>NW_019168026.1:11294142-11562312 GCF_002303985.1 Durio zibethinus
TATTTTTTTGAATTAATTTAAATAGATTATTTATATTAAAGATTTAATGAAATTATAAAAATTTTTTTTCTATTCTCTTAACGAATTTAAACGAAGCAATTGAAACCAAAACAATACTTCCCTTTACTCTTAAATCATACTCCATTGATCAAATCTATCCTTTAATTTCCTTTTAATTATTAGTGCATGGCCCAACATTTTGTCTTAAGTTGTCCCATTTCTACTTGCTTGACTTTAATGTCAAATTATTGTAATTAATGTGGCAATTTCCAAGAAACTCCTCTCTAACTTCTTTAAACGGTGGGAAGAAAAACCCTTTTTAATTCCCATATGTGGTTCGTCCTAAAAAAGCAGTATTGTTAATTAGTTTTATAATTTTTTTTTATACAAGAGAGTATTACTATTTAAACTTAAGATCTTTATGAAAATCTCCCCTAACCTTTTATCCTCATTTGAGGCATGTCACAATTATTTTTATATTATTTATTTATTTATTGAAGTCAGTATAAAAGAAAACAAGTACAAAATACAGCAAGGAGTGAAATATGAATTAAATTTAAATAAGTTCTACAATTTAATAGTATAAACATAAATTATGTTCCCGTTTTTACTGTGAAACTGTGGCAGATCAAAAGGTTTTAAAAGTGTTTGCTTATAATATATATGAATTTATAAATAAATTTTAAAATAATATATTTATATATTATTACAATTTTTTTAACGATAAGTTTCTTATATCTTAAAAAAAGACATTATCTACTGATTTTGTTAAATCATCACCACAATTTGATAATATGTAATTAAATAATTATTCAATCAAAAATAAAAAATTTTATTTTCAAATAATTTTTATAACAAATATTTTATTGATGGAAAGGGATATTCAAAAAATTTTTAATTTTTAATTTTTAGACTGTTTAACGAACACTCATCTTAATGTACGGATCTGCCACTGCTGTGAAAATATCAAAATTTTGAATGCTGAAGAAGGCAAAACACAATATAAAAAAAAAAAGAAAATCGAAATCCCGAAGTCCGAAAAATCTAAAGAGAAGAAAAAGTAGCGTTGGCCTGTTGCGGTTGATGGTACCCTTAAACAAAAAACAGTTGCCAAAGACCAAAAAAAAGGTGGAAGACTTTGCTCGTTGGCCGGTTGCAACGCGTGATCTCTTTCACCATTTGCAGGCAAATGTCCCGACAGGATATTTGGAGGTTCTTGAGAGTAGGAGTAGATTTTTTTTTAATAATTTTTTAAATTGTTAATAAGATTAAATGATTTAAAAAGCTCTTAATATTATTAAAAGTTTTACAATTTTCAAGATTAATGTCAATCGAATTAAACTATTACACTATATATAATTTTTTATTAAAATTTTTTTAATATTTGATAATTATCAAATTTGAGTAATTTTGATATTTTGACGACAATAAATGCTTTTTTCTAATTTTAATGTTAGTGATATAAAACTATTACATCATATAAACTACTATCAAATTTTCTATTAACAAAATTATATAGGTCTCCAAACAAGGTATATGAGATAATTTTAGTTTTAATGAAAAAGGCAAAAACATAAACTATAATTTATTTAAATAATTATACTTAAAAAATAATATCTCGTAAAAATAAGATTCAAATTTCAACGTTTATAAATCTTTTTTTTATCATCATGTTGAACCCAAATTATAAGAAATTTTTAATTAAATCATAATCATAAACCTTCTCATTTTTTATTAATGATTTTGAATGAATAATTTTATTTTAAAATTGTTACACAATTAATCCAGAGCGATATGAACTCAAACAATATTTTTGACTTGACTTTTTTTTTTTTTGGGGTAAGGAAGCATATTATTACGAAGAGTAGCGGCTAAATTAAGGTTGCAATACCAATCAAGGTCCTTACAAAGGCAAAAAGGATAATTAAAGACCTCATTAGTAATTTAACAAATAAAATAAATTAAACAAACAAAGACAAACTGATAGCAAAGTCAGAAGAAAAGTCCTCTTTAAACTGTTTGAAAGCCATGACTTCATGAACAAAGACTTATAATTAAGCAACACCACAATTTTCAAGAACAACTTATCCATTAAAACTTTGATAAAACTTGATTATTTTAATCAACAATTGCAATTAATTTCAACGATAAATCCTTTAATCCGGCGAAAATTATGTCATGACAACATATATTTGAGTCATAGGTGTGCTCCATAACAGTACTTAATTGACTTATTATTTACAAATCACATATGAAATAATATATAAGAATTTAATATAGATTTATTTTATATAAATAGTCCTAAGGTGTTTTTTTTTTTTTTTTGGTTTTGAGTTGAGCAATAAGGGATTTTTAAACTTAGCCTAATATATCTTTTTTTCCAAGCCAATCCAATTGCAGGCTTTGACACCAACGTTTACCATTAGAAAAAAAAAATGAACTGCCTAGCATACTACAAGAGAAACTTAGCCTAATATGTAGCACAAGCAACACTCTAAAGGAAAATGTTCGAACAGACTCAGCAGTTGACATGCCTAAGCTATGACACCAGACCAAATAAATCAAAGACAAAACCATCAATTAATTCTGCTAAAAAGCACTATTATTAAATCAATTCCCTAAAACCACTTCCACTAATGGATATAAAACAGTGACAAAGAAAGCAAACTGAAGTTACTTCCTCAAAACTTTCGCTAATAATTCAACAAATGAATATATTTATATTTATATTTATATTTATATATATACTCATTTAAAACTTCCTCAAAAAAAGCAAATTTTTATTAAAGGGCAAAGAGTTTTTGGCTTTTGTCCAATATTTCTCTTTTTTAAGTTTGCTTAAACATATTTATTTATATTAAGTCTAAAGAATTTATGAAAAGTTACATTCTTACAGCTTTCAAGTGGGTTCAAACTCAAATAACAAAGAGACAAGTACATTCTCTTTGCCATTTAAGTCAATCATTCATAAGTAAAATAAATTGTAACTTACTTTTTTTTTTTTCAAATTAACAAGATGTGTGGATATGTTTATAGATTGGATTAAATATAAACTTGGCTCCTATGCTATATATTTTTTATTAGTTTGGTATCTAAAGAAATAAAACTATCTATTTGACATTTCAACTTTCATTCTATCATCCAATTTAGTGTTTGAGATGTATATACTTCATTTTATTCGAAATTTTTTTGGGATCGAAAATGAGCTTCGATCATAAAATTGGGCTCGATTGGAAAGCTTCGGACCCAATAGAAAAATTTTCAATTATTAATTTTAATTTGATTTTATTTATTTATTTTTATTTTACTTGTTTTCAAAAGAAAAAATCAAAAGTCAAAACAAAAAGAAAATAAAAAAACAAGGGATTTTAGCTTGATTCATGCAAATCTTGTAAAAAAGGAAACTCGGAATCAAATCACAGATTATAAAATCGTAATAAAATCATAATCAATTTGATTTATTTTTCAAAATTAAAGGAATTCAAACCTTATAAATAAATGGAAACCACACACAAAGGGAGGGGAAGAAAAAAAAATAAAATTCTAGGGATTTTAGTTTTTTTATTTTTTTAATTTTGAGGAGGAATCATTCAAACAAATTCTAAGTTTTTTTTTTTTTTTTATTTTGTGATTTTATTTCATTTTGAATTCAATTTGATTTGCTTTTGGGTTTCTTGAATTTGAATTTTAATCTCTAAGTTTGATTTCATATTCTGTTGAGTTTCTAGGATTTTTACTGGAGTTTTTTGTTGGTTTTTTATTTTAGGATTTATGTTGGGATTTCAAGAATTTAGAAACTTTTTTGGGTTTTTATAGGTTTAGGATGAACTTTCTGATTGAAGTTTGAAGTTTTCGCATGAACCTAGTGACCCGCATGAAGATCCATGCTTCAAGCTCTACTCGATCGTAAGTTTTTTTCTTTTTATTTTATTTTATTTATTTTATTTTATTTTTTGTTTCTCTATTTTTTTTACTTTGTTTTTTATTCTCCTATTTTTCGTATTTAATTTTTGCATAATATATTTTGCCTGATATAATTATATACTTTAGTTAATTGTATGATTATTAATATATTTGTTTGCATGATTTTGTTTATGTGATTCATTTTTGCATGATCATTAATTAATTTGCATGATATTTTATCTTAATTACATAATAATTTATATTAATTAAATGATATCATATTATTATTGCATGATATTATATTATTATTTGCATAATATTATTGTACACGATAATTTTTTTTATTTGATTTTTTTAATTTAAAAATAGGTTTAAAAAAATAAAAATTTTTAATCCTACCAAATTATTAGAAGATTCAAATCTTAAATTAAGTCCTACCAAATTATTGGAAGACTTAATGAATTTAAAAGAAAAAACTAAAATAATACATTTTTAATGCTATCAAACTTTTGGAATATCAAAATCTTAAATTAAATCTTATCTAACTATTGGAAGATTTAATGAAACTTTTCAAAGTAAAATTTTATAAATGATTTTCAAATAAAATCTCATCAAACTATTGGGAGATCTGAATCAAAGTAAAATCTTACCAAATTATTAGAAGATTTTACTGATTATTTTTTAAATAAAATATATTAATAAACCTGATAACGGAGTCTCTTTAGAGTGAAATATTACTCTCCATGAATACTCTTGAGGTAATGAATTATCTTAAATTGCTACCAAACTATTAGAGTAATTTTAGGATCAATTTCTAATAATTAAATTACTCGGTAAAATTATAAAAATATTTCAAGGCTTGGATAATTTGAAATTAAACTAATACCATCCTTTGATTGGATGTTTTTAGGATACTATAACTTTTTTCATGCGTAATTGCATTCCCGAACATAAAATCTAGTTTTGTAAACTAGAATCTACTATTTGAATATACCTAAGTCAATTTCGACTTATCTTTAAATGAAATAAATTATGTTAGATGACTAATCATATCTTAACAAAAAAGATTGGTGATGACTACTTTAATTTATATCTAACGGTAAGTCTATGAATCTATACGTTATGATATGAGACTAACACCATTTGTCAACTTGCTTAAGTAACATAAACATCCAATAAGATGTTAACATATGTCAAAAGTCTAGTCAGCAAAACATTATCATTTGTCACGTCCGCATGAAAAGAAAAATTTTAAAAATGGTAAAAAATTTAAAGAAACCATAAAAAAAGAAACTAAAATATTTTTTAAAATTTTAAAAATTATGAAATTTTAAATTTTCAAAAAATTTCAAAATCTTAATAAAAAATTTAAAAGATTCAAAAAATATGAAAATTTTTTAAAAAATGAAAGTTTTAATAAAAATAAAACTTCTTAAAATTAAATAAAAAAGATTCACAAAAACTTAAAAAATTTCAAAATAAAAAAATCTAAAAGTTTGAAAAAAAAAACTATGAAAAAATTTTTAAAATTTTGAAAATTTTTCATTTTTAGACTCTATTAATTTTAATTTTTTATATATTTGTTGAATTTTTTAGAAAACTTTTTGAATTCTTTTAGATTTTATTAAAATTTTGAGTTTTTTTTTTGTATTTTTCAGATTTTAATTTTTTTTAATAATTTTTTAGAATGTTTTCATATTTTGAAAATTTTTTAGCTTTCAAAAAATTTAAAGATTTTCAGAATTTTTTTAAAACTTTAAGATTTTTTCAAAAAATTTTAGATTTTTTTTAATTTTTTAAAATTTGTATATCTTTCATTTTTCAATTTTTAAGTTTTGTGATTTTTTTTTAAAATTTAAGAAAATTTTATTTTTATTAACATTTTCATTTTTAAAATTTTTATTTTTTTGCATTGTTATTAAGTTTTTGAGTTTTTTTTTTTTAATTTTAATAACTATTTTAATTTTAATAATTTTTAAAAAAATTTGGAATTTTTAATTTTAAAAAAATTTTGAAATTTTTTAATTTTTTAGAAAATTTTTTCTAATACTAATGTGATAATTGATAAATTAGCATTAATTGAATTTTTTGACACATGTCAAAATTTTATTGAATACACATGTCATGTTAGGAAATTGACCAACGATATTAGTTTGAGATACTAAAATATATGATGGAATGAAAATTAAAATATCAAAATGATAATTTTATTTTTTTTAAAGTATTAAATTGATAGAAAATATTTAACCCTTATAAAATTTAAATATTACTAATAATTCAATAAATGAATATAAACAGGTTAATCAAATTCGTTGATTAAGTTCGATGACAAAATGTGAACACAGCCCATTCTCGGCATCATTACTCACTTTTCCTTTTAACTTGCCGCGCATAGTAATCTTGGTTGCCCTGCACCATGATGACTTGAGTCAACCTAATCAATTCCTATAGCAAGAGACAGATACTAACATGCTTAGTCTTCCCTCAAGTAATTGAGTTTCTTGTCTTCTTTGCAGTTTCCTACCTACTTCCTTTCTTTATATAAAGAAGCATCATCAAATTACACCATTGATTTCAGGGATAATATATGAGAATAAATACTCTATTTCTATGGTTGCTTTGAGCGTTTCCTAGACAGAAAATTGATTAAAATTTAAGCAGGTTTCTTTCTTTTCTTTGAAGAAGATCGAGAAGATGGTTCCTATTGGCTTCAGATTCAGTCCCACGGATGAAGAGCTCATCGAAATCCTGAACCAGAAAGTATCTGGGAATACTGCCATGGCGCCTTTGGATTTCATTGTTGAAAGAAATATTTATGAATTCGAGCCGCAAGATCTTCAATGTCTGACATTTTCCCCTCTTCTTCTTGTTCTTCTTTATCATAGATTAATTTCTGGTCTATGTATATTTCCTTAGTTTGCATGTCTGAGATCACATTTTGGCATATGAAAGTGTAATATTAATCGTAAAGATATCAACTTAGGTGTCACCAGCCTCCTAGGATCATGTCTGAGCGTGCAAGGGAACAGAATTCCATGTTTCATGGAACATGCATCGATCAGATCAGAACAACAATCATATAGTTTCCATCCATGTTTCAACCATCATACTAATCCCTACTTACTGACTGTCTGACTCCCTTGCAATGGCTCCCAAAATCCATCTATTCAACTTTCATTTCTAAGTAGCTTTTCTACCAATTAGTACTATAAGAAAACTGATAAGGAGATGAAAGTTTTTCTGATGATTAATTGTACATTTGAGAGCCAATTGGAGTGCGGCTTCCACCGCACACCAGAAAGTGCGTTTTATGACTGAACCCTAGATGAAATCCAAATTGATCTCACATCCAAGCATATATTTAGCTGGGCATATTCGAATCTCTCTTTCTCTAAATTATACAAAAAAATTAAAAGAAAATTATATCTCAATTCTCAAATTCATATATAGTGAAATTTATATAGTGTATGTTTTGTGCAGGGACTCAAAGTGTGGCCTTAAACAAGAATGAAAGATATTACTATTGTAGGAGGGAAAGTGATTCAAGAGAAGTGACGGGTCGAGGATGGTGGAAGGCAACAAGCCATGTCAAGATAATTTCTGACAATGGACGAGCGGTGGGTTACAAAAGACCCCTAACATTTCACAGGTTTAAGGATAACCAAACAAAGCGCAAAGATGCGATCAAGACTGACTGGATTATGCATGAATATGGGCTTCAGTCAATACCAACGGTTTGTGTCCTATATTTCACCTCTGCCTTGCTTGGCTATTAATTCTCCGCAACATTTTATGCAAAAATGCATATTTTCGTTAGGATACCTTTGTCTGGTTCATGAAATTGTGCTGAATTTAACAATGAGCTGTTAGTTCACTAGAGTCGGTTTCTTTATGAAGGTTCAAACCCTAATTGTAAACCCAAAAAACAAAACAAAAAAGAAAAATTGTGCTGAATTTGCAAGCTACAGATTTCTTCAGATATAATCTTTTTTTTTTTTTTTGCCGCCACCATAAATTTATTTACAATCTGATATATATATTCTCTCACATAAATTACTACCAAACCATTTAAAAATTAATAATACTTGTTTCTGAGCCTAAAGAGCCTGCTATTTTTTTTCTTTTCTCTATCAACTCTTACCTCCCATAGTTAAAACCTTGAAAATATAAGGAGACGGAGGCCGGCCGGTTCCTGCAGGTCTCCTTCTACATACATTGCCAAAATGAATAGCTACAAGCGAGGTAGCCATGAACAAAATATTTTAAAAATTTTTATGCTTATGTGCAGCTCTTAATGATTTTTGGCAATATAGTTAATTATTAAAACATTGCTAATTTATTCTTAGACTATTTGTTCAACATTGTGCTCAATTTAATACAAAACATAGGTTATTAATTAATCAAATGTTAGGAACAATTAATTTTTCCATTTCGAGTACTTGGATGATGAGTTGTATCTCTTTAGTTTTTTTCTAGATTTTTATTAAAGTAAATTAAAAATATTCGAATATGGCATTACAAATATAGTTAATTACTTAGTAAAAGAATTTCATTGAGGTTGTTTTATTTGATAGGAATGATAACGATGGAAATGTGTATGAATTAATGATTACATGAAAAGATCTAATCATTTCTTTTTTTCATTTTTGCCAAACAGAACTTTAATTACAACAGAAATAGCGAGACAAGATATAATTTGGATACTGTTAGATTTTTACAGGAATGAGATGATACTCTGCCTTGCTTTTGGATTTTATCTTTTGAGAAAATGTCTCAATGATCTTTACTTATAAAATCATAGCCCAATATTTGATAATCGATATGACATCGTTCCTTCAACAAAATTGCAAATCACTTTTTAGAATTTTAAATTAGAGTATATATATATATATATATATATATATATAGTTATATCTCTAGACTTTATTTTTCTTTTTCTTTTTTTTTTTTTGAGACTTTCTTATTGAAGATGAATCTTATACATTTTTTTTTGTTCTTGTTTATGTAGGAGTGGAGACTCTGTAAGATTATGTACAAAGGAAAAGAAAGGCTTGAAGAAGACAAGAAAAATATCAGAAACGACAATCCAATGAGTTCAGAAGCTGGAGTTAGCAGTAGTTCCATAAATCCCATGCAGTTGGAGTACTTTGCTTTTGAGGAGCAGCAGTCATTGATGCCGCCATTACCTGTAAACAATGATTATGACAATTATTTTTGGTCATCATCTTCATTTGATGATCAGCAGCAGCAGCAACTGGAATTGGCTCAGACATCCTTTTTATTTGATCCAAGTTCTTCGATGCCAATACTCACACCAAGCTATGATCACTTTGCCCAACAAGACAACCAGCAATCATTTCCAGACCTGTGGTCCTAGGAGAATTGGCATTGTGACCACTGTGCTCCTGCAGGCATGCTGTTTGACCACAAATAAAATGGCTTAATGTTTCCTTTCCCTCATATAATGTAGTAAGGCTCCACTTGAGAGCCCGATTAAATGCTCTCACCGCATCGGAGAATTCGTTTTATCACTGTACCAGGAAAAAAATTCCACTAAACTCTTAAATGGAAGCTAAATTAATATAATTAGAAGAGTATAATATTGTGCATTTAACTAATTTGGGATCCCATGCTATGCATGGTTGCAATTTTTTTTTCTCATTCACTAATTCCATGCATATAACTATCCCACATATATGTGTAATAACACAAATAGAAAATAGCTATTAAAATGCAAATTAAAAATACTACATGCAATTTATAAACAGATTATTGCATTACAATGGTTATAATTTTAACAGTTAACATATTGTGTACAAATTTTTGAAAGATGTTTCCCATAGGAATTCAAACTTTAAAAAATATATATATATAAAGTTTTGTATTCTAACATAAAAAAAAAAAAAACAAATTAAGGCATAATATGTGACTAAGGGATAGTTCTTGGCCATGAATTTCATTTTAAACAATAATATTTTTTAAAGTAATTTGTATAAATGTTGCAAAAAAAATTTTTTTTTTTTGCAAAATAAATAGTATTGTGTTGCAATAGACTAGTACAAGTTACATTTTTCAGCAAAAATATACAAAATCGATGTTGTTTTTTATAACGTTACTATTTGCAGCACCTTGATATAATTTGCGCAACATTTTTTTTGCAACAAAAAAGTCTTATGCAAGTGTTGTAAATTAGTTTTTGCAATAAAAGTTGCACAAAAATTGTTGAAAATACCTTTTTAACATAATTATTAATTACATCATAGCATTTTTTTTTTTTTTTGGTTTCTAAATATCACATATCTTGTAGTTTGACCTAATTAAGTCAATTGTATATTCATCTTTGGATTATTATTCTACTATATAAACAATACCGAAATTCCATAATAGTCAAGCAGATTATGTGTTAGTAATTTGACTACTTGGGTTCTAATTGGAAATAAGTATTGGATTTACTTGGTGAATATTCTCGATCTGAACGGTTCTCAAGGTGGGCAGGATATCCTTGGTGATTTGCTATTAATATCTAGAGTAGGTTTTAGACTTTTAGAAGTCTTTGGAATTTTGGGAACAGCGTAATCTTATGAGAAAATTGTAATTCTTCTTAAAGCGTGTGGAATCCAGACCATACTATTATTATTATATTATTATTGTTCTAAGGCCCACAGCCTTTGGTTTCTTTTAATAAAAAAATAAAGCTCTATTTTATAGGTGAGAGGTGCGGGATAGCTGTCAGCTTGAGGAGAGACCAAATAGAGGTTTCTAGTAGGATTGAATTTAAACTTTGTCCGCACATCCACAATTTATTATTTTGCATTTTTAACTGTAGAGATCAGATTCGGTGCTTTTTAGAAATAAATTTACGTGTATTTATTGGATTATTTATTTTATAAATTTTTTTTAATTATTGATTAATTTTAATTTTAGTTATAAGAGAATTTTATATGTTCATTATTTAATAGTAAATTTTTTTATGTCTCGTGATTTTTTCTTAAAGAGTATTTTTATGTAAATTTAGTGTGTTTTATTTTTTTTTATGTAATTTGCTATTTATTTAATATGATTTAGTGTGATACATTATTTTTATATTGTTGTGTTTATTGCTTTAGATCCAATAAGTAATATCAGAGCTATCGTTATTTTCGAGACATTGATACTAAAATAACTCAAGATAGAATGACTATTTGCTTAAAATTATAAAATGTGATATAAGTTTGTCATAACGTATAAATCTAAGGGATCTATCGCTAGACATTAACTTTAGAAGTCGTCACAAATTTTTTTTATTTAGGTGCGATTGGATACCTAAAGAATCTATCATTTCAAGGAACACCTAAGCTTGACTAAAGGTCTCTAAAAAAATAAGTTTGGGTCTATCAACCAGAATAGGATTCGAGAGTTCGATTACGAGTGAGGAAGGTTATAGCACCCTTACAACGCCTATCGAAAATGGTGCCAACTCAAATTCGTGTTATCCAATAAGCCTTAAAAATTTTATCAAATAATTAATTATTTAAAATTATTCTTAATTAACTCCAATACTTTTGGTAAAATATTAAAAAAATCCCTTCACCTCAAGAGTATATAAGAAAATTACTATTTCACTTGCAAAGACTCCATCGTCGGATTATTTAACATTAAAAATTTTCAAGAAAAGAAAAGAAAAAAATAAAATAAAAAAATGATTCAAATTTAGATATAAATTTTAAAAAAAAAAAAACTCATTACTTTTGTACGAAAAAAATTGATACTTTCAACTTTTCCTTAAAATATTTTTTTTGAAATTTTAAGCTCAAGGAAAATTGATACTTTCAACTTTTTTCTTAAAATGCTTTTCTTGATAATTTTTATTTTAGAAATTTTATTTTTAAGAAAAATTAATACTTTCAACTTTTCCCTAAAAATATATTTTTTAAGCCTTTTTATTTTCAAGAGAAATTGATACTTTCAACTTTCTCCCCTAAAAATGTTTTTGAAATTTTTTTATTTTAGAAACTTTATTTTTAAGGAAAATTGATACTTTCAATTTTTTCCTAAAAATATTTTTTTTTTGGAATTTTATTTTAGAAATTTCAACAAAAAGAAAAATAAAATAAAACAAAATTAAAATTAAAAAAATTAAGGAATACCTAATAATTCTAATTTAGAAATAATAATAATAATAATAATAATAATAATAATAATAATAAATAACTAAATAAATAAAAACAAAAAACAAAAAATAATAAATGGAAAAAAAAAACCTTAACGCGGCTCAGCTCTGCGGTCGGAATTGGCTCGGCTTGAGACACAAAAGGAGGCTGGAACAGAGCGGTTCAGGGTATGGCTCTACTTGGCTTTACGGCTCAATTGGGAACGGATGATTCAGGTCAAACGCGGGTTGCGTTACGGGTCGGGTTAGCTCAAGCAGAAACGCGTGGATCCTCTGAGTTTACTAACGCCAAAACGATGTCATTTTAGCAGGGTATTTAAGGCTAAAAACTCAGCCTTTCAACAAATGCGCCTTTCTCATTCTCTCTACCCTCTTTCTTTTCTCCTTTTTCTCTTTAGCTACGAAGAACATCGGTGGAATGCTCACTGATTTCTGGGTTTCTCCATCGAAAACTGGGTTTTTTCGTCTAAAAAGTAGCCGAAAAACTTGAATTTCACCAAAAAATTCAACAGATTTGAAAATTTTCTAGAAATTTCCAGAAAAAGAATGCCAAAAATTCTATAAAAAATTCCACAAATTCTTAAAATTGTTTCTAACACACCAGAACCCTTTTTACCACTATTTGCTTTTTGTGTTATTTCTGTGTTTTTTTTCCCGTATGTTCCAGCACCTATTTATTGAGATTGATTAGAAGAGCTTCTGATCAATTCCAATTCCATTTGGGATTAGGATTCATTCTTTAAATCCAATCCAAACTCTTTTAGCCCCTTTATTCACGACAAAACATCCTTCTAGAACAAAAAATTATATGTATAAAATAATAATTAAAACAAAATTCAGAACAGATAAACCAAAAAATAATAATAATAAAAATAGATAAATATAAAAAATACATTAATAGATAAATAGTAAAAAATATTAATAGATAAATAATAAATATATTTTAATAGATAAAAATACATATAAATCTTCTCTTACCCCATTTGATAGCCTAATTGATTCGACTAAAACCAAAATTTTGTTCTAACAGCTCCCCTTTACACATTGTTCTGTAAACAAGAATTGTGCAAAAGACTAAACACTCATTCAAGACTCAACTCACTTTTCTTTTTTTTCTTGTTTGATTGCTTCTTTATTTTTGGTTAAATTTTATCAAAGCTCATCTAAGTAAGGCTCAGACTTTGGAAAATAAACAAAGCAGTAATCAGAGGCTAAATTTTTGAAATAAATGTTCTCTAATAGAGGCACCACAACTTTTAAAAGTAAATTGCTCCTTTAAACAGAGGCACCATAACTTTTGAAGGTAAATTGCTAATTGACAATCATGTCTAGAGGAGTCAAAGATTGTGTTTGAAGGAATTTCAGGAGATTATGCCTAAGGGGTCTTACAAATCGATCATGATACTAAGAGATGTCCTTTTTCAAGGATTAAAAACTTACCTCACAAGCTTTTTCTCAAACGAGAATTGAAAAATCAAAAAGTCTTCACATCTGTCTTCTTCATGTGGGATCCTGAAATACCCATGCTCCTTGAATTTATGCACTGTACTTTCTTGAATGCAGTATATGCTATACGAAATGCAATGAGTATGAAATTCAATGCTATGCAAATGCATGCTACGCAAATGCTTGCTGATTAATTCCTATTTAATTATGGTACTCAAGTTTCTCAAGCTTTTTTCTTAGGCTTCGAACCCTTTGTTCTTCAAAGACCAAGTCAGCGTAACTTTCAATCATTTCTTTCATTTAATTCTCACATTTTTTCTACAAGAAATCCCTCTCCAAATTAAATGTCCTTATTAGGAATTGAACATCTCAAATTTACCCTTATCACTCTCGATCTTTCCAATGTAATGTAGAAATCTCTCATTTTATTATTCATTTATCAATCATTATTTTAATCTCAAAAAGTAAGAATGCATTCACACATTTCTTTCATTGTAAGGTATTAAGGAGAAAATAATAAAATGGTTAGGAAATAATCAACAGAAGAGACACAATGAATGAAATAGAATATCTTTTATTAGCAAAAATGCTGGTAGACTTTGGCCAAGAAAGAATAGGTATAGGGAGACAATGCCCAAAAATGAACAATTGGATAATCATGATAACACATCTTAAAGTCTTTTTCGAAAAACTTAACCACCCAATGCCCTTAACAACTTAGAGCTCCTCAGAATATGCTACCCTCTATGCCAATGAATTTTTAGATTTGATGTTGTGTTTCCCTTATCTAAGCTACCTTTTCAGGTTTTCAACTTAAATAAACCCTCTATGACTTAAACTGCACTTTTGGAGTTTTCGCCTTGAGTCCTCTTTTTTAATTTTTTTTATCTTTTTATTTTTCACTTTTTTTATTTTTTTTTATTTTTTTTCAAGTATAGTATTTCTTCACAGCATCAGAATTTATAGGATGGGGTAAATCATTTCTAGCTGTCTCAGCTAATATCAACACTCCACCCGAGAAAGCTCATTTCACCACATATGGCCCTTCCCAATTCAAATTCATTTTTCTCTATTATCATGCTGATTTGAGAGAATTCTTTTCAAGATCAACTTTCCTTCTCGAAAGCAACAGGGTTGAACATTTTTGTCATGAGCCTTCATCATCCTTCTTTGATATAGTTGACCATGGTACAATGCTGTCAATCTCTTTTCTTCAATGAAATTTAACTATTCATAATGCTCTCAAACCCATTCAGCCTCTTCCAGTTCAACTTCCTTCAGAACCCTCAATGATGGGATCTCTACTTCTATTGATAATACAGCTTTCATCTCATAAACTAAAAAAAAATATAGTTGCCCCAATAGAGGTATGCACTGACATTTGATATGTATGTAGTGCAAATGGTAACTTCTCATGCCAATCTTTATAGGTTTCGATCATCTTCTCAAGAATTCTTTTTATATTTTTGTCAATTGCCTCAACTGTCCCATTCATTTTCGGACGGTATGGCACTGAGTTATGATGCTTGATCTTGTATTCGACATATATTTTTTGCATCATCTTGCTATTCAGATTCTTGGCATTATCTGAAATGATTCTTTCTGAAAGTTCATATTTGTAAATGATCTCTTTTTTTATGAACTTACAGACCACAGATTATGTTATATTTACATATGATGCTGCCTTCATCCATTTCGTGAAGTAATTTATCATTATAAAAATAAATCTATGCCCATTAGAAGCTTTTGAGATAATAGGACCAATGACATCCATGCTCCATATCGAGAATGGCCAAGTTGGTGCCAAACATGTAAAACAGATGGCAGAGTATGGATCTTGTCAGCATAGATCTGGCATTTATGATATTTACAAGCATAGTCAATGCAATCACTTTTCATTGTCAACTAATAGTACCATACTTTCATGATCTATCTTGTCATCATATGTCTATTGGCATGTGCCCCACATATTCCATCATGCACCTTTTTAATGATTTTTCTTGCCTCTGTTTTATTTACGCATCTCAGCAATACTTGATCATGGCTTCTTTTGTACAAAACATTTCCATCCAGGAAAAAGCTCATAGCTAATCTTCGGATGACCTTTTTATCATTCTTCGTTGCTTAGACTAGGTATTGTTGGTTTTTAATGTACTGCAAGATATCATAATACTAGGGCTTCTCATCTTTCTCTTTTTTTATATTAAAATAGTGAGCTGGCATATCTTTGACATTTAACTTGATAGGTTGAATATCAGTATTATCACTAATTCAGATCATTACAACCAGAGTAGCCAAGGCATCAACTATCGGATTCTCTTACCGAGGTAAATGATCAAATTGGACATCTTCAAACTATTTTATCAACTTTAAAATATACTTGTGATATGAAACGAGTTTTGAATCTCTTGTCTTTTATTCTCCTTTCAATTGATATATAACTAGAGATGAATCCACAAGTACTTTTAATGGTTTAACTTTTTTATCTATAGCAGTTTGTAAACCCATGACACATGCCTCATATTCAATGACGTTATTTGTACAATTAAAATTTAAACTCGCTGTTATAGGGTAGTATTGTTCTTCTGGAGAAATCAAAATTGCTCCAATTCCATGTCTCAAAATATTCGCAGCTCCATCGAAATAATTCTTCTAACACTTCCCTTCATGCTTCTCTTTCTCTAATTGGGAAACAGTCATCAGATCTTCATTGAAAAACTCCAATCCCAATGGTTCGTATTCTTCAGTAGCACAATCTGTAAGAAATTCAACTATAGTACTCTTTTTTATTGCTTTTTAGCTTACATATATGATATCATATTCTGAGAGCATCACTTACCACCTAGCAATTCTCTTAGACAAAAAAGGCTTCTCGAAGATGTGTTTAATTGGATCCAGTTTTGCTATAAGCCAAGTAATGTGATAGAACATGTATTGTTTGAGTCTTTTGGCAGTCTAAGCTAATACACAACATATTTTCTCCAAAGAAGAATACTTTGACTCATATTCTGTGAATTTTACTCAAATAATAAATAGCTCTCTCTTTTCGATCATATTTATCTTACTGTCCAAACACATATCCCATTGAATTTTCATATATTGTCAGGTATAAAATTAAGGGTTTTCCTAGAATAGGTGGCACCAACATTGAAAGATTTGATAAGTATTGCTTAATTTTATCAAAAGCTACTTGACATTCCTCGTTTCATTCTTCAAGATTATTCTTGCGGAGAAGCTTAAAAATGGGATCACATTTATAAATAAACTGAAATATGAACTGTGAAATGTAGTCTAATCTTCCCAGAAAACCTCAAACTTTTTTTAATGTACTCGAAGGTGACAAATTTTAAATGGCCCATATTTTGTTTGGATCGACTTCAATCCCTTTTTCACTGACCACAAAGCCTAGCAACTTCTCTGACTTTGCCTCGAAGGTGCACTTGGCTGGATTCAACTTGAGTTGGAATTTTTTCAACCTCTCAAATAACTTTTTGAGGTTGATGACATGATCTTCATTTACATGAGATTTTGCAATCATATCGTTCACATACACCTTAATCTCTTTGTGCATCATATTATAAAATAGCGTCACCATGGCTCTTTGGTATGTTACCCCAGCACTTTTTAACCTAAAAGATATGACTTTGTAGTAACAGGTTCCCTACATAAGCATGAAAACGATCTTCTCAATATCATCTGCAGTCATTTTTATCTGATTATATTTTGAGAATCCATCCATAGAGGAGAACATTGAATGTTTAGTCATGTTATCTACTAGTGTGTCGATATAAAGTAAAGGAAAGTTATCCTTTGGGCTAGCCTTATTCAAGTCACGATAGTCTACACACATCCTAACATTTCCATCTTTCTTAAGAACTAGTACTATATTGGTCACCCACTCAGGATACTTAACCACTTGTAAGAAACTTGCATTAAACTGTTTCTTCACCTCTTTTTTTATCTTTAGTAGCATTTCAGGCTTCATTCTCCTCAGTTTCTGTTGGATTGGCTTACATTCTGGTTTCAGGGGTAGTCTGTGCTTTACTATTTCCATACTTAACCCTGACATATCCTGGTAAGATCAAGCAAACACATCTATGTATTCTTGAAGTAGATCTTCCAAACATTGCTTATCTTCTGATAAAAGTGAAGTGCCAATTTTGACCTTTTTCTTATTCTCCTTTTCTCCTAGATTCATTAAGTTAGTTATCTCCTAATGAGGCTCAATCGGCTTACTTTCTTGGTCAATCAATCTCATTAGGTTCGGAGGTATAACATACTCTTCATATTCATCTTCACTGTCAAGTTCATCAGTGTTAATTGAATTTTTAAAATTAACCACTTGATTGTTATCATAATTATCTTCTTATTCATTTAAAGACCTAAACTTAAATGAAATGCGATATGTTGGCAAGATGTGTTTGAAAAATGTAAAAATGGCAATAATGAAAGCACAAGAAAAAATAAATGAAAATGCATCTTTTTAATTTTTATTAAAATAATAAAAGATAAATTGCCCAAACAAGAAAGGTCACCCCAATGCCTTAGGCAATAACTATTAGGATGTACAAGTACATTGCATTAGTCTCAAAGGTATAGGGCATCTCAATGGTACTCCAATTGTTCACCTCATAATCTGGCGAACAAGGGCAGACCCACCCCTCTTGGTCAAGCTCTGTTTCATCTTCAATAGTATGTATGATCAATTGACAAATGCCTATTCCATGCTTTCTTATGCATTTAGGTACATGAATCCTCTAGACTTAAAAGTCTCGTATAAGTGTGGGATGATCATTAACAAAGCAGACGACGTGCATAAGCCAATATGATTGGACTTTAATTTAATCATAAAACACAGTTATTATTAGAGTCCCTCTCATCATATATCTAATTGATTTTTAAAGATTTAATTTGGTAAAAAAGATGAAAAAAAGTGATGATAGAAATTTACTAATTTAATTGTTAATTAAGCTACAAAATAAGAAATTGATTTTAAATTTTAACCATTAAATTAACAAATTTTGTATACTCACTTCTTTATATCTTTTCTATTAAGCAAAACCTAAAAATATAAATAAAGTTTATAAGCTTAAGATTGTAATATATCGACCCAACTCGGTTATAACATAGGAATAAACATGTGTTGTATCATTTCACCACACACTCAAGTGTAATTTATTTAAAAAGTTAAAACTTATAAGGCAAATATTTTGTTTTTCCAAACTATGTCTTTAACCCCGTGTGGTTAAGTTTAATCATCTGATCATATCCAAACCTACTCCTCGAGCCCAAATCTTGTGTTCAAACCTTACAACATTGGCCCAGTTTTGCAAGCCTTGGCAATTAAAATATAATCAGTCTAACTTACATATTTTACTGTAACTTTGAAAATTAAACCATAATCTTTGACCTGTTAATACGTAAATGAAATTTTAAAAATCCCTATCCCTTAAATCTTAAACTTTTTTTTTCATATACAAACAGTTAAAATTACAAAAATTTGGCCAATAAAGCCTTACCAATAGTAAGAAAAAGATTCTAAAAATCTTTAAGATTTTAAATTCAAGTTTATTTATATGAATTTGGTTTAACTTTATGTTACATTTATTTAATTATATTCTTTAGTTGATTTGTTTATTCAATTATTTAGTGATTTTTTATAAATAAACATAATATTTAATTATAATTATATCTTATACTTATAATTTAAAAAAATATTATGAAATTTTGTATTTTTTATCCGGAAAAGGAAACTTGATTTAGCATTCTACATAGAAAATCATATAAATTTGATACTGGTCAAATAGTCGGTTGATAAACTTTTCTTAAACCAATATCGAAGTATTGTTTAAAATTGTAAATTAATTTTGCTAAATCAAAATTAACAATATAGTCAAACATAACAAACAAACAAAATTAATTATCTTTCAAGTTGAAGAATTATTTCCAAAGCCGTACTGTGAACTCCATTAATATATTTTATTTGTTTAGAAAAACTTTATCATTAGACTTTGTAATATCTGAAGACTGCTTTTAAAAAGTGGAATGACATTTTTGGTTTCTTGAGAATAATTTCCTCGAATCATCCCTTTCTGGAATCCATGGGGCCAAAATCAAAGTAGCTGCTTCATTTAAAATGTGACAAATTAGAAAAATAAATAAAAATAAACAGATTTTTGCAGACCAGATCATCAAAATCCAATGCTCAGAATACCAAAAATCTTAGAAATTGAAAAACAACTGCATGACCTTATAATATAACCAAGATATTGTGGTCCAAAATGGATCCTAGTATGACAATAATGAACCCAAAATTATTTTTACACTAATTTTTCCTCAATGGTCAAAAAGTTTAGATTTACAGAAGATACTAATTGATTTATCAGAATCGATTTTAGATTTAGTAATTTTTGATAGATTACCACAATCACATGAAAAGATGGCTAGGAAATAAAATTTATTAGTAGAGTAGTAAAATTTGAGTGTTGGACTCTTATTTGGTATTGAGGTCTAAAAATGTTTTTGATTAAAAAGTTCATTTTCACAGGACATTAATATTAAATAAAATGAAAATTTTGAGCTTTGCGATAAAAATTTTGATTTTGTAAATCAAATGCGAAAGCTAATTTATTTGCAATTGAAAAGCACTTTGAAAAGTAAAATTATTTTTTATTCATATAATTTTAAATTTATATTATTTTATATATATTTTAAACATTTCAATATATCATTAATACTAACAACTTAAATTTTTTTACTCATAATTTTTTACCACTTTATTAAAAATAATTTTTTATTCATATAGCTTCTAACATTATGTCAATTATATTCATACCCAACGGAGAATCCGACTTTTTATCCAAATGGAGATGAAGATAGATATTATGTTGTGAATATAGAGATGGCAATGCATATAACTTTAAATTTTTATTGGGAATAGAGATGAAAAAAAGGTAATATAGTATCCGTAACCGTACCCTACATATATATTTATATATATTTAATAAATATAATTTTATTAAATAATATAAATTATTATTTAGATTAATTAGAATCAATATATTTTTATTAAAAATATATTAATATATTGTTTAAAAAATTACCTAAATATACAAGATAAAAAAATAAAAAATATATTTTTAAATTTTTATTTTTTTAAAAGCTATAGGCATGGGGATTGCCCATACCCATTAAATATATACATGTATGAGGATAAAATAAATATAAATTTAAAATATTCATTGAATATGAGTATGAAAATAGGTATAATATAAAAATTCGAAATGAAGATGAAGATGAAAAATACTTTACCTTACTCATACTTTATCCATTGACATCCCTACTCATAGATATGTTGTTTTCTTTTTGATGCTGATCGTATAGATACGTTGTTTGTTTTTCTTTATGCTGATCACATAGATACATATGCCCAACTTTTTGTTTTAGGTTGTCTTCATTTCTGCTTACTTTAGTCTCAGAATTATCGTAATCAATGTGCTGGAAAAAGTTCCTCTCTCATTTCCTTAAAGGTGAAAAAAAAAAAACTTTTTTTAAACTCAATAATTCCAGTATTTAGTGTCAAAACTCAAAATGATTGAGGATAAATTTTTAAACTCAATAGATAATTCCTTGTTCACACTAATTTATCCCCAATGGTCAAAATATTTAGATTTACTCACGATACTAATTGATTCACCAGAATCTGTTCTAGATTTAGCAAAATTTGATATATTATTGCTAGAATTAAATAAATTCACAATTCCATGAAATGATGGCTAAGGAATAAAACCCTAACACCCGACAAAAGACAAAGGAAAATCTCTATTGTTGTAACTTTTAGATACAAAGTTACAAACGTATCTTATATTATTTTAGAGGTAAAAGTTTTTTAGATTTTATTTAATATTTTTTTGAATTAGTTTAATCATATTTGTTTATATTGAATTTAGTAAATTTATAAAAAAAAATTATTTTTTAAAATTTTTCAACAAATTAGAACCCAAACAATTAAGACAAAAACACTCCATTTGCCACTTAAATCAAACGTTTGTTAATTAAACCTATGATTAATTAATTAAAAAAAACCTATTCTTTAATTATAACTATAAAATAAAGTTAGTTTCTCACATAGACAAATCCATATTTAAAGGTATGGCGCTCATGAATATCTCAAAAATTAAAATATATATATTTTTTTCTTTAAATACATTCAACATTTATATCTCTTGACGCTCATTACATTACTAAAATTTCATCGGCAAAATTAATAAATTTATTTACAAATTTTTGTATATTATAAGTGAACAATTTTTTTAAAAAAATTCTAAAGATGTTACTTGCTTCTCATATATGCATTGCCCAACATTTTATCTTAGATTGTCCCCATTTCTGCTTACTTGACTTTAGTCTCAAAATTATGCTAAATAACGTGCTGCTTTTAGAGAAATTTCCTCTCTAACTTCCTTAATAGCAGAAAGAAAAGAAGTTTTTTTTTTTAACTCAATAATTCCAAGGGTCACACTAATTTATCACCAGTGGTCAAAATATTTAGATTTACTCAAGATACTAGTTGATGTATCAGAATCTATTTTAGATTTAGAATTCCAATATTTGGGTCACTCTAATTTATCCCCAATGGTCAAAATATTTAGATTTACCCAAGATCCTAATTGATGTACCAGAATCTGTTTTAGATTAAGAAATTTTTTTATATTATTAGCATTAGATAAATTCTACTGTTCCATGAAAAGATGGTTAAGGTAAAAAAAAACCTAAATAGCTGGCAAAAGTCAAAGGAAAATCTCCGTTGATGTAATTTTGAGATATAAACCAATCCCTTTTAAAAAAAAAAAAAACTTTATCTTTTTAATGGTAAGAGTATTTTACACTTTATTCAATATTTTTTCAAATTAATTTAAATAAATTAATTTATATTAAATTTAATAAAATCATTAAAAATTATCCCTTCGTATTCTCTTAGCTAATTTAAACAAGGTAATTAAGACAAAAACATACTTCTTTTATTACTTAAATCATACGTCCATTGATCGAATCTATCTTTTAATTGTCCTTTAATTATAGATGCCTTGCCCAACATTTTGTCGTAGGTTGTCCCCATTTCTACTTCCTTGACTTTAGTCTCAAAATATTGTAATTAATGTGCTATTTCCAGGGAAGCTTCCTCTCTAACTTCTTTAGACTGTGGAAAGAAAACCCTTTTTAAACAATAATTCCCATATTTGGTTCGTACTAAAAAAGTAGTATTGCTAATTAGTTTATAATTTTTCATACAAGAGAGTATTACTGTTTAAACTTAAGATCTTTATGAAAATATGCCTTAACCTTTTACCCTTACCCTTTGAGGTATGTCACAATTGTTTTTATTATTTAACTTATTTATTTTATTTTTTTGAAGTCAGTTTATAAAAGAAAAACAAGTACCAAATGTAATATCTTATTTCATTAAAAATAAAAATGAAATATGAATTAAATTTAAATATAGTTGCTTCATTTAATAGTAAAAACAAAAAGTATTTTCGCACTTTATTGTGAAACAGTGGCGGATCAAAAAAAAATAGAAAGTGTTTATTTATAATATATATATATATTTATAAATAAAAATTTTAAATGATACATTTCTATGTTATCACAATTGTTTGCGATAAGCTCTCTTATCTTAAAAAAAATTTATTGCTATTGAAATTGAAGCAGCAAACATTATAAAAATAATATATTACAATAAATTCATAACAAATAATAATCAACAATGTAAAAAATTACATATATCAAGATTTATGTACAAAGCCATCTAATATAAAAGAAAAAAATTATGGACCATCATAAATTTTTTATCAAATTATAGATATATAATATATTTTTTTTAATTTGAACTAGAGTTAAATAATAATTACAAAATTTATTAAAAAAATTTCATTAAATAAATAATTTAATAAAGACATTAAATTTGTACTTTAAAATTTTTAATTTTAATTTTTATCATTTAAAATATAAAATATTAAATCATATATATATATATATATATATCAATAAAATTTTAATTCAATCAAATCACAAACCTGACATACATTCAATCTCTTTATCAAATTCGTAACTCTCCTTCTCTTTTTTTTCTCACTCCGACAAATTTTTTCTCTCTGGCGGCTCCCCCTTTTTCACGTGTTATTAGACGCAGCCCTCACCCCATTAAAAATAGGTCGATCACATATTATTTAAAACAAAAGCTCATAGTCTTTAATTAGTCAAAAAAGAATGGGGTTGGACCCCACATCATAACAATTATTAATATTATTAAATACATCACGTCAATATTACAATATATATAACTAGTTAATTATTCAATTAAAAATAAAAAATTTTATTCTATAAATCACTTTTTATCAATAAATATTCTGTCAATCGAAATAATGTTAAATTTTTTTTTAATTTTTAAAAATTTTCAATTTTAGAGTGTTAATG
Organism: Durio zibethinus; assembly: GCF_002303985.1. Next base: position 11,318,117 of record NW_019168026.1, read on the forward strand.
GACACTCTATCTTAATATAAGGATTTGCCACTGCATTGAAAATATAAAAAATTTGAATGCTGAAAAAGGAAAAACAGAATGACAAAAATGAAATTCGAAATCTGAAGAATCTAATGGGAAGGAAAAATACCTGTGGCCTGTCGGCTGATGGGTAGTAGCTAAAACAAAAACAGTTATCAAAGACCAAAAACAAAGGGTGGGAGACTTTGTCACATGTGCAGCCAAATATCCAGGCAGGATATTTGGAGATTCTTGAGAGTAGATACTATTTTTGATAGTTTTTTAAATTGTTAATAAGATTAAATTATTAAAAGTTTTTAATTTTTTAAGATTGTTAGTGTTACACTATATATAAATTTTTATTAAATTTTTTTAATACTCAATAATTATCAAATTTAAGTTAGCAATTTTGATATTTTGACAATACTATTTTTTTTTTAACTTTTCAAGATTATTGAAAGATTATATTATTAAAAAACTCTTAGTATTTGCTAAGAGCTTTAAAATTTTCAAGATTATCAATGGTATTAAACTATTACATCATATATAAACTTTTATCAAACTTATAATTAAGCAACACCACAAAACATTAAAGAACAACATATCCATTAAACCTTTGATAAAACTTGATTATTTCATTAGCAATTGTAATTAATTTCAACGATAAATCCTTTAATCCGACAAAAAGTAAGTCATGACAACATATATTGAGTCATAGGCGTGCTCCATAACAGTACTTTGTCTTATTATTTATAAATCACATGGGATAATAGATAATAATTTAATAAACATTTATTTTCTATAAATATGACATAAATATCTAATAAGATGCAATCATGTACCAAAAGTTTAGTCACCATTATATTATTAATAGCAATATCAGTATTAAAAATATTTTCTAAAAAATTATAAAAAAACCTTGGAAAATTATAAAAAAGTGGTAAACTAAAATATTTTAAAATTTATGAAAATTTAAGAAATTCAAAACATTCAAAAAATTTCAAAATCTTAATAAAAAAATCCAAAATAAATTAAAAAATCTAAAAATTTCAAAATATTGAAATTTTTAATAAAATTAAAATTTCTTAAAAAATTAAATAAAAAAAGATTCTCAAAAGCTTTAAAATTTTAAAATAAAAAAATCTAAATTTTTGAAAAAATCTAAAAATTTGAAAGAGTTGTAAAAAATTTTTAAAAATTCTGAAAAATTTTCATTTTTTGAATCTTATAATTTTATTTTTTTATATATATATATTTGAAGTTTCGGAAAAAATTTTGAAATTTTGTAGATTTTACTAAAATTTTAAGTTTTTTACTTTTTATTTTGTAGAATTTTTTAAATTTTTTATAATTTTTTAGAATGTTCTAGATTTTTGAAAATTTTTTAGTTTTCAAAATTTTTTTAAAAATTTTCAGAATTTTTTTAAATTTTGGGTTTTTTCAAAAAATTTTATATTTTTTAATTTTTGATAATTTTTTTAAAAATTTTTATTTTTTATTTTTCAGTTTTTAAAAGTTTTGTGATTTTTTTTAATTTTAAGAAAAATTTATTTTTATTAAAATTTTCATTTTTTAATTTTTTTTGGAATTTTATTAAAATTTTTTAGATTTTTTTATTTTTTTTTAAATTTTCATAATTTTTAAAAATATTTTAGGATTTTTTAAAATTTAAAACAAATTTAGATTTTTTTATTTTAATACTAACATGGTAATTGATGACAAAGCGTTGATTAGATTTTTTTGCTAGTATCAATATTTTATTGAATATTTATATTATGTCAATAAATTAACTAATAATATTAGTATGAAATATTAAAGTAGATGACGAAATAAAACTTAAAACACCCAATTAATAATTTTATTTTTTTAAGTTACAAATTGATAAAAAAAAATACAAGATCTTTTTTTATATTTAACCCTTATAAATTTTAAATTCTAAAATGAGAACTGAAGGTGCAGAACTTTTCCATGTGTGGCTATAAAGATGTTGGAATGACATAAAGATGTAGGGGAGTGTGAATGTACTTTGATTGCAGAAATGCATCAGGTGAATATGACTACAGCTGTTAAGCTGTGAGTCCATCATGTACTGCTAATTGGCATTAATAAATTGAATGGCTGAGGAAAAAAAAAGAATATAAACAGTTTAATCAAATTTGTTAATTAAGTTCCATGACAAAATGTCAATACAGCCTATTCTCAGCATCATCATTACTCACTTTTTCTTCCAACTTGACCCACATGTTAATCTTCGTTTCCATGCACCATAATGTCTTCAGTCAACCTAATCAATTCCCACAGCAAGAGACAGATACTAATATTTTAGGTCTTCTCTCAACTAATTGAGTTTCTTTTGTCTTCTTTGCATTTTCCTATCTACTTCCTTTCTTTATATAAGAAGCATTATCAAATTACACCATAGATTTCAGAGATAATATATGAGAATATATACTCTATTTCTCTGGTTGTTTTGAGCATTTCCTAGACAGAAAATTGATTAAAATTTAAGCAGGTTTCTTTCTTTTCTTTGAAGAAGATCGAGAAGATGGTTTTTATTGGCTTCAGATTCAATCCCACCGATGAAGAGCTTATCGAAATCCTGAACCAGAAAGTATCTGGGAAGACTGCCATGGCGCCTTTGGATTTCATTGTTGAAAGAAATATTTATGAATTCGAGCCCCAAGATCTTCAATGTCTGACATTTTTGCTTCTTCTTCTTCTTGTGTCTTCTTTATCATAGATTAATTTCTGTTCTATATATGTTTCCTTAGTTTGCATGTCTGACATCACATTTTGGCATATGAAAGTGTAATATTAATACGTAAAGATATCAATTTGGGTGTCCTTAGCCTCCTAGGATCATGTCTGAGTGTGCAAACGAACAGAATCCCGTGTTTCATGGACCATGCATTGATCAGATCAGACCAACAATCATATAGTTCCCATCCCATGTTTTATCCGTCATCCTAATCCCTACTTACTGACTGTCTGTCTCCCTTGCAATGGCTTCCCAAATCCCAAAATATTCAACTTTCATTTCTAAGTGGCTTTCCTACCAATTAGTTCTATAAGAAAACTTTTTTTTTTTGCTAAATGTACTATACAAAAACTGATCAGGATCAGATGAAAGTTTTCTGATGATTATCAGCACAATTGAGAGCCGATTGGAGTGCTGCTTCCACCGCAATGCAGCAAAGGATCTTGTGATCATATTGGAAGCAATTAGGATTACAGCGATCACTTTATCACCAGTCATACCTAGCTTATGTAGGAGGATATGTGCACAACTTGGCTACACATAGGACCAGTTTTGATAATTTAAACTGGAGTGAAACGAAATGCGGTGAACTAAAGGGGGGTCAGGTAATGGCTCAACCTAAACCAGTCTTCGCAAGAGTCGAACAGATAGAGACAGAAATTGGGGGTGAAGCAGCGAAAAAAGTTGTGTAAAAACAAATAAAAATGCGTCTAGTTCAAGAGGTGGTAGAAGCCTAGAGTTCCAATTTCACAAGAAAGTGCGTTTTATGAGTGAACCCTAGATGAAACCCAAATTGATTACACATCCGAGCATATATTTAGCTAAGCATATTCCAATCTCTCTTTCTCTGAAATATACAAAAAAAAAAAAAAGAAAATTACATCTCAATTCTTAAACTCATATATAGTGAAATTTATAGAGTATATGCTTTGTGCAGGGATTCAAAGTGCGGCCTTTAACAAGAACGAAAAGTATTACTATTGTAGGAGGGAGAGCGATTCAAGAGAAGTACCGGGTCGAGGATGGTGGAAGGCAACAAGTCATGTCAAGACAATTTCTGATAATGGACAGGCGGTGGGTTACAAAAGACCCCTAACATTTCACAAGTTTAGGGATAACCAAACAAAGCGCAAAGTTGCAATCAAAACTGACTGGATTATGCATGAATATGGGCTTCAATCCACTGCAACGGTTAGCTTTAGCTATTCATTCTTTGCTTTTTCTTCATAACGTTTTAAGCAAAACGCATATTTTCATTCGGATACCTTTGCCTGGTTCATGAAATGCACTGAATTTAACAGTGAGCTGTTTGTTCACGAGAGTTGGTTTTTCTATTATGTTGAGTTCAAGCCCTAATTTTAACCCCAAAAGAAAAAAAAATGCAAAATTGTTCTGAATTTGCAAGCTATAGATTTCTTGAGACATCATTTCTTCTTTTTTTTTTTTCTGTAGCCACTATACATTTATTTACATATTGATATATTTTTTACATCTATACTTTTTAACAAAAAAATGTTGCAGTTTGACGATGCGTGAAAAGGTTATAAGTATTGGATTTGAATCTCAAATCTATTGGATGTCATCTATTAAAAATGTACTACATGAATCAACTTAATTAAGTTTCGGATTCTATCACATTTATGTTAATTACTCTTAGCTCTTGTACTCATAAATAGGTTAATTATCTACCAAACCATTTCAAAATTAACAGTACTTGTTTCTGAGCCTAAAGAGCCCGCTGTTTTTATCTTTTCACTGTCAACTCTAACCTCCTACGTTAAAACCTTGATAATATAAGGAGAGGGAGGCCGCCTAGTTCCTGAATGGCTGCATCTATATATATTGCATAAGTGAATAGCTACAAGTGAGATAGTGATGAACAAAATATTTTAAAAATTTTTATGGCTATGTGCAGCTCTTAATGATTTTTCGCAATATAGTTAATTATTAAAACATTGCTAATTTATCTTAGACTTATTGTTCAACATTGTCCTCAATTTAATACAAACTATAGATTGTTGATTAATCAAATGTTAGGAACAATTAATTTTTCCATTTTCCAGTACTTGGATGATGAGTTATATCTCTTTAGTTTTTTTTTTTTCTCTAGTTTTTTTATTAAAGTAAATTAAAAAGATTTGAATATAGTATTACAAATATAGTTAATTACTATGTAAAAGAATTTCATTATTGAAGTTGTTTTATTCGATAGGAATGATAAGGATGGAAAAGTGTATGAATTAATGATTAAGCGACAAGATCTAATAATTTCGTTTTCATTTTTACCAAACAAAACTTTAATTAGCACAGAAATAACAAGAAAAGATATGGTATTGCATACTGTATAATCATATAGTTTTTTTTTTTTTTTTTGTTCTTGTTTATGTAGGAGTGGAGACTCTGTAAGATTATGTACAAAGGAAAAGAAAAGCTTGAAGAAGACATGGAAAACATCATAAACGACAATCCAATGAGTTCAAAAGCTGGAGTTAGCAGTAGTTCCGTAAATCCCATGCAGTTAGAGTACTTTGCTTTTGAGGAGCAGCAGCCATTTCTACCACCATTACCTGAAAACAATTATTATGAAAATTATTTTTGGTCATCCTCATCATTTGATGATCTGCAGCAGCAGCTGGAATTGGCGCAGTCATCCTCTTTATTTGATCCAAGTTCTTCGATGCCAATTCTCACACCAAGCTATGATCACTTTGCCCAACAAGACAACCAGCAACCATTTGCAGACCTGTGGTCCTAGGAGATTGCCATTGTGACCCCTGTGCTCCCGCAAGCATGCTGTTTAACCACAAATAAAATGGTTTAATGTTTCCTTTCCCTTATGTAATGTAGTAAGGCTCCACTTGAGGGCCTCATGAAATGCTTTCACCGCATCCGAGAGTGCATTTTATGATTGTATCCAAAAAAAAAAATTCCACTGAACTCTTAAATGGAACCTAAATTAATATAATTTGAAGAGTCTAGTATTATGCATTTAACTAATTTGGGATCCCATACTATGCATGGTTTCAATTTTTTTCTCATTCTCTAGTTGCATGCATATAACTATCCTACATATATGTGTAATAACACAACTAAAAAACAGCTATTCAAATGCAAATTAAAAAGATTACATGTAATTTATGAACAGATTATTGCATTGCAACAGTTATGATTTTATCAATTAACATATTGTGTACAAATTTTAGAAAGATATTTCCCTTGGGAATTCAAACTTAAAAAATAAAAATAAAAACAAATTAAGGCATAATATGTGACCAGGGGATAATTCTTGGCCATGTTTGTCACTGCAAGAAATTTCATTTTACGCAATAAAATTTGTTTAAAGTAATTTGCATAAATGTTGCAAAAAAATATGTTTTTGCAACATAAATAGTATTATATTGCTATAGACTAGTACAAGTAACATTTTTCAGCAAAAAAAAAAAAAAAACAAAATCGATGTTGTTTTTCATAACATCACTATTTGCAGCACCTTGAAATAATTTGCACAACATGGTTTTTGCAACAAAAAAGTCTTATGCTAGTGTCGTAAATTATTTTTTGCAATAAAAGTGTATACAAAAATTTATTGAAAATATTTTTTAACATAATTAATTATTATTAATTACATCATAGCATAATTTTTTCTTGTAGTTTGCCCCAATGAAGTCAGTTGTATATTCATCTTTGGATTATCACATTGTGTTAGTAGTTTGACTACCTGCATTCTAATTGGACAGAAGTATTGGATATACTTAATGAATATTCTAATTGGAAATACCTTGGTGATTTTCTATTAATATGTGGAGAATGTTTTAGACTTTTAAACGTCTTTGGAATTTTGGGTAGCAACGTAATCTTATGAGAAAAATGTATTTCTTCTTAAAGCGTGTTGAATCCAGCCCAGACTATTATTATTATATTATTGTTCTTAAAGGCCCACAAGCCTTTGGTTTCTGTCAGTCAAGAAATAAAGCTTTACTTTATATATAAGAGGTGCGGGAAAGCTGTCAGTTTGACAAGAGACCAAATGCAAGTTGATTTATAATTTGATTAAGTTAAAATTTTATAAATCTATTTATAATTCACTATTTTACATTTTTAACTGTAGAGATTAGGTTTGGTGTTTTTAAGAATAGATTTAGATTATATTTATTGAGTAATTTATTTTGTTAGATTTTTTAAAATTTTTTTCTAATTATTGCATAATTTTAATTTTAATTAAAAAAAATTATATAACCATTATTTGTCAGTAAATTTATTTTTGTAACTCATAATTTTTTTTTAAAAAAATTTTTTTGTATAAATTTTAATATATTTTATTTTTCTTACGTTATTAATTAATATCGGTTTATGAGTTTATTGTTTTTATATTATGATTTATTACGATATATTATTTTTGTATTGTTGTATTTGTCGCTTTAAACTCAATAAGTAAAATTAGAATTATAGTTATTTTGAGATGTTAGTACTGTAACAATTCAAGATAAAGCTATTACAATAATTAGTAAATTTTATTTGAGATTATGAAAAATGATATAAATTTTATGATAAAATTAATATAAAATTATTCAATTTAAAAACTAATGATGAAAAATTATTTATATTATAAAAATTTATACAAATTGATATTGAATGATTCGATTAAATCAATAAATACAAAAAATAAAAACAGAAAGAAAATAAATGGTAATATGCTGACTATAATTAAAAAATGAATTAATATCAAAGTACTTTATCATATAGCATATAAGACAACTGCTTATATCGTTTAGGAAAAAATTAAAAACATTGTAGAGAGGAATTTGCATTTGAAGAAATGGAATGGAGAAATGTGTGCCAAACAACATATAATATAATTTTCTTTTTCTTAATTTTTACTATTTTAATTTGATTTGTGTTGGATCCCATCAGATCGGGCTTGATTGGAAACCAGTGATTATGGTTTGCTGATGTAGTTTGTCTTTTCTTGAAGTTTCTAAAGTCTTCTGATTTCGCAAGATTTTTTTTTTTTATTTACGGTGAAAAAGAAAGCCTTACAATCCATCAATTACCATAAAAATAATATAATGTAATGTAATGTAATATAATATAATATAATATAATATAATATTTATATTTAGATTTAAAGAAACATATTCTACGCTAAATTTAAAAATATTCACGAATTAAACTGAATACACTTGATATCTAAAAAATATAAATATAAAAAAAGCTTTTATCCATTTATTTATTTTATATTTATTATTAAAATATTAAAAAATTTATATTAATATATTAATTTTAATACAATCTATAATTAAATTTAAATGAACTATACTTAAGACAACAATGCCAACACTTGTTATGTTGAAACCTTAATTGATCATGTGATAGACAGTGTACTCTTAATTATAATTTTACTCAAACTTGATTATATTATACATGGTAAGACAATTATTATATATATTATTACTAAAGTTTTTAAATAAATAAATCAGTAAAATAATTATATATTTGGTCTATAATTAAAAAATGCGAGACTTGAATTTTACTGTATATCTTATTATTTATTCTATTAATTTGTTAATTTTTTTAATATATTTTAATAAAATATATGGTAACTTTTTTTTTTAATATTATTACATTAAATAAAATTTTTTAAATTAATAAATGAGAATTCCAACAGGTGTTGGGTCCTGTTGGTATGAAAGAACCAAACAAACAACGTCGCATCAAAGAAACAATTAATAAATTAATTAATAATAATCTACGGTTACTTAGCGAACGCTTCGTTTGCTTTCTTGGACTTGTCTTAAAAGGAAACAATTTAAAAAAATGACATTTATTATAATGCAAAGAGCGTTATAAAAAATAATTCACATTTTACAAAAATATATAATTAAATACTATATTATTTTTATTATAATGTAATAATTGAATTTTTTAAAACAAAAAATTAAAATTAAAAACAAAAATTTAATCAAATACTATGTTAATTTTTTTATAACATAATTTGCAATAAGTTATAAAAAACAATTAACAAATAAAAATAAATACAATCAAATTTCTGAAAAAAAAAATCAAAACAATTATTGTGTTTGCTTTTAACAAACACAATATTTGACGTTTGCAACAAAACAAATAATTGATCATATTTTGATTTTCAAAAGGATAAAAAGGATATAAAACCTTTTTATATTCAGATCAAATGTGAGATAAAAATAATTTTTTTTATAAAATTTTAAAAATTCATAAAAAAATATGTAGACATCCAATTGAGTTCAGGTCCAGATCAATTGGGTTTGACCCAAATAGGTAAGGCCCAATTCAATCTTGTATTTTTTTTTGTATTTTATGTATTTTTATATTTATTATTATTATTATGTATTAATATATGTATATCTGTATTTATTTATTTAGAATAGATTTATATGTATATTATTTATATAGTTATATATTTATTATTATATTATTATTTTTTTATATTTTATTTATTTTTATATTTTTATTTATCTAATTATATATCTGTTATTTTTTTTATTTATCCTATAATATATCTATTTTTTTTATTTATCTGTTCTAATTATCTATTATTTTTTTTATTTTTATTTGATTTTTATTTTGGAAGGTTGAGATTGGAGCTGAAGAATCCCACTGTGGAGGGGAATTCAATCAAAGAGTCCAATTGGATTCAAAGATTGAATCCCCGTCCAAGGAGAAATTAGGATTGATCAGGAACTCCTGATCAACCCCTATAAAAGGCACCTCCTGGAACAGATGAAGAACATGGAAAAAACAGTAAGCAAAGCTACTGATTTGAGAGAAAATGAGGCGTATAGGAAGCTAAGAAAAGTTTAGGAGTGTTCCGGAAGTGAGAAAAAATTTTTAGAAATTTTTGGCGAAAAAATTTTCTAGAAATTTCTGGGAAATTTCCAGATTCCGGTGACTTTTCCGGCGATGGTTGAATTTTTCGGCCAAAATTCCGGCCAAATTTGAAGTTTTTGGCGACCTGCCCAATTTTCGACAAAAAATCCCAGAAACCGGTGATCTTTCGACAACTTTCAGCGAACTTTCGATGAAATTTTCCAGATTTCGGTGACAATTTCTAAAATCCGATGAAATCCCCACCGGAGTTCTTCAGCCCTTAGAGAGAAGAGAGAAAAAAAGGGAAGAAGAGAGAGAGAGAGGAGGGGTGTTCTGTCGAAAAACGAAGGGGACTGCATTTTATACCTTCCAAAAACGACGTCGTTTTGGCTTTAAATTAATCAGAGGATCCGTGCGTTTTGTCGAAAACTCGACCCGACCCGAGTGTCGACCCGCTTCTTGACCCGCGCGTGCTAGCCCCCCTGCGAGCCGAGTCGAGCCGAGCCAAGCTGCCAAGCCGCTCCCCCCGAGCCATTTCCCTGCCTTGAGCCGAGCCGAGCCGATAGCCGAGCCGCTCCAGGTTTTTTTTTTAATTAATTAATTAATTTATTAGATTAGGTTTATTTAATATTCTTTTTATCTTTATTTTATTTTTATTTTTGTTTTACTTTTCTTTATTTATTTTTATTTATTTTTTTATTATTCTATTTTCTTTAAATAAAAATCAAAAATTCCAAAAAAAATATTTTTAGGGAAAAGTTGAAAGTATCAATTTTTCTTAAGAATAAATTTCAAAAAAGGTTTTTGAGGAAAAGTTGAAAGTATCAATTTTCTTTAAAGATCAAAATTTCCAAAAAAATATTTTTAGGAAAAAGTTGAAAGTATCAATTTTTCTTAAAAAAAAATAAATTTTCAAAAAAATATTTTTGGGGAAAAGTTGAAAGTATCAAATTTCCTTAGAAATAAATTTTCAAAAAAAAGATTTTTGAGGAAAAGTTGAAAGTATCAATTTTTCCTACACAAAAAAAATCATTCTTTCATTCCTTTCTATTTTGATTTTTTATTTTGATTTTTCTTTGACTAATCCGACGACGGAGCTTCTGCAAGTGAAACAGTAGTTTTTCTTGCATACTCTTGAGGTGAGGGAATTTTCTCAATTTTCTGCTAAAAGTATTAGAGTCAATTGAGAATAATTTCAAATAATTAATTACTTGGTGAAATTTTAAGGCTTATTGGATAACATAAAATTATGCTAGTACCATCTTTTGATGGGCGTTGTGAGGGTGCTATAACCTTCTTCACACGTAACCGAACTCCCGAACCTTGTTCTGGTTAGTAGACTTGAACCTATTCTTTTAGGGACCCTTAAACTTAGGTGTTCCCTGAAAGGACAGATTCTTTAGGTGGCCAATCGCACCTAGATAAAAAAGATTGGTGGCAACTCCCTTAAGTCAATGTCTAGCGATAGATCCTCGGATCTAGACGTTATGACAAAATATATTTATGATTTTTTTTACTTTGAATATTATTGAAAATTTATGATTTACTCTAACAATCTGATTACACCAACCAAACGTGAAAATTTAAACACCTAATAACAACATTTCAAAAAAAAATATCAAAATTTTCCAAGCAAACGCTCCCTAAAAAGAAACAATTGTAAGTGAAGAAAGCTCACTCCCTAAATTAATCTTTTTGTAAATAAAAACTTATTTGAATATAAATAAAAAAAATAAAAACTTATTTGAGTATAGTAAAAGTATAAAAGCTTATTTTTAAAAAATGAATAATTCAAGAAAAGTTTTAGTATTTTAGCCAAAAAAAAAAAAAGAACAATTATAAATAAAATCTATGACCATTCCAGGGATTCTTTTTGTTCTCAACATATCAAAAACTACAGCAAAAAACAAAGGCTGAACTTTAACTGCTGTATTTAACTTCAAGTCATTGAAGTCCTCACAATGAATTGTAGATGCTGTATGCATTCTCTCTACAGTTCATCTAATTTTTCCTTTAATATCTGGGTCTAGAACTGAATATCATTGAGTTTCTAAAATTGTCACTGCCAAATCTAGCTAATGCAGTTCGTAGGATATAAACTCGACTGCCTCATACTACACTTGAATCAGGCTCGATAGTCGATCGTTATCCCTCACGTACCATCATTTGTGAATAGAATTCTACATTCTCCTGTCAATTTAAGGTAAATAACAGATCATTACCCATATCAATATATAAACAGTTAATAACAGGTATTAGTCACTAGAATTCAACACTTGCAAAGCAACACATAGATGTATTTTGAAAGTTCGAGCATGTCAAGTCTCACCCCACACCTTAAAGTCTAATGGAAGAAAAGGTTCTAACTATAAGAATCACCATAGGGAAAATTAGGACATAACTAAAATAGACAAACTTAGCTTTTCAAGATTGCTTTAAAAATCTTAGAGAACTAATTTTGATGTTATTTTTTTGGCCTTTTTAACTTGTTTTATCAGTACCCAACTAAGTGATGAACAAACAAGATTGTGCTATGCTTGAGTGATTGAATATCAACCAAAACAACTTTATCATTATGCTGCTAAAAACCTAAGAAATCTAAATCACCACAACTCCTCGACATACCCATTCCCATTGAAATTTTTTGAAAACTTTTCCATAAATAAGTTTTCTCATTTTAACTGTACGACTTAAAGCAAAAGGGAGCTCACATGGAAATTATTATATTTACATAATAATTTTACATAATAATTATTCATATGTGGAACAAAGGGGTTATTGATTCATATACATGCATATTAACATTATGCAATTTGCTTTCATGGGTACCCCAATTAGAAAGTACTAATGTAAATGCATCAACCAGTTAATAATTATTTAGAAATATTCAAAGCCACTTTTCAGGGCTTTCTGCATGCTTGAAGAATAGCTTGAGATTGCATCTGTCTATAAAACCATCTCTGGTTTCAATGAGCTGATCTTTCACTATTCGCATGCAAAATGATGAGATAAGCAAATTTTATCCCTAAATACAGATTGTATCATAGTGTTCTTCACATGTCCTAAATCAAGTAATTTCTATAAAAAGGATCAGTAAGATTCTACCTAAGCTTGGCTCCCTAAAGTTCATTATATGCTGGATTAAGAATTGATGCATCTAAAGGTTCTAGAATTGTTTCTCACATCATCATTCAACACAGACTAAGGAAGCATCCTGATCCTCACCCATTACAGACAATGAGCGAAAAAGGATTCAAATCTGAATGAGAGGGTTTCACTAGCCACTGCGGAGGTTTACAACTCAAGAGCGTAGCTAATTTACTTCCTCCTAAAAAATGGTTAGAGTCTAGGTATAGAGTTTGTGTATGCAATGTAATGTGAGTGTGTGCTAAGGAACATACAAATCTTTCACATTTTACTAAAAATACACCTATTTTAAATGCCCTGCAAATATAAAACAAAATAAATAACAAAAATTTATAATAAATGACATAATTAAAATATGCATGAAATACAAAACACATTTTTTTTTTTAATTTTATGCTTTTTGAAAACAAAAAATTTGAAGTTAAATCATTTTTATTTATTTTTATTTTTATTTGATTTATTTTTTATTTTTTTCATTTTTAGGAAAATAAAAAAATTAAAATTAAGGAATTAAGATTAAACACTAATTAGGATTATTAAACCAAAATTTAGGATAACATGCAACCAATATTTGGCCTAACTTTCAAAATATGTCCCTAGTAGAGTCATTAAGCTATCGCGACATTTCAAGATCGGGGGGTAATGATTCAAGTGCTGAACAAATAGGGAATTTGGAAAGCGGGGGGCTTAAAAAAACATTTTCGATAAAAATCAAAAGAAAGAGTTGTCACCATTTTTTTAACTATGTGATTGATCAACCAAAAATATTTTTTCCTTTTAATAAAATATTTAAATAATTTTAAAAGTTTTACAAAAAGAACAAATTAAGGTTTGCGAAATTAGATTTATGGTTCAAGAGTCAATTATATATAGAGAATGATTAACATCCTCACAGTGCTTGATGAATATAGTACCAATTAACTGTAAGTTATCCTTAACCTTTGGTTAAAAATGATCCTATTTTAGTGTTTAAAATTAATTCTTTTTTTTAATTCATAAAGAAAACCTTGAATTTTTTCTTTTTGAAAATAAACTAAAATTTGAAAACTAAGCATTTAATTTTTAGATCAAAATGAAAAAAACTTAAGTACCATGAAACATTTTTCACTCTTCTAAATATTTAGGTAGAGTTTCAAAATTATCCTTAACTTGAAAGTTTTCAAATTATATCACAAAATTGAGATAATACCTCGTATAAATAATAATCATCGAGAGTCACCCTATATTTAACCCAGATCTCGATGACTATATTTACTTGAAATATTATTTTATTTAAGAACATTTTACTTTGAAAACTCATTTTTTAAAACAAATGCATGACATGCAACATAATATATAATGAATGCATGATATGAATAACATGGTATGAATGTAGGACAATTTAAAGATGCCTGCAACAAAGTAAAATGAAATGCAAATGCATGAACGGGGGGCAAAGGTTAGTTTTTAGGTTTGGGGGTTGATTTGCGTCTTTAGGGTTTGAAGGTTGGTTTAAGGTCTAGGTTAAGGTTTAAGGTTTAAAGCTTAGGGTTCATGGTTTAAGGTTTAAAATTTAGTATTTAAGATTTAGGGTTTAGAGTTTATGATTTAGGGTTTTAAAGTTTCGGGTTTCAAATTTGGAGTTTTATGGGGAAATGCATGTGACCAAAACAAACTATAACAATGTCATTGGTAACAATGTAAATATTTGATGCATGTGACATATGCATAACAAGAGAACAAACTAATTACAAATCTAGACATTTACAAAACTAAATTACAAACAAGATGTACATGTGAAAATATGAGGAAAATAAATCAAATACTAAAATTTTTCAAACTTTGAAAAACATGTTCCACTATTTTTCTCTTTTAAAAATCAACCAAACAAACATATAAAATCACCAAATAACTTATTAAACTAACATTTTATCTATTGAAAATTGGATAAAACACATTGAAATCTTGAAAAATATAGCAAAAACATAATCAAACACATGGAATCAAGCAACATTTGGCCATAAAATAAAGAATAAGTTTTGGCCAAGCATGGAACTACCTTGGCCTAATGTCCCATGGCACTTACACAACCACATTTTCATTCCATTTCACTCAAGAATGCATTGAACATTACAATATTCATCATTTGAAGGAATTTTAATCAAAGAAGAATTCTATCAAACATATAGCAAACTAAAATAGCAAGGAATCTATGAAGAACTATAACATGAACCAAACACCAACATATATCACTAACTAATCAAAATTCATGGAAAAACATATGTAGACTCATCATTTATTTATCATGGATAACATTTGAAAGCAAATAAATCAATAAGAAGACCAAAATGAGGTTTGGCCATGGGAAATGGAGGTTGACCGAATCTCTAAATGAAGTTAATGGTGGTATTGAATTTTTTTTATTGCTTGATTCTCTAAATTCAATCCAAACTATTAGCTAATTGAATGAAATTTGATTCAAGCTTTGATAAAAAATAAAAAAGATGATGAACTACAAATTCCTCATAAGAAAAATAGAAAAATGAATGAAAAACCAATGTAAAAGTGTTATGAAAATGAGATAAAGATGTAATGGAATGCAAGAAAAGAAAATGAAGATTATACCTTTTCTAAGCTTTCTCCAACTTTTGTTTCTCTCTTTTTTCCTTTTCTTTTTAATTTTTTTCTTTCTTTTTTTTTTCTGTGTTTCTAGCCCTTCTTCTCTTCTTGCCAAACCATCCATTCCCTTCTTGTTTTCTTTGTAATGAGCCATCTTTCTCCATTGGATCTAGCTATTCAAGATCATACTATGGTTGAGAAACTCATTACCAAAGATTGAATTTTTTATGCTATTGAAACCAAGTAAAAAGACTATTTTACCTCATATTAGAAAGTTTTTTGTTTCTAAGCTATTTTCTTGGACAACAATGCTACATTCTTTATTCTCATGATTTTAAAGCACCAAAAATCATTAAATAATATGGAATTAAGATCTAAAATTTTTTTGTGAAAATTCGACCATTGGAAGGTCAAATTATGAAATTACTTTTTAGGGGTATTTTAGTAATTTCATACCTTTCAGGGTGTTGCCAAGGTTTTTAATGCACCAAAACTCATCAAATAATTTAAAAGCATAATCTAAAATGCTTTACAAAAAACTAACCTCAAAAAATCATATTACAAAAATACTTTTAAATGGTATTTTAATGATTTTATATTTTTTGAGGTAAGATCAAGGTTTTCAATATTTCAAAAATATCAAATAATATTAAATCATGATCTAGAGCTTTATGCAAAATTCTTACCTAGGGAAGGTCAATTTATAAAAATACCCCTAAGTGTATTTTAGTAATTTTATACTTTTCAAGGTATGATCTGAGTTTTTAATATATAAAAAATCATCAAATATTATAAAATTATTACCTAAAAGTTTTCACGAAAATCTGACTTTGAAAAGATTAAATTATGAAAATATTTCTAAGGGTGTTTAAGTAATTTTATACTTCTCAAAATACAATCAAACTTTTGAATTACTTTAAAAAAAAATCAGAGATTCAATATAAAATAACATTGGTTCTAATTTGGTTGTGAATTTTGGAAGTTGACTCATGTTCTATTTGTTTTGATCGATTTTAACCAATTTTGACTTTATTTGATAAGATTTGACCAAGTTTGACCTAAGACATTTAGGTCAAATTGATCATAATTTTAAGCTTAAAAACTCGTCAAAATTACAAAAATGTTGAATTTGGATTGGGTCGGATTTTAAGTGCTTCATAAATGATCAAATTTTGTTCAAATAAAATTAGGTGTCTACATTAATTGGTATATGTTATTATTATAATTCATGTTTATGTTACAACATATGAGGATTACTATTACAATTTATGTTATTGTTGGTTAATATTCATAATATTATAGTCACATTTTATAACTCTAGTCATTTCAAACACATGATAATAGTTGAGAATATTAGACATTGGCCATTACAATGTTAGTGCTGTTTTATCACTTCATACATTTAATATGACCTTCAAAAATGATGATAATGCTTTTAATTTTATGAATTGTAATTGTATAAAACAATTAAATTGTAATATACTTACAATTACTCTAAAACAATTAAACTATTATACCATTTCCACAATGCCATACATGCAATTAGATATATAGATTCCTATAATTAAATTGCTACAATAATACAACTTTTCTGCCATGATAAAATGATAAGATATATATTATGGCTTTTTCATTTAGAAATAATAATAGACTTTTTCAAAATTTTTTACTGTTATGTGCAAAAATGGTTACATGATCTAATTGTTTTTCACTTATTAAACAATGGCAACATGTTGTAAATTTGAATTATGTAATATAATAAAATGAAGGCCATTTTAGTCTTTATCATACGGCATAGCTATTTATTTTGGACTTTTAATAGACAAAAACAATGATCGTCATAGCTATTTGATTGAAATTTACTCTTCTTATTTTACTTTATAGATGTGCAGTATGTCATTTTATTTTTTCATATTCTTATTCACCTTACTCTTTAAATCAGATATTTTCATTGTTATTCTTTACAATTTAATTTTATATTTCATATGTTATCAACGCCTCTTTCTATAGCGCATAAATCCTCTACATGTACGTATGTTTTACTCATTTATTTTACACAAACCATATATTTGTATAAATATCAAATGATTTTTTAGGAAAGTCCAAGATTGATGAACCCAAGAGGAATTATTGCAATTTATAGTTTTACAAGTGAAGAAGATAAGTATTTCATTCGTTGATAATATGATTGATATATTTTTGTTACCTGTATTTTGTATTTCCAATATTTAAATTGATAAATATTTTTTATTTTGTATCATATATTTGGATTTTATTTAAAGCATAAATTTGCAATTTGATTTTACTTTATGAATTCTTATTTACTTTCTTTAAGAATTTTTTCTGTAAATTCAAAATTTATCATGTTAAAAAAGATTGAAATGACAACTAAAATTCGCGTCTTGTTATCATAATTCCCTCTAAACCAATTATGATGTTGCTTTTATAACCACCTTGAATCCCATTATAAAATTAGTTCAATCCATATATTGATTATAAACCGAGCGAGAAAAAGGCTAAAAGGTAATTGTGTTCTTCTTTTCTAGAAACAAAGCTTGGGTTTTCATTTTTAACTAATCATCTTAATATTGTTAAGGTATGTTTCTCATACAATTGATGGCATTTTTTTTATTTATGTGAAAATCAATGATTATATTTTGTTAACTACATGTAGTGTTAAAATGGGAAATTAGGCATAAGTGTTATGTATGAGTGTACTGCATTAGTTTTTCATTTTATATTATTAAGTCATAGTTATTTGATGTAAGTGATATGTACTTGAGTGTTTTGAAATAACAATATACATGCTGAAGGTAAAAAAAAAATTATATTTGCAAAGTAATGTTTCAGCAAATACTATTAAAAAAAGTTTGGCAAGGAGACTCATAGATGATGATGAAATGCAACCCCTTGAAAACACTAACATTAAATGAAAAAATCAAGAAGATGCATGTTTTGTAGGTAAGATCTATTTATTCTGATTAAATGCACTACATATAATGTTTGAATGTTTATAAAAAAATTATTCAAATATTTTGTTTTTTGTGATACAATTAAATAGAATGCTCGTGGCAAATATAAAGGCTGAAAATTACTAATGAAGACTCCAGGTGGCAAATCTTAATTGGATATTGATATACCCATTGATATAAAATGTGATATAGAGGATAATGCTTGTGATTTAGTAAACTTTTGTGGTTATGTTGTGAGAACAACAGCTCCAATCAATGTTAAAAATTGGAAATTGGCATTTGAACAAGTCGACAACAAGATGCTGAGCCAAATACAAGTAAGAATTCAAAGTGAAATTGGTGCAATTTTTGTATTTTATAACTATTTCTTATCTCATTTTATTGTTTATTTGTAGGATAAATTTAAGTATCCTGATAATGAAGATAGGTTCAAAGCCAGTAACCACGCAACAATTGTCCAAGGGATGGAAGAATAGGTTGCACAATTATTATCAAAAGTATGCAGATGATTGTGAACAATTGAAGCATTTGCTTACAGACCTTAAATTGAACAATGGAAGTATTATATTGAATACTTTGGGTCAAATAAGTTTAAGATACTTTACGCATTGCATATTTTTTATTAAATGACTATATAGAAACTGTTTAAATAGTTTTTCAATGTACTAAAGATGATCAAAGCAAAAAAATGAAAGTAAAGACACACTATTGGAAATATTAGTTTCACAAAATGTTAATATAAAATAGTAAATATATCATTTTATAGTTTCATCAATTTTGTATTATCTTTAATTAGTTATTTATGCCTTACAAACAAATATTGTATTTGTTGCAATTCTAATAAGTAGATCATAATATTGAAGTGAAACCTATGATTGATGAAATTTGGTTCAAGCAACATACTCAAAATAATAAAGAAGATCAAATGGAATGGGTTGATGAACATTCAAAATAAATAGGCGCACGTTATTTCAATATCCATATTTTGGTATTATGGTAATGTAATAATTATTATTATATAGTTCTAATATGAATGTTTATATAAATGGAGGAAATGCTAAGAAATTTGGTTCAAAAGAGTTCTCAAAGATTTTGTATTGTTTGCTAAAAAAAATGCTAAACACAATCAGCCATATTTATTTATGGCAAACTTCATTACATAAGAAAATTGCCTAAAACACAATGGAAAATAGTAGTCAACCGATTTGCCTAAGTTATGAAACACATTATTTAAGACTTTAAAAATCATTTGTCTTATAAAAATCCTACTTGATAGCTTTATACCCTTAATTTATCCCTTAGCCAACAACATCTATCAACTCATAGTTTTTTTTTCAAGAGTCAATAAAAAACTAATTCATTCATACTTCACCTAAGTCAATCCTTATAGATTTTGGCCTTTTATTCTCCAACATATCATAATCTTCATTCATGAGAAAACAACCCATCGATCTCATTCAACTGTCTTTCCAACAATCAACCTTTTTTTTTACAAGGTCTTTATTTTCTATTAGTTTTGATTGTAGTTTGATAATAAAGATAAATCAGCTTTGATCTATGTTTTTTAATATCTATAATTTGTATTTTGTCTATACTTGTAATTTATTCTCTTATTTGTGTGTAGATCAATTTTTAGAAGTTTTATGGATCATAATCACAAATCATGGTTACAAAATTGTCATCATCGATGATAAAATTTACACAATTTCAAAATCATATATCTTTAATCTCATTTGGGTTCTATTATTTTTTAAAGCATTACCATTCATGGATTCATTTTAGTCTTCTTGATAACGATTTATCTCATTATGTAGTTGTTGTTTGTACTAAAAAGCAAATACATTTATTTAACTCCCAACTTCAGCCAGATTATTGTGTGAACTTTAGTTTAACTCATAATTTATCGAAGTAATATGTATTGGGTTTTTTATTTAAATTTTAACCCTAACAATATTAATTGTTACTTCATTTCATTAATATAGGTTAAAAAATTAAAAGTTTTATCGAAAGTTTGAATTGGGTTTCAATGTTTGTTCTTGTATTGGGTTTCAATGTAATTGGTTTGTTATTAGATGTATTAACAACTTTTCATCTTTTTGGATATGTTAAAGTAAAATTTTGTTCCTCAAGTTCAATATCTAGGTTAGTTGTACTATGCAAATTATTTTCTTTTTTATTTCTTTTCTTTTATTTCAATATTTCCTTGACTAAAGGCAATTCATTACAATTTCAAATTGTATATGAATTTTCAAGTCTACGCAATTAATATAGATGGTTTTCATAAGCCTATGAGGCAATCAATTGATTTAGCCTGTTGTCATACTCCAAACCCTAAGATTTAGAATGTAATAATGCCACATCTCATAAGACGAATCTTACAAGCATGCAAGGTAATACATATCAAACTAAATCAAAATCTTCAATAATCTCTAAAATAATACTTTACAAAATCTTAAATCCACAAAATTATACCATTTGCAAGTTGGTCGAATATACTAAAGTTCTTACTAACAAATTTTTTAGAATCAATAATAAAATACTCACTTCGAAAGCAATACCAAACTAAAGACAAATGTTAATCTTGCTTGTCCAAGTAGTTGTCAAGATTAATTCTCCCAAGACACAAACATCGAAATCTCAAAAATTAAAGAAAAATAAAAGCATGAGTACAATGATTAAGCAAGTAACCGACATTCCCTTAGTTGAATTAAGCATACCACAAAATATTTAGGCCAAAATATCAACTAAGTGGTTCGAAAACATTTTGGGTAATCATATATTAAAAAACATTTTCACAAATCATATTATCAAAATCAGATTTTCATATTACAAAACGAAATAAATATCAACAAATTATAAAATTTATTAGTCTCTCATAACATACTACGACCATACTTAACCTCTGTAGTATTAGTCAGAATCAAAAATTCTCTTTTAGTGTAATGGGAAAAAATAATTAAAAAAACAATTAGGTGATTGCACTAAATAGTTATAATTGTTGGGATTTGCCTTAAATCTCAGAATCTCACATCGAAAGTTAAGTGAGTTTGAGTTTGTCTTGTATCCCACATCAGAAGTTTAGTAAAGGTATAAGGGGTTTCATATTTATAAATATGATGTTTTGGTTTTGGTTTGGCAATCCCAAAGAGTTAGACACCAAGAGAATAGCTAAATGAGTAGGCTATTAAAGGGTGTAATTAAGTTTTTGGTTAAGTTTTGAGTAAAGAGTTTTAGGAGACTTTTCTCATTCTAAAAGTCTCACAGTTGTAAAGATTTATTTGTTAGTGGATTATGTTTGGAGTAGGTCATTTTGAGTTGGGTCGAACCAAATATATTTATGTATTCTTATTCTTGATTTGAGCTTACTATTTTGTGTGTGGTTGCTGCGTGTGGGTGTTATTTTTTTCAACAAGTGGTATCAAAGCGAGGTTCGAGGTTTAAGGTTCGTGGGCCCAAGAGATCGTGAAATAGTGTTTGAAGATGTCTGAAGAAGGTATGTTTGGTATGCCTATGCCTAAGTTTGAGATTTCGTTATTTGATGAAAAAAGTAATTTTATGTTGTGTAAAGTACGATTCAAGATCTGTTAGTACAACAAGGATTGGATCAGGCATTAGAGAATAGTAAGCCTGAGGGAATGTCTGACGTTAATTGGAATAGGATTCAGAAGAAAGCTATTGGTACTATTAGATTTGTGCTAGCTCCAGAGGTAAAATACAGTATGTTGACTGAGAGTACTTTGAAGAGTTTGTGGGATAAGCTTGAAGGTATTTATGCTTCAAAGTCATTGACTAATAGATTATGTTTGAAGATGAATCTGTATTCTCTGAAGATGGAAGAAAGTATGAATCTTCATAATTACCTGAATGAGTTTAATAGATTGGTTTCTCAATTGCTAGCGATTTTTGTTGATGAGTTAAAAGATGAAGAGAAGGCTTTAATTTTACTGTCATCTTTACCCAAGTCTTATAGACCTTTAGTTCATACTGTGTTGGTGGGTAGGTCTACTTTAAAGTTGGATGATGTGACTGCCTTGTTACATGAGAATGAAAAGTTTATGGGAGCTCAGAGCTCATCACCTAGGGAGAGTACACTAGCTGTAGAGGGTTTTGATCGAGGGAGGACTCAAAAAAAGATTGATGGATCAAAATGGAGATCTAAGTCAAGAGACAGAGATTACAATGATGTAGAATGTTATTATTGTAGTGAGAAAAGATATATCCAAGTACGCTGTAGAAAGCTGAGAAAAGATATGATTGCTTTTAAAAAGGTAAATGATGAGAAGAAATCAGATAAAAAAAAGAGTGATACTGTTGCTGTCGTATCTGATGATGATGATGTTGTTTTGACAACTTGTGTTGATAAGATTCAAACTTTGAAAAGTGATAAAAGTTGGGTTTTAGATTCAACTGTTACAGTTCATGTTTGCAATGATAGGAGTTACTTTGTGGAGTTGGATGAAAATGAGAAGTATGGGGATATTGTGGTTGCTAACAAAAAAAAGGTATGTGTTCGCCTTAGATCTCACAATGGTGTTATTAGGACACTTCGTCATGTAAGGTATGTATCAAGTTGTCACTACAATTTGATTACTTTGGGTGAGTTAGCTTCTCAGGGGTACACATATTATGGTAGTAATAATTGGTTAAAAGTATATAAGAATGGTAGTGTGATTCTACAAGGGAATAGGGTCAATAATCATTTGTACATGTTTGATGGAGGCTCAGTTGCTGAGATACTTGTGATGAAATAAAAAAAGAAAGGTAAGCATGTTAGCTTTGCAGATACTATTGAAGTATTTGAAGATTCAAGTCAAGGGAAAATTTGTTGGGATTTACCTTGAATCTCATAATCTCAAATCGAAAGTTAAGTGAGTTTGAGTTTGTCTTGTATCCTACATCAAGAGTTTAGTAAAGGTATAAGGGGTTTCATATTTATAAATATGATGTTTTGGTTTTGGTTTGGCAATCCCAGGGAGTTAGACACCAAGAGAATAGCTAAGTGAGTAGGTTATTAAATGGTGTAATTGGGTTTTGAGTTAAGTTTTAAGTAAGGAGTTTTAGGAGACTTTTCTCATTCTAAAAGTCTCATAGTTGTAAAGATTTATTTGTTAGTGGATTTTGTTTGGAGTAGGCCATTTTGAGTTGGATCGAACCAAATATATTTGTGTGTTCTTATTCTTGATTTAAGCTTACTATTTTGTATGTGATTGCTGCGATGGGTGTTGTTTTTCCCAATAATAATTAATCCCTTAGTGAAATGGGATAGAACAAAAATCACAGTAACCCTTTTAGTGTAAAGAGACATAAGTATATCATCAATGGTATGGTGAACAAAAACCACTATTCTTAATCAGTGACACAGTTCAAAATCGATATTCGATATCACAAAATACACGTCGACATGGCTAACAACCAATCCCAATTGGTAGGGTTAGAACATAGTCATATTAGGAGACAAAAACCAAAATATATTTTTAAATTACCTAATATATACAAATTCAATATTTATAAATTTTCTCAAAACATAATTCATACAAAGTAAAATTCCATTATCATTCCAAAGCAAATTTTCATATTCCAAAAAATGATGAATATATAAATATATTATTACAAAATCATATTAGGAAATCAAAACAATATTAAACCATATTCCAAACTTATAACAAAGAAATCATATATACGTTTTGCATGCTTAACCCAATTTACAAAATAAAAGGATAAAACAATATATATTATATATTTCAATTCTAAATATATTGAGGCTTATTTTTCGGGACATTAAACCAAAGGGATATCAAGTCACTTACCTGATGTGCTAAACTGAAATTTAAACAGTGAATCACTTAATTCTTTTAATATCCTAATAATTTAAGAAATATTCAAAAATCAAAATTTTGACCCAAAAACATAAATTTAATGAGGCAAACTTTTCGTGGGTCATTCTAAGCAATATGGTCATATGGCAACCTTTTCGACAATTCGAAACTATTTGAGAATATTTTCTTTTAGCATATAAAACAAATTTTCTTTTAATATAATAAAATACCTAGAATTGAGTATAAATATGAAATTAAGAATTAAAACATAAAAATTAATAGCAATATAAATTTTTACAAATATTTAATTTTTAACATTTAATAGTGATCTTTTCATTTTTGTAAATCTAAATATAATTTTATAACCCTTTAACAATATTAAGAACATAAAATTAACATAATAAAAATATATTAAAATAAGTAAAAATTCACTAAAAATAATATAATTAAAATTCAACTAATTTATAACTAAATACATCAAATATTGGCTAAAAATAATTTTTAAAATAATTAAAAATGAGAATTCTTAATTTTGAAAATTTTATATTATGTGATCATTTGGCTCATTTTAAGCCACAAAAGCTCGAACATCTTACAGTTCCTAATGACAAAAGGAAACATGAATTTAAAGTAGAGATGTAATACTACAACTTAGAATTTTGTTTTGGCAAGAATGATTTCCAAAAGCCTAAGTTTCAAAGGCCAAAACTTGACAAATCACCTTAACAAACCAATTATCTCACTAGAAAGTTCACATTTTGAACTATCAAAAGCACCTAAAGTTTGACCAAATTGGCCACCGAAGTGAGGAGTTCCGACGATTCAAAATTTGGGTATCTGTAATTGTTAGAAACTCAAAAATCAAAAATTTGAAACACTAAATTCTCCTAAATGACTTAACTAAATGAAGTGCCACACATACCATTAGAAAGGTATTGAAGAGACATTTCCATTGGTACCCACAATTTTGCCATATTGTCATTAGAAAGTCGTCAGAATATTTTTGAAAGTGAAAAGATACAAAAATATCAGTTGGGATTTGTTGGAAATTGCATAAAACATAAAAATTCTAAGAGTTTTAAGCAAATCTTACCTTAATCAATGATTTCTAAAATTGATTTGTGATATCTCTTCCTTTCTTCTTCTCGAACATTTCTTTAAATTTTTCCTTTTTCCTTTTTTGTTAGAGAAACCTATCGATAAAAACTATCAATAAGCTTTTTTTTTTTTACACTAATGATACTTATGGGTTGGTCACTGATTAAGCTATCATAACTTGGGCTTGCATATTATATATTCCCCCGCTTAAAAGAATTTGGTCCTCCAAATTCAAAATCCCTACCTCAAAGTTTGTTTATTTTAATTTAATGTCACATGACATCTTCTTTTTAAAAATCCATGATGTATCACCCTAATAGCTTCAATCAAGTATGCCCCTCATTGTTTTTCACGTAGCCGATCAATATAAACCCCAATGTGTATAAATATATCCATTATAGCCTAATAAACAAATATTCTAACTGTATAATCTCAATTCTTGTTCCAAGATGCAATCACAAA
Source organism: Durio zibethinus (assembly GCF_002303985.1). The sequence continues at coordinate 11,343,811 of NW_019168026.1, forward strand.
GCATAAGTCTCCTACAATTCTATATTTTCGAAACATACATAATGCACAACTTAAATCATAGCTAGGTAAAATTACCTTAATGTAATTTCGACTATTCAAATAATTTTTTACTAATAAAATCAAACATAACAGTTATGCTATAATTTTATAGCTCTTCTAAAATCTCAAATTTTTAAATATCAAAATCTATAATCTATTCACTATTAGCCCACAATCAGTCTCCAATTTAAAAGAATTCATTATTTGCTAAATTAGCAATAACCCAAAATCCATAACTTAAATCAAATTATACTTCCACTGTGCACATAGATATTTCATTCAAATATAACCCAAAAACATCAAATTGACTTTATAGTATTTATTGCACCAACAATATCACTTGCCCATTACATCCCTTACAATAAAATTTCTAATTCATTCTCATAAACATATCCACACATATCCTTAAATCCTAGTAACAATATCACCAAATAGTTGCCTCAAAGACATCATATATATTGATTCTTTTTTTTTCTATCATAAAATTTTTTTTTTTAACCATTGTAAAACTATGATAAGTGTCAAACCAAAACAATTGATTATATTAAAAAATTCACCACAAAAATCTAATTATAAAACTTTAAGTTCATGATACAACTCCTTGTTCACGTATCATTACTTTTCAAATTTCAATGATCAAATTTCGCATAATCATTTCACTATTCAAGAGGCCTATAACCATCTAATGTCCTAAATTTTCCTTCAAGAAAGTATATTATTTATTAGCTTCAAGTTAATGTCAAAAATTCTATTTACCATAAGGAATCCTTTTTACCAAAATTTCAATCAATATATTTCAAGAGTATAATTCATATCAAAAGTACAATTATAAAACCACCCCAATATATTGCTTTGTATCATAATTTTCTTAGATTATTCAAAATTGCATCCATACTCAAAATTACCAAATAACAAAATCATCACTAAAATTGACTTTATCATTATAAAAATCATTCTTTGTACTTATAACATGTAGTCTTTATTCACAAAATACATCATAGGCATATGATACATGTAATCTCCATAAAATATTTTTCATCAATTCTCATATTGCCCTTCAATTTGAAATTATAATCACAACCTAATGACATTGATCATTTCAAATTCCAACCACTCTAAAGTAAAAATCGAAAGATCGACTTCAAACAATTCCACGAAACACCAAGTCACATAATCAAGCTTACAATTTCTTCTTTTGACTGACAAAATATTTCTTATCAATCTAATCATTGTAAATTGTAACAAGGATCAAGACAATAATATAGATCATATCCTAAGTTTCTTGGCATACAAATTCAGACATAGTCCATTGAATTCCCAACATAACTCCAAATTCATATATAAATAGCTTTTGATTTCTATAAGCCAATTAACCAATAACAATCAAAATCTTCACCAAACTTATAGGGTTACTGCATCATAATGTTCCAAAATTTTCTTGTAGTCCAATATGTCCTCTATGCTTATTTTACAATGATTTAGTCTTAGTAAAACCTAATTCCATAATACTTAGTACTCGTCAAAATCCACTTTTTTTAATGACATTTTTCAACACTACAACCTTAGTTTCCATATAGGAATCATAACATATGTTTTACACCATAATATGCGATATTTTACTATTAACATTACTTAAACAAACTCATATTCTGTCTTAATAAAAAATCATAATCATTATTTTATCACATGACCATTAATAAATCCTTTCAATTTCAAGTACAAATATAATTTTCACACTTCAGGCTAATTATATAAGATTCTAACTCTTGTCATTAAGGACAAATAATTCCTAACAAAATAAAATATATCAATATGAACGAATGTCCTTATTTATACATATAATGCTATTTATCACAAGAACAATATAATAAACAAAATCCATTAAGTTAGATTTCAAAACCATAATACCATACCCATATAATAATCGAATTCCAATAAATCCTTGAAAAGTCAATTCTTATCATCAAGTTATGTATTACTCATTGAAATCAAAATCACACTAATATTATCAAAATCCTATTTGCATCATAATTTCTATTGGCCCTAACTGTAAGTCTAAAAATCGTAATCCATAAAGAAAATTTACAATCAATAATAATAAATATCTCAAAACCTCATATCAATTCTTATCAATCTAAATTTTCATACTTTATCTCGACAAAAATATTTCGTATCCATGATAAAAAAAAATTCAATAAAAATCCATCACAAAAATCTAAAATCTTAATTGACACAAAATCTAACTTTGATACCATAACACCTCAAAAGATTCAAATATTTCGTATCCATGATAAAAAAAAAATTCAATAAAAATCCATAACAAAAATCCGAAATCTTAATTGACACAAAATCTAACTTTGATACCGTAACACCTCAAAAGATTCAAATCATTCTCTACAATAACTCTTAAACTTAAAATATCCAATTTATATAAAAATCTCACCAAAGTCACTTCATTTAAAAACATATCACTTCATCGTATTTCTAATGTTTCATACTTTGGCTCCAAATGGTATAATAAAAATCATGATTAAAGATTCATCAAAACCCATAAACAAACACAAACTAATAATATGGCTGCTTAAGAGTTTTTGCAACCAGTATTAAATAGTTACAGCAAATAGTCTAACAAATGATATTTAATCTTAACGAAATATGTTATGTGACCACAAGAATGTGGTTACTTAATAGTTTTTGCAACCAATATTTTATGGTTGCTGAAAATATTAAAACAATGACATTTAATGTTACAAAATTTTTTGTGTAACTAAAATAATATGGTTACGTAACAATTTTTGTAACTAACTAATATGGTTGCTAAAATGAAGTTTACACAATGCTATTTGTAGTTGCAAAAACATTTTTTAGCAACTAATTTTGACCGTTGTGTAAAAAAATGGCAACAAAAAAAAATATCATTATGATAAATTTTTTTGCAACAGAAAATATTGCATTTATTTTTTTTTGAAACAAGAAATTATGGCTAAAAAAAATTCCATACAACTTTATTGTTATTAAATGATTTATATCAACAACAAAATTGTTGCAACATATTTTTATCAACAATAATATTTTTGCTTAACTCTAAAACCTAATTTTTTTTCAAAAACCATACAAAACCAAAAATCGTTTCAAAATACTTTTAATAACGTTCAATTGATATTTAGCAACAATTTTGACCATTGCTGTATATACATTTTCTTGTAGTGTTTTTCAAGTAAAGGTGATTTTTGAGACCACACCTAAATATAAGGAAGATTCTTAACAATTGCATTTATAAAGAGTATTATATTAGTTTTGATTAATTACTATGAAAACCTTAAAGTCCAAACCAAAACCTTAAATTATCCAAACCTTGAAACAAGTCAAATCCCAAAACCTTGAACCCATTTGAACACCTAAAAACATCTTAAAATTCAAAGGATTTGTATGAAAATCTCATATAAAATAATTAGTGCCCGAATGTCCCCTAAAGGATGGGATACTTAAAGTAATAAAAACGGGATCTTAAATATAAATAGTCATACCTAAATTTTACATAAAGGTTAAAGAGTCTGAATGGTCTCTTTATATATAAGGACGTAATTTCAAATTTTCATTTCAACATAATGCATGACATCCACTTGCATATATTTACTTTTAGATTATTGTTTGCACTCATTTCATGTGCAATTATCTTTTAATTATTACTATTTATTTGTTAATTATAGCATCATTGGTTTTTTCACATAAAATATTTTTCATGTAAAATGTCATTCATAAAATATGGATTTTGAAAAATAAAATAAAATAAAATTTCAAGAAAAATAATTCTTGATACTCTACCTGGAGTTTGAAAAGTCACAAATAACTATTATTTTTGAAGAATGTTATTTTTGTTTTACAATAATGTCATAATAAACCTTAAGCGGAAAGAATTATCTTTAAATTTTACGTAAATATTAAATAATTTTAAGATAATTTTTTAACCTAAAAATTGTCACAATATTTCTAAATAAAGTTTTCTTTTATAAAAAATTAAATGGATTTTTTTCAAAGAAAAGTGAAGGGAATTATATTAAAGATAAGTTGAAACCATTTTCATCAAATACTAAAAGATTACTCATGATTAATTGGTACTATTTTTAAACAAACATTATGGGGATACTAATCATTCCTCATACGTAACCAAACTTTTGAATCCAATTTTATTTTTAAATACCAAAATATCTTTTTGACAAATCTTAAATTCATTTTTAGTTTTATTAAAAAAAAATAAACTTTTTAATGACTAATCATACCTAAAATAATATTGGTTGTGACTCCCTACTTTTTTTATTTACAAAATTTTACATCTTACGATCAGATTCATGAACCCACACACAGCAACAGTATCCCATCAATACAGTGCATTCTGACATTTATAAATACCTTTAGGTTGTAGATAGTATGCAAGTCCACATATTGGTACCTTACCGGTATAATGCTTTTGGAGCTTATAAACGCTCATTTATTGTATGATGATTTGGGTATATATTCACGTTATCATTTTCTGTCTATGGCCATCCTGTTAATTCAAATTCAAGTTTAATGACTTGGGTTATCCAAGCGAGAGATTATTGTAGTTATCCACCATATTACCGCTGTCTATTGCCCCAAATTTTCACCATCACTTCATCTTTTCATCCTCGTCATGAATCTGAGTTCTGTTTTCCAAAAAAAAAAAAAAAAAAAACCCTAGAGTCGTAGATCTAAAACCTTAAACCAAAACTTTGAACCTCCGTTTAGCCTCTGCCCACCGTTACCCTCCTCTCACTCTTCATTTCCACTGTTCCTAATCTCCCAAAAGATTATCACCGTCCCTCCTTATGTCGTCACCGTTGCTCACTGCCATCCGTCATCGTCACTTAAAACCCACATTTTTCTCTTTCTACAAATTCTGATGCACTATCGATTCCCAAAAAAGAACCTCTTATGCCCGAAACACTCACCATCAGATTTTGTACTGACACTCTTTGGTTTTTTTGTGACAATTTTTTGTATTTGTTGGCTTTGATTGAGGGCCTTTTAAGGGGAGGACTATGCTTTTGTTTGTTGTGATTTTCGGTTTGATTATTGTTGGCAATGGGTGGCTGTGCTTTTTTATGTTGATTGTGTAGGGGTATGAGGGCAGGTTAGGGAATGGGAAAGCTTATGGTTGTTTGGAATAGGTGGTTACCGAATGGGATTTAGGGGTTGTTTTGGTTGTTTGGGTGGTGCTGATAAGGGTTAAGGATGGCACTTCTTCGGCTGATATGGGTCCTAGTGATGGGTGGTGGTGCTATGATTCAGAGAGGTGTGGGGGGGAGATGATGGTTAGAGTTTGTGGTCTGGCCCTTTAGGATTTTTGTTACGCTCCCCCCCAATCCTCCTTGTGAATTGTTTTCCTCTCATATATAGATTCCAATTTTGATCCATAAACAATCTGGGAACTTGTTTTTTTGGAAAGTTGGTAGTATAGGGCAAAAGAGCTAGCTACTCCTAGGGTGGTGAAGCTTGCTGGCTTTGGGATAACAGGTCATTTGATGAATTTGTGCTAGGGTTAAAGCGTAAAGCAGAAAGTGAAAAAAGAAAAGCTAAAAATAGTGCAAGCAAGGGATCAAATAGGTTTCAGGGGTGAAGAAACCTGGCTACTAGCTACCATGGCACTGCCAACTTCTGGGCTTCTTTTTTTTTTTGTAATTTTTTAAATTAATAAAATGAGATTGGGACTTAAAATAGGATTTGGACTCACATTAAGCTTTAAGCCTTCAAACAAAAATTATAAAATTTTAACTTGATCTAAATTAAATTAAATTAGAATTTTACCTATATAAAATTATTAAAACGATTAACCTAACATAAAATTCATTTACGAATTTGATTAAAATACTTAAGTTAGCCTAAATCCTGATATTTAAATCAAACATAAAAAATTAAACAAATTTAAATTAATTCGAATAAAATTAAATATCTATAATAAATATAAAATAAATAATTGAATAGAGGCTTTCTTTCATATTTACATTTTTTAGATATCAAGTGTGTTTAGTTTAATAGATTCAATTTATGATATGTTTTTTCAAATCTAAATATAAATAATGAAAATTTAATTTTGATATAATATTTTTATTATATTTTATTTGTATAATTTTTATTATAATTTATTTGTATAATCTTTTAACTAAAATTAGAATTAAATAATAATTAATTCTTTTTTAATTTCACAAAACAAATAACCCAATAAATACAATCTAAATCTATTCCTAGAAAACACTAAACCTAAACCTTGCCGTTAAAAATACAAAATAATGAACTGTGAATAAAATTTTAACTTGATCAAACTACAAATCAGCCTCTATTTGGTCCCTTGTCGAACCGACAGCTTTCCCGCACCTCTTTTATATATAGCTTTATTTGTTGACTAGAAGAAACCAAAGGCTTGTCGACCTATAAGAACAATAATATAATAATAATAGTACGAGCTGGATTCCACACGCTTTAAGAAGAATCACATTTTTCTTATAAGATTACGTGGCTCCCTAAATTCCAAAAACGTCTGAAAGTCTAAAACCTAATCTACATATTAATAGCAAATCACCAAGGACATCCTGCCGACTTTAAGAACCCTTCAGATTGGGAATATCCATCAAGTAAATCCAATGCTTATTTCCAATTAGGATCCAAGTAGTCAAATTACTAACACATGATATGCTCGAGTATTACGGAATTTAGGTATTGTTTATATAGTAGAATAATAATCCAAAGATGAATATACAATTGACTTAATTAGGTCAAACTACAGGAAATGTGATATTTAGAAACAAAAAAAATTATGCTATGATGTAATTAATAATTAATAATTATGTCAAAAAGTATTTTCAATAATTTTTGTGCACACTTTTATTGCAAAAAATAATTTACAACACTAGCATAAGACTTTTATGTTGCAAAAAAACATGTTGTGCAAATTATTTCAAGGTATTGCAAACAGTAACGTTATAAAAAACAACATCGATTTTGTATTTTTTTGCTGAAAAATGTAACGTCTTTTGCAACATAAATAGTACTATTTATGTTGTAAAAACATTTTTTTTTTGCAACATTTATACAAATTACTTTAAAAAATTTTATTGCTTAAAATGAAATTTCTTGTAGTGACAAACATGGCCAAGAAGTATCCCCTGGTCACATATTATGCCTTAATTTGTTTCCATTTTTTTTAAAGTTAGAATGCAAAATTTTTTTTTTTAAATTCCAATGGGAAATATCTTTCAAAATTTTGTACACCATATGTTAATTGCTAAAATTATAACTATTGCAATGCAATAATCTGTTTATAAATTACATTTAATCTTTTTAATTTGCATTTTAATGGCTTTTTTCTATTTTCTGTTATTACAAATATTTGTAGGATAGTTATATGCATGCAATTAGAGAATGAGAAAAAGAAATAATTGTAACCATGCATTGTATGGGATCCCAAATTAGTTAAATGCACAATATTAGACTCTTCAAATTATATTAATTTAGGTTTGATTTGAGAGTTCAATAAAATGTTCATTTTGGTATAGTAATAAAACGCATTCTCCGATACTATGAGATCATTCCATCATGCTCTCAAATGGAGCTTACTACAGCACATGAGGGAAAACATTAAAACATTTTATTTGTGGTTAAACAGCATGCTTGCAGGAGCACAGTGGTCAAAATGCCAATTCTCCTAGGACCACAGGTCTGGAAATGATTGCTGGTTGTCTTGTTGGGCAAAGTGATCATAGCTTGGTGTGAGTGTTGGCATCGAAGAACTTGGATCAAATAAAGAGGATGGAAGCGCCAATTCCAGCTGCTGCTGCAGATTATCAAATGATAAGGATGACCAAAAATAATTTTCATAATCATTGTCTTCAGGTAATGGCGGCAGAAATGGCTGCTGCTCCTCAAAAGCAAGGCATTCTAACTGCATGGAATTTATGGAACTACTGCTAACTCCAGCTTCTGAACTCTTTGGATTGTCGTTTCTGATATTTTCCATATCTTCTTCAAGCTTTTCTTTCCCTTTGTACATAATCTTACAGAGTCTCCACTCCTACATAAACAAGAAAAAAAAAAAAAAAAAAAAACAAAGTCAAGCTAGAAATATATATATATATATAATTCTAAAATTCTAATAAATGATTTGCAGTTTTATTGAAGGAAAAATGCTATATTAATAATAAAAAATTAGAATGTGATTTTATAAGTAAAAATCTTTTTTTTTATTGAGACATATTGCATCAATAAAAGTCTAAGATAAATTAGCTATGTTTTAATAATTAACTATACTGCCAAAAATCATTAAGAGCTGCACATAGCCATATAAATTTTTAAAATATTTTGTTCATCACTACCTCGCTTGTAGCTATTCAATTTGGCAATATATATAGATGCAGCCGTGCAGGAACCAGCCGAATTCCCTCTCCTTATATTATCAAGGTTTTAACTGTGGGAGGTGAGAGTTGATAGTGAAAAGAAAAAAAAAATAGCAGGCTCTTTAGGGTCAGAGACAAGTACCATTAATTTTTAAATGGTTTGTTGGAAATTAACCTATTTATGAGTACAAGAGCTAAGAATAATTAGCATCTAATAGAATCCCAAACTTAACAAATTACTTTATTCATGTAATAAATGCTTAATAGATTTCTTTTAACATATTTGATATTCAAATCCAGTATTTATAACCTCTTTACCTCTCATCAAACTACAGCCTTTTTTGTAAAAAAAATATAGATGTAAAAATTATAAGAGATGATATCCCAAGAAATCTATAGCTTGCAAATTCAAAACAATTTTGCTTTTATGTTTATTTTATTTTATTTTATTTTTGGGTTGCCATTTGAACTCAAGATACTTAATAAAAAAACCAACTCCCTTGAACAAACAGCTCATTGTTAAATTCAGTACAATTTCATGCACCAGGCAAAAATATCCTAATGAAAATATGCATTTGGCATAAACTGTTACGGAGAAAAAGCAAAGAATCAATAGTTAAAGCAAACCGTTGGAATGGATTGAAGCCCATATTCATGCATAATCCAATCAGTCTTGATCGCATCTTTGCGCTTTGTTTGGTTATCCCTAAACTTGTGAAATGTTAGGGGTCTTTTGTAACCCACCACTCGTCCATTATCAGAAATTTTCTTGACATGGCTTGTTGCCTTCCACCATCCTCGACCCGTCACTTCTCTTGAATCGTTCTGCCTCCTACAATAGTAATACCTTTCATTCTTGTTTAAGGCCACACTTCGAGTCCCTACACAAAGCATGTAATATATAAATTTCACTATGTATAAGATTGAGAATTGAGAATAATTTTCTTTTTCTTTTTTTTTTTGTATAATTTAGAGAAAGAGAGATTCGAATATGCTTAGCGAAATATATGATAGGATGTTAGATGAATTTGGGTTTCGTGTAGGGTTCAGCCATAAAACACACTTTCTCGTGCACGGTGGAAGCATCACTCCAATCGGCTCTCAAATGCATTGTTAATCATCAGAAAAACTTTCATCTCCTGATCAGTTTTCTTATAGTACTAATTGGTAGGAAAGCCATTTAGAAATGAAAGTTGAATATTGTTGGATTTTGGAAGCCATTGCAAGAGAGTAAGACAGTCAGTAAGTAGGGATTAGGATGATCGATAAAACATGGGATGGGAACTATATGATGGTTGGTCTGATCTGATCGATGCATGTTCCATGAAACACGGGATTCTGTTCCTTTGAACGCTAAGACATGATCCTAGGAGAATAATGACACCTAAGTTGATATCTTTACGTATTAATATTACAGCAAAATGTGATCTCAGACACGCAAACTAAGGAAACATATTTAGACCAGAAATTAATCAATGATAAAGAAGAAGAAGGAAAAATGTCAGACATTGAAGATCTTGCGGCTTGAATTCATAAATATTTGTTTCAACAATGAAATCCAAAGGTGCCATGGCAGTATTCCCAGATACTTTCTGGTTCAGGATTTCGATAAGTTCTTCATCGGTGGGACGGAATCTGAAGCCAATATGAACCATCTTCTCGATCTTCTTCAAAGAAAAGAAAGAAACCTGCTTAAATTTTAATCTATTTTCTGCCTAGGAATTATGCTCAAAATAACCAGAGAAATAGAGTATATATTCTCATATATTATCTCTGAAATCAATGGTGTAACTTGATAATGGTTCTTTATATAAAGAAAGGAAGTAGATAGGAAAGCGCAAGGAAGACAAAACAAACTCAATTAGTTGAGAGAAGACTTAGCTATTAGCATCTGTCTCTTTCTTTAGGAGTTGAATAGGTTGAGTCAAGTATCATGGTGCACGGAAACGAAGATTGCTATGTGCGGCTAGTTAAAAGAAAAAGTGAGTAATGATGACGCTGATGTCATGGAACTTAATCGACAAATCCATCTATATTCATTTGTTGAATTATTAGTAATATTTAAAATTTATAAGGGTTAAATATAAAAATGATAATGTATTATAGATTTTTTTTTGTTAGTTTTTATCTTAAAAATATAAATTATCAATTTGGTACTTCCATTTGCATTCAGTCGTTCACTTTAATATTTCCAATTAACGTTGTTAATCAATTTGTTCACATAATAAAATATTTAATAAAATATTAATATATGTCAAAATTTAATCAATGTCATCTCATCAATTATTACATTAATATTAAAAGAAAAGTGAAAAAATAAAATTTTAAAAAATCTAAAATATTTTTTAAAATTAAAAATATATATTTAAAAAATTATAAAAATTATGAAAGTCTTTAAAAATAAAAAAATATAAAAGTTTTATAAAAAATCCAAAAAATTAAAAAAAATTTTAAATTTTTTTAAAAAAGAAAGTTTTAATAAAAATAAAATTTTCTTAAAATTCAAAAAAATAACAAAACTTAAAAAAATTGAAAAATAAAAAATATTTTTTAAAATTTTTGAAAATTAAAAAAATTATTTTGAAATTTTTGAAATTTTATATTTTTTCAAAAAAAATAGATTTTTTCATTTTGAATTTGTAAAGTTTTAGAGAATCTTTTTTTATTTAATTTTAAGAAATTTTATTTTTATTAAAAATTTCAAATTTTTGAATTTTTAGATTTTTAATTTATTTGGATTTTTTATTACGATTTTGAGATTTTTTGAAATTTTGAAATTTTCATAATTTTGAAAATTTTTAATATATTTAGTTATTACTTTTATATAATTAAAAAAATTTCATATATTTTTTGAATTTTTTAAAAAATTTCTTTTAATGATAACATGACAATTAATAATGCCGTGTTCACTAGACTTTTGATAAATATCATTATCTTATTATATATTCATGCTACGTAAACAAGTTAAATTGATGATATTGTCTGAGATACTAAAGTGAATGTCAAAATGAACGTTGAATTATCAAATTGACAGTTTTATTTATTTAGATATCAAACGAATAAACATATATAATATAAGGATCATTTTTATATTTAAATCAATATATAATATATCTACTTATATTGTTAATTTTAATAAAAAATTTCTAGATTACTTTACCAAAGGATAGTAACTCAAATGGCAAATAAAATGTATTTGTTTTTTTGTTTTCTAGTTTGAATTCGCTAAATTCATTAGATTTGACATAAATATGTTTTGAAGTGGCTTAAAAAAGAGATACATTGGGTAAACCCAAAAACTCTTTGTCCTTTAATAAAAATTTGCTTTGCTTAAGGAAGGTTTAAGCAAGATTTAAATGAATATAAATATAGATATATTCATTTATTAAATTATTAGGCAAGGTTTGAGGAAGCAACTTCAGTTTGCTTTCTTTGTCTCTGTTTTATATCCAGTAGTGGAACTGGCTTTGGGGAATTGGTTCAATAATAGTGCCTTTTAGCGGAATTAATTGATGGTTTTTGTCTTTGATTTACTTGGTTTGGTGACATAGCTTGGGCATGTCGGCTGCTGAGTCTGTTCAAACATTTTTATATAGTGTTGCTTTTGAAATATACTGCCAGTTAAAGTTTTTCTATAAATAAACATTTTTCTAAAAAAAATTGACTGTTTAAAGAAGACTTTTCTTCTGACTTTGCGATCAGTTGAGTGTTTATTTTAAAATAATATTATTCATTCAGAATCATTAATTAAAAAAAATGAGAAGATTTATGGTTAACTTGACTAAAACTTCCTTATAATTTGGTTGCCATTACTTTTTTTAATAAGATTCTCATAATATGAGAATTAAAAAAAATTATAAGTATTAAAATTAAAATTTAATACTTATAAGATATCAATTTTTAAAAACAATTACATAAATTAATTAAATTAAATATTAAATTTAATGATTATATTAGTTATAGTTTATTTTGCTGTTTTTTCATTCAAATTAGGATAATCTACCATACTTGGTTTCGGAACCTATATAATTTTGTTAATACAAAGTTTATAATGTAATTGTTTATTACTGTTGACAACCTTAATAGTCTGATAAAATAAAAAATTACAATTTTTTAATAATAACAATTTAAAAATTTATCAAAAAATTCTACGCTCAAGAATCTCCGAACATCCTGTCTGGATATTTGGCTGCACATGTGACAGAGATCATGGATTACAACCGGACAGAGACCACGCGTTACAACCGGCCAGGGAGCAAGTATCCCACCTTTTATTTTGGTCTTTGACAAATGTTTTTGTTTTATCTACCACGCAACAGGCCACCGATACTTTGTCTTCTCTTTAGATTTTTTGGATTTCGAATTCCATTTTTTTCATTGTGTTTCACCTTTTTCAGCATTCAAATTTTTAATATTTTTACAGTAGTGGCAGATCCCTACATTAAGATAGAGTATCTATTAACACTTTAAAATTAAAAAATTAAAAAATTTTTAAATATTTTTTTTCGTCGTAATAAAATTTTTTAAACAATTATGGAGTAAATTTTTTATTCTTAGTTAAATAATTAATTACAATAGTAAATTAATTACAATAATTTTGAGACTAAAGTCAAGTAAGTAGAAATGGGGACAACCTGTGACAAAATGTTGGGCAATATGTCAAAATTACATCAATGGAGATTTTCCTTTGTCTTTGGCCAGCTGTTGGTTTTTATTCCTTATCCATCATTTCATGGAATTGTGAATTTATTTAATTCTAGTAGTAATATATCAAAATTTACTAAATCTAGAATCGATTATGATGAATCAAATAGTATCTTGAGTAAATCTAAATACTTTGACCATTGGGGATAAATTAGTGTGAATAAGGAATCATATATTGAGTTTAAAATTTTATCCCCAATCATTTTGAGAATAAATTCACACTAAATATTGGAATTATTGAGTTAAATTTTTTTTTATATAACTATTAAGGAAGTTAGAGAGAAACTTTCTCCAGCACATTGAATATAATAATATTGAGACTAAAGTCAAGTAAGCAGAAATGGAGACAGCCTAAAACAAATGTTGGGCAATGCATCTATGAGATCAACATAAAAAATAAAGAATAAAAAGAATAAAAAAAAAATTAACGTGTGTATGAGAAGCTAACTTTATATTATAGGTTTGTATCTCAAAGTAACATCAAGGAATTTTTTTTTATTTAAAATTATTAAAATTTAAATTTTGATCATTAAAATTAAGCTTTCGATTAGTATTATTGTTACCGTTTGGAAAAGTTTAAAACTCAAAATCTTCACTCTATTTAACATCAATGTTGTGGTTGATTAAAATTCACTACTCTACTAATAAATGATTGGGCTATTAGCTAATGGAGATTTTCTTGTTTTTGGCCAGTTCCTAGGGTTTTATTCCCTAGCCATCGTTTCATGTGAATGTGATAATCTATCAAAAATTACTAAATCTAGAATAGAATCCGATAAATCAATTATATGATATGATTTTGGCCTCATGGATTCCAGGAAGGGATGATTCGAGGAAATTATTTTGAAGAAACCAAAAATTTCATTCCACTTTTTAAAAGCAGTCTTCAGATATTTAAAAGTTTAATGATAAAATTGTTCTAAACAAATAGAATAGCTTTGACTCAATTAATGGAGTTTACGCGGTTTTGGAAACTTGGAAGATAATTAATTGTTTTTTTTTTTTTTTTTGGGTTACGTTTGACTATATTGTTAATTTTGATTCAGCAAAATTAATTTATAATTTTAAACAATACTTCGATTTTGGTTTAAGAAAAGTTTATCAACCGACTACTTGACCGGTATTAAATTTATACGATTTTCTATGTATAATGCTAATTCAAATTTTCATTTTTGAATAAAAAATATAAATTTTTATAATATTTTTTAAATTAAAAGTATAAAACATAATCATAATTAAGTATTATATTTATATATAAAACATCATTAAATAATCAAAAAAATAAATTAACTAACGAATTAGAATATAATTAAATAAATCTAACATAAATTAAATTAAATTCACACTCAATAACTTTGAATTTAAATTTTTAAAATTTTAGAATCTCTTTTTAGTATTAAAGTAAGGCTTTATTGGCCAGATTTTTTGTAATTTTAACTGTTCGTATATGAAAAAAAAAAATCAAGATTTCGGAGTTAAGGATTATCAAAGTTTAATCGGCGTATCAACAGGTCAAATATTATAGTTTAATTGTCAAAGTTGCAATAAAATATATAACTTAGACTCATTACACTTTAATTAGCATGGCTTGCTAACCTGGCCCAATGTTGTAAGGTTTGGACGCAAGATTTGGGCCCAAAGAGTAGGCTTGGGTATGACCATACGGTTAAACTTAACCATACAGGGTTAAAGGTAAGGTGGAAAAACCAAATATTTGCCTTATAACTTTTCAAATAAATTACACTTGAGTATGAGGTGAAATGAAAAAGCACGTGTGCATTCCAATGCTATAATTAAATCGAGTTGGGTTGATGTATCATAATTTTAAGCTTATAACTTTTTTCATATTTTTTTAATTTTGCTTGATAGAAAAGATAAAAAAAGGTAGATATAAAAATTTGTTAATGTAATGATTAAAATTATAATAATTCTTTTACTTTATAACTTAATAGTTGGATTAATAAATTTTTCTTCCTCACCTCTTTTCATTTTTTTAGTTAAATAAAGCTTTAAATTTCATTTGAATAGATGACGAGAGGGGCTTTAATAATAGCTGTGATTTATGATTAATAAAAAGTCCAATCAAAATACATTACATCATCTGCTTTGTTAACGGCTAAACCCTGCACATGATTACCCTCAATTAGGGATTTCAAAAATATCTCAAAGCCAAATACATCTTAATTTCATAAAATTTGTGATAAATATAATGCAGAATAATGATGGAGTCAAAATTTTTATTTAGTGGAAGCTGAGTTTAAATATATTAAATTATATATATATAAATAAAAAGAATAATAGCATACAATCATAATTGTTAAAAATTTTATAATTATTCTTGACATGATTTTATATTTTAAAAAGTTGCATAATAATTTCGGTATTAATACTTTTGAACCTTTTTTTTTAAGATAGACAATTAAATTATCATTACTTGATTTTTTATTTAATTGCATAAATGAAATTTCAAAATGTTTATTATTGAAAATGCTTTTGTTACTGTCATACATCTGATAAAATCAATGTTGATCTTAACAATAAATAAATTGATCAATAAAGGCTATTTAAACTTTATCTAAAACACACATAATTTCAAAAGAAATTTTATTTAAGCACCCATTGAATTGATATAGTTCAACCTTTGATGGAGAATGGAGCCACCATAAAACAATAAAAACAATTCAACAAAATCTGTAAACTACTACAATCTCAAATAAATGGAATTAGTATTTAAAAGGAAAATTCTCGAGTAATAGCCAAAGTTGGCAAAAGGAATAGCACCAAGCTTTAATTGATAAATTCAATCCAATCAATAAAGATAAAAATTGATAAGATATTTAGCTTAAATTCTCTTTCATTTTGCTGATGTGATGGACACAATGCTTTTTAAACCAATTTTTTTTTTAAAAAAAAAAAAAAACGTTGCTAAAATTTGAAGAGTTATGAGCTACACCTGCTCGCTTTTAAGTTTACTTAACAAGTAAACCAAACCCTGCATAACCCAGCATAATCTGATAGTGGATTCAAGGTAGGAGACAAGTAAAAGGCTAATCAACTCAATTTGCATTTTATCCTTTTTTTTAACCCAGAAAAGAAAATAAATAGCATTTTCCAATTAAAGAAAGTATATAAAAATTCAAAAGGATAATATTATAAATGACCGTTGAATTATATTGAAATATTTAATATGATATCTAAATTTTAAAAATTTTTAATATGATATTTAAATTATATATCTGTTAATTAATACGATATTTAGAGGATTGTTTGACCGTCATTTCGGTATTTGAATCATTTCGAATTAACAATGCTAGGAGCAAGTATTAAATTAATTAACAAATTCATAATTGTTTATGTAATACATTAAATATTTTTAAAATTCAAGTATTATATTGAATATTTCATTATAATTTAAAAATTATTCATAACATTAATCTAAATCCAAAATCAAAATATCAGGATTGCACTATAAAAATCAAAACAAGAACAAAAAGGAGAATTTTTTTTTCTTTATTTCTTTTAGGAGAGACCCTGCATTTTGTAAGAGAAGATTAAAACATCCATGATTCATGCTCACATTGAATATATAGCCTAAAGCTTCAGCATCATCTTAGACAAACATAAGTCCCTAACATTTTCCATCAGCACACAATTTAAAGAGAACGCAACATGAAAAATGAAAGAAAATACAATCCTTTCCCTCTTCATACCAAACAAATGGCACCATCAGTGCTCATTATCTTGTAGGTTTGTTAGAAAACTTAATTTTTATCAGGAGGAAACAAGAGTCGCGTTGCAGCAGTGGTTTTCGAAGGAGGAATGGATCCCAATTAACCCTTTTTTGGTATGCACTCAAATTCATTTATTCAACGTTATATGCACATACATATACACTATTACATAGGAAGAATTTAGTCACCTACCAATTTTAGATATAAAATGATATAAAAATGATATGGAAAAAATATGAAAACAATATATATATATATATAATTTTAGTAAAAAAGGTTTATAAGTTTGGTAAAAATTAAAAAAAAAATTTATATTTGACATGTCAACAAAAATTGTGAGCCAATAATCTTTATGTTTTACTTGTGTTAGATACAGAATAAACATATACAAATATACAAATTACCAAATGTATTTATTTAAATGCATACGTAGATTACAAATTATATTGTCCACAAGGGGTGTCTCTACTTTATTCATTTAAGATGTGTTTGGTACATAAGATATGATAAGATAGGATAAGATAATATTATGAATAAGATTAGATTAAATAATGTTATCTTATCTTGTGTTTGATGTGTGCAAAGATTAAGATAAGATAATTTATTTATTAATCAAAATTATCCTTCTTTAAAGTATTCTAATTTAAATTATTGATATAATTTTTAAAGGTAAAATAGGACATGTAAGTTTAATCCCATAGATTAAAAATAATCTTTTTCACTTTGGGAGGATTAAATCACTCTATACCAAAAGGATGATTAATTCTCCTTATAATCCTATCCCTTTTTAGATACAAAACAAATATAATATAAGATGATTATTATCCTATCTCATCCATTATCCTATGCACCAAACATGACCTTATTTGTATAAAACAACCTTTTCCTAATTAGCCTTGATTATGCAAGTTTGACTAGAAATTTTGAAGCACAATTTTAGCATCCTCATTGTAAAGTCTAGAACCAATCTTTAGATATTAAGCAGTGAATTCTAGTTATTTATGTTTTATAAAACTAAATCTTTATGATTATATATTTTACTTTCTTCGGTGACTATGCTCCAATTTCTATTATATTCTTCTACCAATAGCTGACTTTGTGCAATTGATGTCAAAAGAACCAAAAGCAAATGCATATGTATAAGTAGGGTGTTTATTGATACTTTCAAAAATTAAAAACAAGAAAATTTTAAGGAAAATTTTTTCTTGAACACTATTTCTATCAACAAAATTGATAAATCTATTGATAATTTTTATATATTATAAGTGGATATTGTTGGTTTTAGCCCAAAAGTTCACAAGGTCAATAACACATTTTACCATAAACTAAAACAGATCTAGATGTGGGCAAGAGCTCAATCCCATCGAATTCTAATCTAGTGTGGGTCAAGTTGTAACTTCTCATTCATGTTTATGGTTGTAGTAACTAGATTGCAATTGAGCAAATTAAATCTTTTAAGTAGATTCATTGCATACTTCCTTTATGAAATGAAAATTTCATCCTCGCCTTGCTTCACCTCAAGCCCCAAAAAATAATGCAACAAACCCATGTCTGACATCTCAAATTCCTTCATCATGTTAGATTTAAATTCAACAACGAGAGAATCACATAAGCCCATATAAATAATATCATCAACATAAAGTCAAACAATTATAAAATTATTTTTTCTTTTCTTCTTCACATAAAGAGTAGGCTCATTCTCACTCATTGTGAAGCTATTGTGACAAAAATAGCTATCAATCTTATTATACCATTCTTGTAACGCTTGTTTCAACCCATAAAGTGCCTTTTTTAGCTTGTACACCTTTGTTTCCATGCCTTTGATCACAAACCCTTTAAAGTCTCCATTTAAAAAGGTAGACTTGACATCAAATTGATAAACAGTCCAATGAAGTTGTGCAACTAAGGTTAAAATAATTTTCACAGTTTCAAATTAAACAACCAAAGAAAAAGTTTCTTCGAAATCAATATTTTGTTGCTGCGAGTATCCTTTCACCACCAATTTAGCTTTGTGCTTTTGTATGGTTCCATCACGTGGGATTTCATTTTGAACATCCATTTAAGGCTAATTGCATTCTTGTCATAGATCTACCATCTTACATGTTTCATTTTTCTAGATTGCCATCATTTCTTATTGCATTACATTCTGCTATTTTTATTGATTTGCTACTTTTTTTAAAGTTGTAGGATCTGAAACAAGAAAAGCAAATTGACAAGTTTCATAAATATCCTTCAAAGATCTGAACTTTTTTAGAGGTGTTTCATCTAATAATTCTTCCAAAGAAAGTGAATTGTTGTGTCATGAATTTAGAAGTGAAGAGTGAGATAAGGAACCCAGTGAATAAGAATTGCTTAAAGAGTTCGTAGGGGTTGATTCAACATTTTCATTTGTTGCATTCTCACTTGAATTCTCACTTTCATTTAGAATCATAATTTGAGTTGTCTCGTTTATGCCATTCCACTCCTAAGTTGTATCTTCATCAAAGATCACATTTATGCTAATAAACACGTTGCCACTAAGAGGATTATATAGATGATATGCTTTGGATTGAATGCAATATCTTACAAAAATGCATTTTTCATATTTTTCCTCCTATTTGTAATGAGCTTGAGAATTAACAAAAACATATACAACACAACCAAAAATCCTTAAATGGTTTACCATTGGCCTTGTACCTTTCCAAGCTCCATATGGTGTTTGATAAAAAACTGCTTTTGTAGGAGAAAGATTCAGCAAGTAAACAGTACTTGCCACAATTTTAGTCTAAAAAATGATTCAGTAATCCTCTCACTTACAACAAGCTTCTAGCCATTTTTACAACAATACGATTCTTTCTTTCAGCTACATCATTTTGCTCTAAAGTGTAGGGAGCAATCAATTCCTTGTGAATGCCATTTTTCTCACAAAAAAAGTTACACTCATTAGATTAAAATTTTCCTCCTCGATCAATGTGAAGAGCTTTTATGAAAGCTCCACTTTGCTTTTTCATAATAGCCTTGAATTTTTTTAAACTCTTAAAAGTCTCTAACTTATTGGTTAGAAAATAAACCCAACTCATTCGACTACAATCATCAGTATAAAATAAAAAATACTTACTCCTACCAAGTGATGTAATTCTTATAGACCCACATAGATCGACATGTATCAATTCAAGGCATTCAAAGGCTTTTCACGACTGTCCACTTGGAAATGACTTTTTTGCTTGTTTTTCATAAATACACCTTTCACATAAATCAAGAAATCCAATTTGAAGTAATTCAAGAACCATACCTTTCTTACTTAGTAATTGCATGTCTTTGATATTGAGATGTTCATATCATAGATACCACAATTTTGATTCATTCTTCTAATAACAATAAAAGCTTGCTTTTTCATGTTAGAAATTTTAAGTAGAAACATCTTATTTTTTGTCATATGCACATTCATCATAGGTTACCCAAATTTATTTTTAATCACATATACTCTATTTTCGAACATAATTACACATCCACCAGCCATTAGTTGTACAACACTCAACAAACTATGCGTCAAATTAGGAACAAATAAGACATCAAAAAGTAATTTTATTTTACCATTGCTTGCCTCTATTATAACGGTACCTTTTCTTTTAACTTGCATCTGTTTGTTATCCCCAAGTTTGACTTACAACTTTTGTGACTCATCAATATCCTTAAATAGCGATCTGTTGGGGTTATATGGGGTTATATAGTTTGAACACCCACTATCCACAAACTAAACATCATTTGAAACTTCATTAGTAGGTAAATGAGTCATGAATAACTCACTTTCTTTGCTTTCTTCCTCCACATAACTCACTTGGTTCCAACAATTTGCCCTTACATGCTTAAATTTTTTGTAATTGTAACATTGAAAAATGCTCTGATTCCCTTTTTTCTCACCAACAAATTGTCTCTCTATCCATCAAAATGACCTTTTTTTTTACCTCTACTACATCCTCTTTCACAAAAGCTTCATCTGCCATATCCTTTGTCAATGAACACTTTCTTTTTAATTTTTTTTCCATTCACTTAAAATGCCTTCTCATCAGTTTTCTTTTGTGATCTGTTCAATCTTGTCTCATGAGCTTGCAAAGAACCTATTAGCTCGTCAAAAGAAAAAATAAACAAATCCTTAGACTCTTTTATTGTAGCAACTATATGATCAAACTTTAAAGTTAGGTTTCTTAAAACTTTAGAAACAACAATCTCATTAGTAATCATACCACTATAAGATCTCAGTTGAGTAATAATAGAAATTACTCTAGAAAGAAAATCTTGCATTGTTTCCTTACTTGTCATCATCAAAGTTTCAAACTCATGCTAGAGAGTTTGAAATTTCACAGTAATAACTTTTGAAAAGCCTTGAAACTCTTTTCGCAAAGTTTCTCAAGCTTTCTTTGAAATGTTGGCTACTATAATCCTAAAGAAAAATGTCTTATGAACTACCTACTGAATAATAAATAGGGCTTTGAAATCATTCTTTTTGTTATCTTTTAGCCATCCTTCATTGTTATCATTCTCGTCGTATCCAATCTCTACAAAATTCTGAAAGATCTTGAGATTTGAAGAATGTCTTCATCTTAGTGCTCTAAAAGTTGTAACATTTTCCATCAAACACGTGAATTAGAGGTTGGGCTACATTTGAACTACCATTCATTGCCATCATTGACAATTTAGCGAATATAAAAAATAAGTAAGGATCTTAAGGCTCTTATACCAAAAATTTGTTAAGTAAAGAGGTAGATTTTCTGAAATTAAATTACCGATGCAAAAGAAATAACTAATTTTTTATAATTATGAATAAATTACTTTGCATTTCTATTAAATTTAATCAGCATTTTAATAAGCTTACAAGATCACTAAGAGAGTAAAAAATTTAAATAGTTAACAGATAATGAAAATATAGAGAAAGTGACTGAATATTATAAATCATCCAGTCACGTATAATAACTACTATCAACTATATCTTAAAAACTAAGACATTGAGCCCAAACATGAACTCAATTTTGGATCACTTTTCAACAATCCTCTTTGCATGACCAAGCTTCCCATAAGTATAACAAAAACATGAAAACCATCATAGTTGAGTCTACCCTTTATCTAGTGCCCTATATCCTTCTTTGTTATTAGAACCATCCTTCTCAAAGGTTTCGTAACATCCACTTCTACTCAAATTCTCAAAAATATGATCCAACCCTTTTATCAAAGAATGCATTAATCTTCTTAAGAACTGCTATCTTTTTTCCAATTCTTTCATCGTTTTCTTCATTTTGCATTCCCAAGGGTAATCCATACACATGGATCCAGAAGCATGTTATTTTGAAGCTATATTCCCTTAGGCAAAGTGTTCTATTATACTCAGCTTAATTAATAGATTCTTATCAAATGACCACGGCTCACCTGCTTAAACCCTACTCTTATCTGATGGTGAAGCAAATTTAAAAAGATAAATGTTTTCCTCAATATCTGCTATTTCAAACCCTTTCGCCACTCTCCATAAAAACTTCAAGACTCCCTTCATGGCTTTTTTATTTTATGGTCTATTTGTTAATATGTTCTATTTGTTAATAGAGTGCCCACCAACCATGCGTTCCTTGCTTCAATCTCATGGCCACTGTCTCCTTTTCTATCCTCAATTTCCTCTCTCTTCTGTAAGTTTAAAATTTCCCAATAA
Source organism: Durio zibethinus (assembly GCF_002303985.1). The sequence goes on from NW_019168026.1 coordinate 11,366,367, forward strand.
CTCTTTCAAGTCTTCCTCCATCACCTATTACTCCACCCCAACAAGGACATCGTTGTACACACTCGACTAAATAATCCTTAAAGATCTCCACAGCTTGGCGATCCTAAGGCATTGACTCATTGTAACTAGACAAGACAACTTACTATCACATATATTCTAGAAAGACTTTTAAAATAAAGACTTAACTACTCAACATTTTAAGAGTTTTTCAATAAGTTTTAATTTTTTTTTTCAAATAAAAATGAAATAACAATTTAAAAAATAAAAAAGGAGGAAATTTTGTGAAGGAAAATAAAAAACCAAAACTATGACAAATAAAAATAGATTTAAGAAAATAAATTTTAAATATCAAAATTAAGATAATTTTTGTTAAAATTAAAAGATAACACATAATTAATTGATTTTTTTAAACGTACGCTATGAGATAGCTAATCTTTCGCCTCGCTTAACTATTTTCGTAAATTCAAAAATTATTTTTTAATAAGTTTTAATAAATTTTAAAATTTTATTAAAGGGATAAGTTTTATTTAGGTAACTAATCACATATAATCAAAAAATATTGATTACAACTTTTTATATTTTTAAATTCATCTAGCAATTTATAAAATCATTATGACATAAAATATATCAAAATTTACATAAAAAAAAAACTTTTTAGGAATAAAAATCTTGTGCAAAAAAAAATCTATTATCAAGGGAGTATATAAAGGTTTTTTTAACTAAAACTAAAGTTAAATAATAATTAAAAAATTAAAGAAATCTAATAAAATAAATTACTGAATAAATATATTCAAATTTTAGTCTTAAAAAACATCAAATCCAATTTCTACCGGTAAAAATACAAAATAATAAAATATAAATGTAATAACAAAATTTTAATTCAATCAAAGTACAAATCGACCTTGATCTCTTATCAAAGTGACAGCTACCCCGCACTTCAATCAAAGTAAAAAATCAACGTTTTTTTGATCTCTTATCAAACTTACAGCTATCCCGCACCTCTCATATGAAAAATAGAGCTTTATGTCTCGATTAAAAGAAACCAAAGGCTTGTAGACCTTTTAGAACAATAATATTATAATAATAATATGAGTCTGGACTCCACAAGTTTAACAGGGAATCACATTTTTCACGTGTGATTACGTCGCCCCCAAAATTTAATTCCAAAGACGTCTAGAAGTTTAAATCCAACTCAACATATTAATAGAAAATCACCGACAACATCTGCCCGCTTAAGACTCATAACCATTCAGATTGAGTACATTCACCGACTAAATCCAATACTTGTTTTCAATTAGAATTTCAAGTACTCAAATTACAAACACATGATATGCTTGAGTATTACGCAATATAGGTATTGTTTATATATAGTAGAATAATAATCCAAAGATGAATATACGATTGAGTTAATTAGGTCAAACTACAAGAAATATGATTCAGAAAAAAAAATTATGCTATGATGTAATTAATAATTATTAACTATGTTAAAAAAGTATTTTCAATAATTTTTTTGTACACTTCTGTTGCAAAAAATAATTTACAATACTAGCATAAGACTTTTATGTTGCAAAAAAAATATAGTGCAAATTATTTCAAGGTGCTGCAAATAGTAACGTTAAAAAAAAAACAGCATCGATTTTGTATTTATTTTGCTGAAAAATGTAACTTGTACTAGTCTATTGCAACATAATACTATTTATGTTGCAAAAACATATTTTTGGCCACATTTATACAAATTAAATTAAAAAAAAATTATTGCTTAAAATGAAATTTCTTGCAGTGACAAACATGGCCAAGAGCCATCCCCTGGCCACATATTATGCCTTTTCCTTTTTTTTTTAAGTTAGAATACAAAACTTTTTTGTAAGTTGTAATTCCAATGGGAAATATCTTTCAAAATTTTGTACACAATATGTTCATTGCTAAAATTATAACTATTGTTATGCAATAATTTTTTTATATTTTAATTTGCATTTTAATAGTTTGTGTTATTACACATATATGTAGGATAGTTATATGCATGCAATTAGAGAATGGGAAAAAAAAAATAATTGCAACCCTGCATTGTATGAGATCCCAAATTAGTTAAATGCATAATATTAGACTCTTCAAATTATATTAATTTAGGTTTCATTTGAGAGTTCAGCTGATTTTTTTTTTTTTTTTTGGATACAATCAAAAGTGCACCCTCGGATGTGGTGAGAGCATTTCATCCGGCTCTCAAGTGGAGCCTTACTACGTTACATAGGGGAAAGGAAACATTAAACCATTTTATTTGTGGTTGAACAGCATGCTTGAAGGAGCAGAGGGGTCACAATGCCAATTCTCCTCGGACCACAGGTCCGCAAATGATTGCTGGTTGTCCTGTTGGGCAAAGTCATCATAGCTTGGTGTGAGTATTGGCATCGAAGAACTTGGATCAAATAAAGAGGATGGCTGCGCCAATCCCTGCTGCTGCTGCAGATCATCAAATGATGAGGATGACCAAAAATAATTTTCATAATCATTGTTTTCAGGTAATGGCGGCAGAAATGGCTGCTGCTCCTCAAAAGCAAAGTACTCTAACTGCATGGGATTTATGGAATTACTGCTAACTCCAGCTTCTGAACTCATTGGATTGTCGTTTCTGATATTTTCCATGTCTTCTTCAAGCATTTCTTTTCCTCTGTACATAATCTTACAGAGTCTCCACTCCTACATAAACAAGAACAAAAAAAAAACTATAAGATTATATTCAAGAAGAAAGTCTCAAAAAAAAAAAAAAAAAGAAAAACAAAGTCAATCAAGAAATATATATATATATATATATTAGAAATATATATATTTCTAAAATTCTAATAAATTATTTGCAATTTTTTTGAAGGAACGTTGCCATATTTAATAATCAAATATTGGACTACTGTGATTTTATAAATAAAGATCATCCTTTTTTTATTGAGACATTTTTTCAAAAGAGAAAATCTGAAAGCAAGACAGAGAATCATCTCATTGCTTGAAAAACCTAGCTGCATAATAGTATCCAATACTATATCTTCTCTTGTTATCTCTGCTGTAATTAAAGTTTTGTTTGATAAAAATGAAAACAAAATGGTTAGATCTTGTTGCTTAATCATTAATTCATATACTTTTCCATCCTTACCATTCCTATCAAATAAAACAACCTCAATAAAATTCTTTTACATAGTAATTAACTATATTTGCAATACTATGTTCGAACCTTTTTAATTTACTTTAATAAAAAAAACTAGAAAAAAAAAAAAAAGAGACACAGCTCATCATGCAAGCACTCGAAAATGGAAAAATTAATTGTTCCTAACATTTGACTAATCAACAACCTATATTTTGTATCAAATTGAGCACAATGTTGAACAATAAGTCTAAGATAAATTAGCAATGTTTTAATAATTAACTATATTGCCAAAAATCATTAAGAGCTGCACATAGCCATAAAAATTTTTAAAATATTTTGTTCATCGCTACCTCACTTGTAGCTATTCACTTAGGCGATATACATAGATGCAGCCATGCAGGAACTAGCCGGCCTCCCTCTCCTTATATTATCAAGGTTTTAACGTGGGAGGTTAGAGTTGATAGTGAAAAGAAAAAAACAGCAGGCTCTTTAGGCTCAGAAACAAGTATTGTTAATTTTTAAAAAGTTTGGTAGATATTAACCTATTTATGAGTACAAAAGCTAAGAGTAATTACCATAAATGTGATAGAATCTGAAACTTAATTCAGTTTATTCATATAGTATATTCTTAATAGATAACATTCAATAGATTTGATATTCAAATTTAATACTTATAACTTCTTCACGTATCATCAAATTGCAACATTTTATGTAAAAAAGTATAGGTGTAAAAAATATATTAGTTTGTAAATAAATGTGTGGTGGCTGCAGAAAAAATAAGAAGAGATGATATCTCAAGAAATCTATAGCTTGCAAATTCAGAACAATTTTGCATTTTTGCTTTTTTTTTTTTCTTTTGGGGTTAAAATTAGGGCTTGAACTTAACATAATAAAAAAAACCAACTCTTGTGAACAAATAGCTCATTGTTAAATTCAGTGCGTTTCATGAACCAGGCAAAGGTATCCGAATGAAAATATGCGTTTTGCTTAAAATGTTATGAAGAAAAAGCAAAGAATGAATAGCGAAAGCAAACCGTTGGAATGGATTGAAGCCCATATTCATGCATAATCCAGTCAGTTTTGATTGCATCTTTGCGCTTTGTTTGGTTATCCCTAAACTTGTGAAATGTTAGGGGTCTTTTGCAACCCACCACTCGTCCATTACTAGAAATTGTCTTCACATGACTTGTTGCCTTCCACCATCCTCTACCTGTCACTTCTCTTGAGTCGCTTTCCCTCCTACAATAGTAATACTTTTCGTTCTTGTTTAAGCCCAAACTTTGAGTCCCTGAAAAATGCAAACACTATGTAAATTTCACTATATATGAGTTTGCGAATTGAGATATTATTTTCTTGTCTTTTTTTTGTATAATTTAGAGAAAGAGAGATTTGAATATGCTTAGTTAAATATATGCTTGAATGTGAGATCAATTTGGGTTCCATCTAGGGTTCACTCATAAAACGCACTTTCTTGTGAATTGGAACTCTAGGCTTCTACCACCCCTTGAACTAGACGCCTTTTCATTTTGTTTTTTCACAACTTTTTTCGCTGCTTCACCCCCAATTTCTGTCTCCTTTATCTGTTCGACTCTTGCGAAGACTGGTTTAGGTTGAGCCATTACGTGACTACCCTTTAGTCCACCCCATTTCGTTTCACTCCAGTTTAAATTATCAAAACTGGTCCTCAAGAGTAGCCAAGTTGTGCATGTATCCTCCTACATAAGCTAGGTGTGATTGGTCATGTGATCGCTATAATCCTTATTGCTTCCAATATGATCACAAGATCCTTTGCTGCAGTGCGGTGGAAGCAGCACTCCAATCCGCTCTCAAATGTACTGATAATCATCTGAAGACTTTAATCTCCTAATCAGATTTCGTATAGTACATTTAGCAAAAAAAAAGTTTTCTCATAGTACTAATTGGTAGAAAAGCCACTTAGAAATGAAAGTTGAATTTTTGGATTTTGGGAGCCATTGCAAGGGAGTCAGAGAGTCAGTAAGCAGCTAGGGATTAGGATGATGGATGAAACATGGGATGGGAACTATGTGATTGTTGGCCTGATCTGATTGATGCAAGTTCAATGAAACACGGGCTTCTGTTCCCTTGCACGCTCAGATATGATCCTAGGAGGCTAAGGACACCCAAATTGATATCTTTACGTATTAATATCACACTTTGATATGCCAAAATGTGATCTCAGACATGCAAAGTAAGGAAACATATCTAGACCAGAAATTAATCCATGATAAAGAAGAAGAAGAAGAAGAAGAAGAAGAAGAAGAAGAGAAGAAGAAGAAACGTCGGACATTGAAGATCTTGCGGCTCGAATTCATAAATATTTCTTTCAACAATGAAATTCAAAGGCGTCATGGCCGAATTCCCAGATACTTTCTGGTTCAGGATTTCGATAAGCTCTTCGTCGGTGGGACTGAATCTGAAGCACATCTTCTCGATCTTCTTCAAACAAAAGAAAGAAACCTGCTTAAATTTTAATCAATTCTCTGCTAGGAATTATGCTCAAAACAGCCAGAGAAATAGATTATATATTCTCATATATTATCTCTGAAATCAATGGTGTAACTTGACGATGCTGCTTTATATAAAGAAAGGAAGTAGATAGGAAAATGCAAAGAAGACAAAAGAAACTCAATTACTTGAGAGAAGACTTGGCATATTAGCATCTGTCTCTTGCTATAGGAATTGAATAGGTTGACTCAAGTATCATGGTAAATGCAAACCAAAATTGCCATGTACGGCAAGTTAAAAAAAAAAAAATTTGAGTAATGATGATGCTGAGTATAGGCTGTATTCACATTTTGTCATTGAACTTAACAACAAATTTGATTAACCTGTTTATATTCATTATTTGAATTATTAGTATTATTTAAATTTTTAAGGGTTAAATATAAAAATGATCTTTATATTATATATTTTTTATTAGTTTGATACTTAAAAAAATTTGTTAGTTTAGTTTTTTAACTTTTATTCCGTCATTCATTTTGGTATTTCGGACTAATATTGTTAGTTAATTTATTGACGTTGTGTGAACATCTAATAAGATATTAATACATGTCAAAATTTTCAATTGACATCATTGTAAAGTGCCACATCAATATTAAAAGAAAGATTTTTAAAAATTCGAAAAAATTAAAAAAAAATTTGAACTCTCAAAAAAATCTAAAATATTTTAAAAATTTATAAAAAAAATTAAAAAATGAAATATTTATAAAATTTAAAACATTACAAAAATTTTAAAAATAAAAAAAATCTCAAAAAGTTAAAAAAATACAAAAAATAAAAATAATTTATGAAATATTTCAAAAAATGAAAATTTTCTTAAAATTCAAAAAATTCACAAAACTTAAAAACCTGAAAAATAAAAACAATCTAAAGTTTTTTTGAAAAATTTTGAAAATAAAAAAATATATTTTTTTTGAAAAAATAAAAAAATTCTAAAAAATTCTAAAAATTTTTAAAATTTTCTGAAAAATAAAAAATTTCAAAAATCTAAAATATTTCAAAAAATATAAATTTCCTTAAAATTCAAAAAAATTCACAAAACTTAAAAACCTGAAAAATAAAAACATCTAAAATTTTTTTGAAAAATTTTGAAAATAAAAAAATATATAAATTTTTTTGAAAAAAAAATTTTTCAAAAATCTGAAGCAATCTAAAAAATTTTATAAAAAAATTAAAAATTTTCTGAAAAAATAAAAATTTTCAAAAATATAAAACATTCTAAAAAATTATAACAATTTTAAAAAATATAAAAACATAAAATTTTAATAAAAGATACAAAAAAAATTCAAAATTTTTTCTGAAAATTTCAAAATATTTATAAAAAAAATTAAAATTATAAGATTCAAAAATGAAAATTTTCAAAATTTTTTAAAATTTTTTTACAATTTTTTTTCAAATTTTTAGTTTTTTAAAAATATTTATTTTTTTTATTTTGAATTTTTGCTTTTTGTTATTTTTTTATTAAACTTTTGAGATTTTTCGAATTTTTTAAAATTTTCATAATTTTTAAAATTTATTGAAATATTTAATTTCTTTTTTTATAATTTTTTAAATTTTTTAGAATTTTTTGTTGAGTTTTTGAATTTTGTTTTAATACAGATGTGACAATTGGTAATGTAGCATTAATTGAACTTTTTAACACATATCACTATTTTATTGGATATTCATAACACAGCAATAAGTTAGCTAACAATATTGGTATTGGAGTATCATACTGATAATTTTATTTTTTAGAGACCAAATTGATAAAATGTATAGTACAAAGATTATTTTTATAAACATATCGACTTATCTTGTTAATTTTAAAAAATAAAATTATAATTTACTTTACAAACAAATATTTGACTCAAATAACAAAAAGAGTAATTACAAATTACAAATTGATGATCTATTTATCCGAGTTTGAATCCATTTGAAAATTATAAAAAGATAATTTTTAATAAATTTGTTAAACCTTATATAAATAAATAAATATGTTTGAAGTGGCTCAAAAAAGTAATATATTGTGCAAAACCCAAAAACCCTTTGCCCTTTAATAAAAATTTGCTTTGTTTGAGGTAGTTTTAAGCAAGGTGGAAATGAATATAAATATAGATATATTCATTTATTGAATTATTAGGGAAGGAAGCAACTTCAGTTTGCTTTCTTTGTCTCTGCTTTATATCCATTAGTAGCAGTGGTTTTGGGGAATTGGTTCAATAATAGTGCTTTTTAGCGGAATTAATTGTTGGTTTTGACTTTGATTTATTTGGTTTGGTATCATAGCTTGGGCGTGTCGGCTGCTGAGTTGTTCAAACATTTTTCCACAGAGTGTTGCTTGGCTGCTGAGTCTGTTCAAACATTTTTCTTTGGAGTGTTGCTTTCGCTATATATTGTCAGGTGAAAGTTTCTTTTGTAGAATGTTAGGAAGATAATTTAAAATATAATATGATTGATATGATATAAGTGTGATATAAAAAAATAAAAATAATATAATTTAAAATTTTAATAATAATTATATATATATTTAATAAAATTAAAAATATATTTTTAAAATTTTTGTGTTAATATAAATTATTGTACATAATTTTTATATAAAATATGATATAAATATATAAATTTTAATATTTTATATTATATAAATATATAAATCATCATATCTATTAAAAAAAAAATTTTAATGCTAGTGTCCAAGCTTGCAATTGCGAAGATTAAAAATCCTTTACCAATCAACTTAAAATGAATTGACCTCCGGACTATTTATAGAAAATAAATGCTTATTAAATTATTAAATAAGAACAATATGGAGCACGCCTATGACTAAAATATATGTTTGTCATCATGACTTAATTCTTATCGGAATGAAGGATTGATTGTTGAAATTAATTACAAATGCTGATTAAAATAATCAAGTTTAATCAAAGTTCTAATGGATAAGCTGTTCTTCAATGTTGTGTTGTTGCTTAATTATAAGTCCTTGTTCATAAAGTCATGGCTTTAAAGAGGACTTTCTTCTGACTTTATGATCAGCTGAGTGTTTATTATTTGGGTTTTGAAAGAATTTTTTAGGCTTGCTTAATTTGTCTTTGGTTTTTTTTTTTATTTAATTTGTTAAATTACTAATGAGGTCTTTAATTTTTCCCTTTTGCTTCTGTAAGGACCTTGATTTATATTGCAACCTTAATTTAGTTGCTACTTTTCGTAATAATATTTTTTTCTTACCCAAAAAAGAAGTCGAATAAAAAATATTATTATTCATATTATTCTGGATCAATTGTGTATCAATTTTAAAATAATATTATTTATTTAAATACGACTCGACTAAAAATTTTCTATAATTTGGTTGCCATTAGTGTTTTTACAAGATCATTGTAATATGAAGTTAGAAAAAAATTGTAGATATTAAGATTTTAATCCCATATTTATAAGATTTTATTTTTTAAAAATAATTATATAAATTAATCAAATTAAATTATAAATTTAATAATTAACATTAATTATAGTTTATGTTATTGCTTTTTTTATTCAAACTAAGGTAATCTACCATATTTCATTTCAAGACCTATATAATTTTATTAATAGAAATTATATAAAAAAATTTATTATTGTCAAAATACCAAAATTATTTTCTTAAATTTGATAATGATTGAATATTAAAAAAACTAATAAATATTTATATATTGTAACAGTTCAATTCGATTAATGATCTTAAAAAATTAAAAATTTTAATAATATTAAGAGCTTTTTATAATTTATTTTATTAAAATTTAAAAAATTATCGAAAAAGAATCTACTCTCAAGAATCTCCAAATATCCTGTCTGGGTATTTGGCTGTAAATGTGAAAGAGATTACGCGTTGCAACCGGCCGAGGAACAAAGTCAGCCGCCATTTTTTTTTTTCTCTTGTTTTTGTTTTATCGACTACCCCACCTTCAACACGTTCCCCAGGATTTTCGCATATAATTTTAAGAGGATCAATTAAAAGTTTAATATTATATAAAATTTTTATTTGATTTATGTTATTTTACTAACATAAGATATATATATATATGTAAGTAATATATTAATAAAAAATTATAAACTTATAAAATCATAAAACTTATCAATTTATAAATAAAAATATAAAAAAATAAAATATATTAAATAAATAATTTTATCTAAAATTAAGAGCGATATTCTTTTAAAAAAATAAAATTTCCAAAATTAAATTTGAACTAAATATTTCATCAATTTTTTTTCAATGTTGACAACTAAATTATCTAAAAAAAAACTCATTTTTCATCTTATTTCTAAGTCTTCTTTTTACGATTTTCATATTTGAACTAAAAGAGTTAAAATAAGTAGGTAAAAAAAAATTTAAATTTATTTGTTCTTTTACTTAATTGAGAGTATAAATTAGAATTTAAAAAATTAAATTAATTTTGTTTTAAATTCACGTAATTGTAACTTAATATTTGGGGAAAACCAATTAACATTAAATTATTTATGAATAATGATTGACGGATAAAATAAATAGATAAATTTTAATATATTTTAATTTTTAATTTGTGGGGGTCAATTTAAATTTATTTAATATATATATATATATATATATTATAAATGTATGTATATAAAATGGATCTTTCAAAGTCCACCGGGGGGGAAAGGGGGGCTTAATCTGGTTTAGCTTACCGACCGCCTTTGAGGCCATTGATTTTTCTTCTCTTTGATTTCTTCGGATTTGAATTTCATTCCTTTTATTGTGTTTTTACTTTTTCAGCATTCAAAATATTTATATTTTCGCAGCAGTGGTGGATCCACAAACATTAAGCTAAAGTATCCATTAACTCTCTAAAATTAAAAATTAAAAAAAAAATCTTTGAACATTTTTTCTGTGAAAAAATATTTGTTAATAAAAAGTGATTTGATTTGTAAAATAAATTTTTCTATTAAATAATTATTTAGTTACATATATTGTCATAAGATGATGTACTAATAATTTTAGTAATAGGGTTTTTTTTTTTTTTTTTAAGTACAAGAGCTGCTCATGGCAATTGTGATAATATAAAAATATATTACTTTAAATTTTTTATACAAATTAACTTTTATATATTATAAGTATGGAGATCCACATCCAAGTTATTATAAAATATTATTCGTTTTAATTTGAAAATCTTTCGATTTTATCTCACAAAAGCAAATTCAAATCAAAGTACAAACAAATCACAGGATCATATTAGATATTGAGATTTTAAAGATGATTCTTATCATGTAATACTTAACTCTCACAGAATTTTAAAAATGACTCACACTATATAGAACTTAGATTTTATATGACTGATAATCACTCTGATACCATTTATAAAGACTCACATTCAATCTGTGAAATATTGACAACTTTGATCCAAAAGTTTTATGTTTTTATCTCACAAAATATGTTTCAAAAATTTTGATTTAAACCTTTACATAGATATTATAGCTTATCCTCAAAATATCTCGATGTAATATTGAAACATTATAATAAGTATACACTCTCTTAAATTTTTTTTTATCTATAAATATTTCACAGTAAAGTGCTAAGACACTTTCTGCTTTTACTATTAAATGAAGCAACTATATTTAAATTTAATTCATATTTCACTCCTTGCTTATTTTTAATTAAATAAAAAATTTAGTACATGTTTTTCTTTTATATAATGACTTCAAAAAATAATAAATAGTCAAATAATAAAAATAATTGTGACATACCTCAAGTGGTAAGGATAAAAGGTTAAGGCATATTTTCATAAAGATCTTAAGTTTAAATAGTAGTACTCTCTTGTATGAAAATTTATAAAACTAATTAGCAGTACTACTTTTTAGTACGAATCAAATATAGGAAATAGCACATTAATTACAATATTTTGAGACTAAAGTCAAGTAAGTAGAAATGGGGACAACCTACGACAAAATGTTGGGCAATGCATCCATAATTAAAAGGATAATTAAAAGATAGATTTGATCAATGGACATATGATTTAAGTAATAAAAGAAGTATGTTTTTGTTTTAATTGCCTTGTTTAAATTAGTTAAGAGAATACGAAAAGATAAATTTTAATGATTTCATTAAACCTAACATAAATAAATTTATTTAAATTAATTAAAAAAATTGAATAAAGTGTAAAATACTCTTACCATTAAAAAGATAAAGGTTTTTAAAGGATAGGTTTATATGTCAAAATTGCATCAATGGAGATTTTCCTTTGTCTTTTGTAGAATGTTAGGAAGAAGATTTGATAATTTAATATATAATATGATTGATATGATATAAATATGATATAAAAAAATTGAAGGTGATATAATTTAAAATTTTAGTAATAATTAAATATAAATTTAACAAAATTAAAAATATATATTTTATGTTTTTGAATCAATATAAATTATTACACATAAGTTTTATATAAAATACAATATAAATATATGAATTTTAATAATTTATATTATCTAAATATATAAATCATCATATCTACTAAAAATTTTATTTTTAATGCTAGTATCCAAGCTTGCAATTGGATTAGTTCGAGAAAAAATATATTAACACTATATTTGGATTGAGGGAAAGGTAAAAAAAATAAAAGAAAGTAATAAAAACAAAAAAAAAATTGTTTAAATAAACTTTTAATTTAAAGAAAAGAAAAAAATATATAAACTCAATAACTTTCGACTTTTTTTATAATTTTTATTTTTTTAATACCTCAATTTAGAAAAAAAAGCTAAAAAAAATTAAAAATTTTTATTTTTATAAAAAAAATTATTATATCTATGAGTGTTTTAAAATCACAAACAATAAAATATTATAATTAAAAAAATTGTTATAATAAATCATTTTTTTCATTCTTTATCTAAACAATAATTATTTATTTTTTTAATTTTATTAATTTTAAAACTTTCTTTTCTTTAATTTTAAAACTTTTTTTCAATATTTATCCAAATATTTCGTAAACGAAATTTAAAAATCCTTTACCAATCAACTAAAAAAGATTATTAAATTATTAAATAAGATAATAAGGACTGTTTTGGAGCACGCCTATGACTCAAATATATGTTGGTCATCATGACTTAATTTTTCTCGGATTGAAGGGTTTATCGTTGAAATTAATTACAATTGCTGATTAAAATAATCAAGTTTTATCAAAGTTTTAATGGATAACTGTTCTTCAATATTGTGTTGTTGCTTAATTATAAGTCTTTGTTCATGAAGTCATGGCTTTAAAGAGGACTTTTCTTCTGACTTTGCGATCAACTTAGTGTTTATTTGTTAGGTTTTCAAAGAATTTTTTAGGCTTGCTTAAATTTTCTTTGTTTGTTTAAATTTTTTTTTGTTCTATTTAATTTGTTAAATTACTAATGAAGTCTTTAATTTTCCCTTTTGCTTCTGTAAGGACCTCGATTTATATTGCAACCTTAATTTAGTTGCTACTCTTCGTATTATTATGTTTTTCTTACAAAAAAAAAATCGAATAAAAAATACTATTGTTCATATCATTCTCGATCAATTGTGTATCAATTTTAAAATAATATTATTTATTTAAAATTATTTATAAAAAAAGAGAATATTTATTCTTACAACTCGTCTAAAAATTCTCTATTAGTTTTTTTATAAAATCATTGAAATATGAAGCTATAAAAAAATTTGTAAGTATTAAAATTTAAATCTCGTACTTAAAAATTTTATTTTTTAAAAATAATTATATAAATTAATTAAATTAAATTATAAATTCAATAATTACCATTAATTATAGTTTATGTTATTGCTTTTTCTATTCAAACTAAGATAATCTACCACATTTGGTTTCGAGACCTATATAATTTTTTATTAATAGAAAGTTTGATTGAAGTTTATATATAACTTCATAGTTTAATACCACTAATAATCTTTAAAAATTATATAAAAAAATTTATTGTTGTTAAAATACCAAAATTATTTATTTAAATTTGATAATTATTGAATATTAAAAAAATTAATAAAATTTATATATTGTAACATTTCAATTCGATAAACAATCTTAAAAAATTAAAAACTTTTAATAATTTAATTTTATTAAAAATTTAAAAAATTATCGAAAAAGAATCTACTCTCAAGAATCTCCAAAATGTCCTGTCTGGGTATTTGGCTGTACATGTGAAAGAGATTACGCGTTGCAACCGGCCAAGGGACAAAGTATGCCGCCTTTCTACCCAACCTTCCACACGTTACCCAGTTACTGATCTTCACCTATAATTTTGATAGGATCAATAAAAAGTTTAATATTATATATATATATAATTTAATTTATATTATTTTATTAACAAAAGATATATATGTAAGTAATATATTAATAAAAAATTATAAGTTTATAAAATTATAAAATTTATTAATTTATAAACAAAAATATAAGGGAATAAAATATATCTAATAAATAATTTTATTTAAAATTATGAGCAATATTTTTTTAAAGAAACAAAATTTTAAAAATTAAATTTAAACTAAATGTTTTAGCAATTTTTTTTTAATGTTGACAATTAAATTATTTGAAAAAAACTCATTTTTCATCTTATTTTTAAGTCTTATTTTTACGATTTTCATATTTGAACTAAAAGAGTTAAAATAAGTGGGTCAAAAAAATCTAAATTTATTTGTTCTTTTACTGAATTGAGAGTATAAATTAGAATTTAAAAAATTAAATTAATTTTTTTTAAATTCACATAATTGTAACTTAATATTGGGACAAACCAATTAATATTAAAGTATTTGTGAATAATTGACGGATAATATAAATAGATGGATTTTTATATATTTTAATCTTTTTAATTGAGGGGCCCATTTAAATTTATTTAATATATATATCTTACAAATAAACGTATATAAAATGGATCTTTCAAAATCTGGGGGGCCGGGGGGCTCCCTCTGGTTTAGCTTACCGACGACCTTTGAGGCCATCAAATTTTCTTCTCTTTGATTTCTTCAGATTTGAATTTCATTCTTTTTATTGTGTTTACCCTTTTCAGCATTCAAAATTTTTATATTTTCACAGCAGTGGTGGGTCCACATACATTAAGATAGACTATCCATTAACTCTCTAAAATTAAAAATTAAAAAAAAAATTCTTTGAACATTCTTTATGTGAAAAAATTTTGTTAATAAAAAGTTATATGATTATGGACAACCCAACTTAAAATCGATGGGTTTCGATTCGATTCGATCTCATAAAATTAATTTTTTTTTAAATCAAGTTTCAGGTAGGATCAAGTATTATAAATGAAAGATTGGGGTCGGATCGGTTTCAAGTATTAGGTAAACCCGAACCGATCGATATTATATGAAAAATTATTTTTTAATTAATTATTTATATTTATATATTTATATATTTTAAAAATAATATTTTATATTTTAAAAAATAATATTTTATTAATTTCGGGTCGGATCATATACGGTTTATATAATATTGGGTTTGGGTCGGGTTCGAGTATTTTAAAAAAATTTCGGATTGAGTTCGATACGGATTTTGTAGTTATAAAATCGGGTAGGGTTTGGGACAAACAAAAATTCGTCTCGACCCAACCTGTTACCAACCTTAGATATGATTTGTAAAGTAAACTTTTTTATTAAATAATTATTTACTTACATATATTGTCATATTTAGATGATGTATTTAATAATTTTAGTAATAGTGTCTCTTTTTAAAATACAAGAGCTTATCCCAGACAATTGTGATAATATAAAAATATATTACTTTAAATTTTTGTATACAAATTAATTTTTTATATATTATAAGTGTGGATATTCATATCTAATTTACAAGATATTGTCGTTTTCATCCAAAGATCTCACATTTTGTCTCATAAAACAAAAATCTCACAAATTTGGATTTAAGCCTCTACATGTATATCATAGCAGATCCTTAAAGCATCCCGATGTGAGATTAGTGCATTATAAACTCTCCCTATTAATGCTTGACATCCCGTTAAGCTCAACATAAAACACGCAGATCCATCAAATTACACTAAACGTTGGGTAAGCCCAACTCAAAGCACATACAAATCACAAAATCAAACCAAATGTTGAGATTCTAGAGATGACTTTTATCATATAGCACTTAGTTTCTACAAGATTTTAAAAGTGGCTCTCATAGTATAGTACTTAACTCTTGTATGACTGATGACCGCTCTGATATCATTTGTAGAGACCCGCACTCAACCTGTAAGGTATTATTCACCTTAACCTGAATGTTTTATGATTTTATCCCATAAAATATGCATTACAGATTTAAATTTAAACCTTTACATATATTATAATAGATCCTCAAAATATTCTAATATACAATTGTGACGATACAATAAGCAAACACTCTCTAAAATTTTTTTTTGATCCGTCACTATTTCACAGTAAAATGCTAATATACTTTCTGTTTTTACTATTAAACGAAGCAATTATATTTAAATTTAATTCATATTTCACTCATTGCTTATTTTTAATTATTTGGTACATGTTTTTTTTTTATATAATTGTCATAACGGTTTTGGGACCGCTAGACGTAAAGTGTTTTATAATCGAAAAAAATAAAAAAAGAGTCACCACCAATCTTTGTTAGGATGTGATTGGCCACCCAAAAGTTTATCTTTTTAATAAAACTATAAAAGCGACTTTAAAGTTTATCAAAAAAATAATTTTTGGTCTACGAAAAATCAGGTTGGGTCTAGGAGTCTGTTACATGTGGGGAAGGATTAGCACCCCCACAACGCCCATAAATTGGTACCATTTAATTATGCGTTATTTTTTATGTTAGATGAAATAGTTTTAATTTGAAATTTAATAATAATCCCTTTCGTTTGAAAAAGTAAAATTTTGCTAAAGCTCTTTATTTAGAAAATATTGATAAAATCTTTAAGTTAAAGAATTATCTTCAAATTCTCCAACATCTAGGTAGAATTTAAAATAATTCTTTTTGCTTAAGATTTAACACAACAATCCTTAAAATGAAATAACACTCTTTATAGAAGATAATTGTTGGTGACTCTCCAATATCTAGGCAGAGTACCAAGAATTATTTCATTCGGAATGTTATTTTTATTTTGTTTTAAAATTGCACATTTTTAAAAGTAAGTAAATTAAATTAAAAAAATATTTTATACGAAAAAGTAAATGATGGTGTTATCAGGTAACAAGTAGAAATTAAAGACAGAGAAATGCAAACAAGTGCAAACAATAACAAATAAATGCATGTAAGCTAATAGGTATTATGTATAATGAAATGCAAATTTGAAATTGGATTCTTAAATATAATGAGACCACCTTAACTCTCCAATATTTAGGTAGAGCACAAGTGCGACTATTTATGTTTAAGATCCCATTTTATTATTATTCTTATTCATTTAATGATTTTAATCCTATAGTTAAAGTGAATTAAGGGTTGGCATGAAAACTTGATGAAATAAAGTTTCTTAAATACCCCATCGTCTAGGCGACATTTGAGAATAAATTATTTCATATGAGACTTTCACACGTGTCTTTAAAGTTTCAAAATGGATTTAAACTGGGTGTGGGTCGAGGTTTAAGAGTTTGAATAATTTTTTGGTAATGATTTGGGAATACATACCGAATTTGGGGTTTTTAGAATTTTGGATTTTAAAGTTTTGGATTTTAAGAATTAGAGATTTTGGATTTTTGGAGTTGTTAGAAACTTCGATTTTTTTGTTTTGGATTTTAGGGCTTAGGATTTTGGATTTTTTGGAGCATTTCTAAAAATCCCCAACATATAAGCATATTTTTGGAGCAAGTTTGATTTTTATGATTTTTAAAAAAATTTAATTAAAAAAATTTCATATATTTCCTTTTGATGAAAATTTATTATTTTTTATTATCTTTTTATACCTTTAATTTTAATTAATTAATCTTTATATAATAATTCTCCAACATCTAAGTGGAATTATTTTTAAAAGTATAATTTTATTCCCTCCAACATCTAGGTAGGGAAGTTAAAAAATAAAATAAAAAATATTATTTAATTTTTATTATTTTTTGTAGATTATTATTATTATTAGCATTTTTAGTATTTTTTTAGTTATTATCCTATTTTATTTCATTTTATTATTATTAAAAACAATCAAATATTTATTCTAACAAATCTAAAAATTTATCATGCATGAATACTCAAAATAACAAAAATAATAATATATAAAAAAAAATTTAAAATTTTAAAAATATATTTTTTTTTTTACCTGAACCGGACCGATCAACGATATGGTCAACACTGGCCTGGATTAGTTTAACCAATTTGACAGTTCAATTTGCGATTTGGGTGGTCCAGCGGTTCAAATCGGTTCGACTGGTTCACTAGCTGTTCGTCTGGACCGGTTCAAGGCTAGCTGAAGTGAGTCATGGGTCGGGTTGCACGGATTTTGGGTTGGATTCAAGTCCACGCGTGGATCTTCTCCTTAAGCAAAATGACATCATTTTGCTAGTTTGGCTTTTATATAAAAGTCAACTTTTTTTTTGTTTCATTTCATCTTTTCTGCCAAAACCTTTTTTTTTTTCAGAACTCTAAAATCCTCTCTGGCTTTAACCAAAATCTGGTGCCGGACTGTCGTGCTGGCGGCAGCTTGGGTCACTATCAACAGTCATTGTCGGTGGTTGCAGGTGGTCGAAAAATATCAAAAATACTCCCAAAAGCTTTTTTCGACGTCCTCTTTCTAAATCTGCTTTTTTTTTTTAACTAGAAACAGCCTAAATCGTGGTAGATCGGGGCTCGAAGTTTTTGACCTTCTTTTTTTTCTTAAAAATGAAACTGATATGATTTTTTTCGTTGCTTTTACAGGTAGCTCGACGCTGGATTCCTCCTTACGGAGAGGACTGTGTTTTTCATTTTTTTGGGTTTTGCTTGTGTTGTTTTTTTTTTTTTTGTGATTGGATGTGGGTTCTGTTTAGGGCTATTGAAAGTATATTATGAGGGTAGTTTGTCTGAGCTTGGGGGCTTCTAGTAGGGTGGAATGGATAGGCTCCAAGTGTTCGATGTCCGAGAGAGAGCTTTTGAGGGGAAGAAGCTAGGGGTTTTTAAAGAGCTTTAAAAAGGGAACAAGTGGTGGTTGTAGGGGTAGGCTGTTGGTGGGTTGGGGTAAGTTGTAAAGGTGGCTAGTCGGGGGCGACAGCGATATTGTACACCAGTCACCTTACTTTCTGTTTTCTCTTCTTTTTTTTCTAATTAAATTTTTAAAAAATATATTTATTATTATTATTAATTTTAATAGTAGACCCGAATAAAACTAGTGTCTACAGCTACTCCTCTTCGCACGTTACTGAAAATAAAAAATAAGGCAAAGACAAAGACAACGATTTTGTCCGAAAGTAAATCATGGATTTTTTAAAGGTTTTTTCTTTTCTTTTTTTTTTTAAAACACAAGTCAAGTGAAAAAAGAAAACGATCGGGATAACACCGCAAGTCAAAAAATAAAAAGTCGACTGAGACAACACCGTGAGTTGAAATTAAATAAAATTGATAGGGACAACACCATGAATCAAAATTAAAGAATCGATCGGGATAATACTGCAAATTGAAATTATGCCCGAAGATCTTACAAAATTGACTAGGACATCACTGCAAGTCAAAAATAAGGAATCAATTGGGACAACATCGCAAATCGATAATTATGCCTGGATCTCTTAGAAATCATGCCCGAAGGTCTTACAGAATCAATGGAACAACATCGTAATTCAAAAAATAAGGAATCGATCGAGACAACATCATGAATCAAAATTATTTCTAAAGGTCTTAGAAATTATACCCAGAGGTCTTATGAATCATGTCCAAAAGTCTTACAGAATCGACAGGATAACATCGCAAGTCAAAAAATAATGAATCGATCGGGATAACACCGCGAATCAAATTTATGCTTGAAGGTCTTACAGAATCGACGGGATAACATTGTAAGTTAAAAAATAATGAATCGATCGGGATAACATCGCGAATCAAATTTATGCTCAGAGGTCTTAGAAATCATGCTTGAAGGTCTTAAGAATCATGTCCAGAGGTCTTACAGAATCGACGGGACAACACCGTAAGTCAAAAAATAATGAATCGATCGAGATAACACTGTAAATCGAATTTATGCCTGAAGGTCTTAGAAATCATGCCCTGAGATCTTAAGAATCATGTCCGGAGGTCTTATAGAATCGACTGAGATAACACAGTAAGTCAAAAAATAAGGAATCGATCGAAATAACATCATAAATCAAAATTATGCTTAGAAGTCTTACAAATCATGCCCGAAGGTTTTACAAAATTCACTGAGATAACATCATAATTCAAAAAATAAAGAATCGATTGGACAACACCACGAATTAAAATTATGCCCAGAGGTTTTAAAAATTATGCCTAGAGGTCTTACAAAATCGATTGGGACAACACCGCAAGTCAAAAATTAAGAAATCAATCAGGACAACACCGTGAATCAAATTTATGTTCGGAGATCTTAAAGATTATGCCTAAAGGTTTTAGAAATCATGCCCGAAGTTCTTACAAAATTGATTGGGACAACACCGCAAGTTAAAAAATCAAGAATTGATTAGGATAACACTGTAAATTAAATTTATGTCCGGAGGTCTTAGAAATCATGTTCGGATGTCTTAGAAATCATGCCTGAAGGTCTTACAGAATTGATGACACAACACTACAAGTTAAAAAATAATGAATCAATCGGGATAACACGGTAAATCGAATTTATGCTCAGAAGTCTTAAAAATTATGCCTAAAGATCTTATAAATCATGCCCGGAGGTCTTACAGAATCGACAGGACAACATCGTAAGTCAAAAAATAATAAATCAATCGAGATAACATCGTAAATCGAATTTATGTTTAGAGGTCTTAAAAATTATGCCCGGAGGTTTTAAAAATCATGCCTAGAGATCTTACAGAATCAATTAGATAACACCGTAAGTCAAAAAATAATGAATCGATCAAGATAATATCGTGAATCAAATTTATGCCCAGAGGTCTTAAAAATTATGCCTGGAGGTCTTAGAAATCATGCCCGGAGATTTTATAGAATCGATCGGGATAACACCGTAAGTCAAAAAATAAAGAATCGATCGGAACAACATCGCGAATTGAATTTATGCCCGGAGGTCTTACAGAATCGACTGGGACAACATCGCAAGTCAAAAAATCAAAAATCGATCAGGATAACATAGCGAATCAAATTTATACCCGGAGGTCTTAGAAATCATGCTCAGAGATCTTACAAAATCGACTAGGATAATACCGCGAGTCAAAAAATAAAGAATCAATTGGGATAATACCGCGAATTGAAATTATACCCGAAGGTTTTAGAAATCAACATCTTTAGATGCTCCTCTAATAAAAGGTTTGTGAACTTTGAAAATTTAAAAATCTTTTACCCGAAAGTATTAGAGATTATGCCTGAAGGTCTTACAAATCTCAAAATCTTTAAATGCTCCTCTTAATAAGAGGCAATGAAACTTTACGAATTTAAAAATTTTTTACATGATCAGGGATTTTTAAGACTTTAAAGGTCTTGTTTGGAGAAGGTTCCTCTTAACAGAGGCTTTGAAATCTTGATTCGAAATGGTTCCTCTTAAACAGAGGCTTTAAAACTTAAAAAAAACATGCCCCTTTTTTTTTTCATATTTCTTCTTTTTTGTTCTTAATACTTACAAAGTTGACTATGATACAAATATTTATTCTCATCAAATGATGCTAAAGGAAATGTCGATGCAAATGTCAATGTCAATGTAAGAATACGAATGCTTGATGGAAACACATTTGACTTTTTCACAGTGCAAATGACAATGGTCTTTTCATGTAAATGCAAATACCCTTTTTTAGGATGCAAATGTCATGATGGAAATGCAAATTTTTCTTATGGTGTGAATGCAAATGTCTTATACAAGTGCCAATGCAAATGACGCAAACACGATTGTCTTTCTTATAATGTAGATGCAAGCGATGCAAATGCAAAGACTCTTTTTGCCTTTTTTTTTAAATCTCTATTTAAATTTTTACTATTTCATTTTCACAAAAAAAAATCTCAATATTATGTACAAAATGCTCAAATAATCTTGAAAGTTTTCAAAAGTGATAAAAAATTACCCCACATAAAGTATCTTTAAAAATTTTAAAACTCAAGACTTTCGAATCTTTTGAAAATTGATAACTACTATTTGGAATACTTGTGAATGGGGTAATTGACAATTCAACTCTTTTCACAGGTGGGCATATCTCATGGAAAGTTGGATAAGAGTTGCGAGGATTTCTCTTGGACTCACACAAGAGATAATTTTTTCAAAACACTTTTCTTTTATTGAAAATGTGATACTTCAATGTGAGTTAAAACTAGCCATTACTTTTCAAACAAGATTTGAAAAGAGGACAAGGCTGGTTTTTCTTTTTTTTTTTAAAAAAAAAAGGTCTTTAATAGGTACTGGTCTTTCAAAAGACTTTGTATCGAGATTTTTTTTATTTCGAATAGAACCTTGAAACTTTGAAATTCATTTTGAGGCCTCGAGAATGATTTTAGCTCTAAACTACTGTTTTGAGATTTTCACCTTAAAGCTATATTTTTTATCAATAAAGAACTTGGTAAAATCTTACCAAATACCAACAAGTATGTACAAATTTCAAAGACATTGCTCTTCAACCTAAGTATCCATATTTGATCAAAATAAACTTTTCAAGGTATGTAACGTAAGCCAAGGTTAAGGGTTCTGAAAGAATGGATAAATAGACTCAAAATATATTATTCAGGATAATTAGGCCAAGGATCTTGAGGAGTATTCTCTGACTTTTTTCCTTTGCTTTTTTTTTAAAACATTTGACTTTAATTTCAGCAGCTTTATTCATCTTTTTTTTTGCCATGAATTCTCATTTTCAAAGTACATTTTTTTTATTTGATTTTTTTTTTTTTTTTTCAAATTCTAATTTTTAGATTCTTATCTCTAAAGTTTCTTTGCTCTTTTTGAAAATACCTAACTTCATCTTTAGCTATTCATTTTATCAATTTGTTGGGATTCTAATTGAAGTCTTATTCCCTTTTTTGGCCCAAACTTTCATTTTTTAGGGGCATATTAGATGCTTTTAATACTTTCATTGAAGTTAATCTCTTAAAGGTATCCTTATTTTACCCCCAATAGAAAATGATCTTTAGCCAGATTTCATTTTGGAACAAAAAATTTAATAGGCTCAAATGGGTAACAAATGGATAATTTTTATATATAAGAAGGATAGAGAAAATGGCCATTCATCGTTTCAAACATGATCACTTGGTTAGAAGAGCAAATCATTGAATATGTCACTTTTTCTTTTTTTTGTTTTTTATTTTTATTTTTTGATACCCCATCTTGTTTTTTTCACTTAAAGTTCTAATGAAGATCAAGTCGTATAAGGTCGATCGTATAGTTCAAAATGGCTCTTTGGGTTTCAAAATTTTTTTGGCATTTTTTGGTGAAAAGAAGAGAAAAGGTACAAAGGTATGAAATAAATTGTCTTAGGCAAAAGGGATTTTGCTTTTTTTTTTTTTAATCAATATGCCTTAAGATGGGAAACAAGGGTTACTTGAGAAAAAAAGTTCAGGCATTTTTGTGTCCATGGTCATAGCAAAATTTGACATACATTGAATTATCAATTGAAAATTTGAAAAAGCATCTTAATGATTTTTTTTAAATAAAATTTTAAAATTGACTTCTTTTACTTGTTGCCCAAGAAAAGATTATTACTTCTTTAAAATATGAATTCAAACTTACATTTCTTGAAGGATTATGGTCGATGGGTCAAATCATTTAAGTGATTAAGGACATGAAAGTATTCAAAAATATATGAAGGTATTTTATGAGCTTTTTCCTAATAGTAATTACCAATTCTTTCAAGAATCCTTCCATCCTTATTACAGAAGAAAACTTTTTCTTTATTTTGTTTTTTTTTAAATCTTGAAAGTTACTTATGTGGGACTTTTTATTCAAACAAATGCACAACAAGATCCAAAACATTCAATTATTTCAAAATAAGTTAGATAACTCCTAGAGACACAATGCACATGTCATACATACATAGTAAAAAAAATAAAAAAAATCATTCTATCTTGATTTTCAAAACTCGAAACCTCCTTTTTCATTTCAACTTCTCATATTTGATAATTGGATGGAGTTAACAACTTCCATTTTTCTATTACCTCTAGAGTCAAAATATCATTCTTGATAAGATCTTCAATATTTTCTTTCAACTATTTGTATTTTTCAGTTGAGTGACTAATTGCTCCCATATGATAATCACACTTGCCATTGGGATCATAACTTCTTGCTAATGGATTTGGTGTTATTTTTAGAAGCATAAGAGTGAGATATCGACCTTCTATTAGCAAAGGTAATAGGTGAGAAATGGGGATAGGTAATTTTTCTTGATCATTTTTTGATCTTTTTCGATTCTTTATCGGTCAGATGGTGGGTTCAAATGTAGGAACAAGATCATGAATGACCAGTTGGCAAATATATGGGTTTTGAGAGATATGGCTTATGACATGGTGATGAGGTTGATAAACAGGATAAGGATTGTACGGGATAAAACTATTAGGTAGATGCCCCTCTATTGTGACTGCTTGCACCTCTCTTTTTATTTTTTTTGATGTATTTTTCTCTTTAGCATCGGTCACCTCTTTTAACTTAATCCTGTCACTCTTGATTGCATTTTCTATAATTTCATCAAAAATCACCATGTCTGAAAAGTTTTTGGAGACATTCCCAATCATTATTTCATAATAGGGAGTGTTCAAAGAATTGACACATAGAACAATAATTTTTTTCTTAATAAGGGTGGTTGTACTTGGGCTGTTATGTCTCTCCATCTATGTGCATATCCTATATGACACCATATCTTCAACATGCTTATATTGTTCTAGGAAGGCCCTAGTCAAGTCATTCCAAGAGCAAATCTTATTTCAGTCTAACTGAGCATATCATTTTACTGTAAACCCAGTGAGACTATCTTGAAAGTAATGAATCAACAACTTATCCTCATGAGTGCAACCTGTCATTTTTTTATAGTACATGGTAATGTGTGTTAAAGGATATTTCATTCCATCATATTTCTTAAAATTTAGGGCTTTGAATTTCGATGGAATAACAAGGTCAGGCACTAGACTAAGCTCATTGGCATCGACATTCCCCTATACATCATGGCTTTTAATTGCTTTCAATCTCCCATCTAACAAATCAAATTTATCTTTCATCATTGTATCTCTTGATGGATCTGGCATCCTTTTTAATTTTTTTGATTCTTTAATATCATCCACCTTAGGCACAATAGTGGAGTCATGAAAGTACACCTGGGGTTGACATTTGTTTGAACTGATGGTAACTTGGTAGAAGGGCCAATATAAGGTTAATGAGTTGTTGGAAGTGCTTGTAACATATGTGAATCTTGAATATATGTGAACCCAGATGGATATAATGATGTCTCAACAACTATTTTCTTCCTTGCCCTGTGTGTTTCAATAACTCTTTTTCTTTTTGTCAACTATGCTAACATCTATTTTAATTCTATTAATTGTCTGTTCATGTTCTGCTGTATTCTCATAACTGTTTTGTTGATCTCTCTTTGAGCTTTTTTTACTTTGTCCATTCGACTTGCATATTCATTTTTCATAATTTTGGTACGAACTCAGTGCTATAAATGTGCAGACTTAACTGATCTCATTCCTAGGATCGCTATCCTTGAACTTTTTATTGATTACCAAAATTCAAAAATGCATGACATGACTTTTATTATAAAAAATCTTTTGACTTTAAAGATTTAACAAAAGCATATTCACAATCATCATCTTTTGTGCTTAGCTAGCATGACAAATAATGAATTCAAACAGATGATGCATGATGTGCAAGTCAAATTTTATTATTATTAAAAAGAGAAAACTTGAGTTTCATCTTATGTTTTGGTTGGGTTATCTACAGACATTCTTTTTTTCTTAAAAGTTTGGTGAAAGCATAATCACAACCATCATTATTTTTCACAAGCCCCTTTAAACAAGCAATTATTAAAAGTGGATAGATGCATCAATTCATAAAAATTCAGGTCAAAAAAAGTTTTCATTCATTCTCAAAAGTATCAAGTTTATACATCATAAACCATTCTAGGGTTATGACCAAAAAATGCTAGACCTACTTTACTCTTTTTTATCTCACCTAATAAACCCAAAAACAGTTGACTATGATTGCTGGGGAGGAGAACCCTTTTATTCATCATCATGGCCAACCTTATTGTTGCCTACAGCACTGTCTACTATAGCGGCATGGATCAATGAAGGGTTCTTATGAACAACTGGCTTCATTTTGGTGTTAAAACCCAGATATTTGACCTTTATTAGTCCATGTACCCTATGTTTCAAAGTTGTGCAGTCTTTCAGAGAATGGCACACAACACCAAAATGATATTCACATTGGGCATTAGGGTTATATCATTTAGGGAAAGGTGGTTTGTGAGGTTCAACAGGGATAGAGGCGATAAGATAATTCTCTAAGAGTAATGGATATAACTTCAAGTAGGACATTGGTATTAGATCAATAGAGGTTTTTTCTTTGGTGTTACTGGAGTTCTTCTATCTTATGGTTGGTTTGTTTTACTGAAAAAATGATGGTACAATTGGTTTTGAGGTGAATTAAAAAACTCTAGATCAAAGATTAAACTGCGAAAGTGATGATGGGATAGCATGCTAAATAAACGATTGTGAAATATGAGGTCGTGAAAGTGGATTCAAGTGTGAAATTCTTGAAGGTTAGATAAAATTTGAGGGCCTAATCCTAGGTGCTTGGAAAAGAGGTTGGAAGTGGTCATAAAAAGGATTTGGGTGCGAGTTTGGACTCGGGATAGTTGGTAATGGTTGGTTAAAGCCAAATGACTCCTTCTTGGAAATTAAACTTTTAAGCTCAGTCATTTGCGTGGTTGGTTCACCCATTCCTCTTTTAAGTTCGCCCAAACTTCGATCACTGTTCAAATCACCCAATGCCTTAGTTTATTCTGAAAAAGTGCTAAGACTAATAGGAGCTAATTGATCTTGACTTGATGAAATCGAAAGTGACAACGATCCTTGAGGAGGAACAAACTCGACTCCACCACTACCTTTAACCATTTCTATCAATTGGGCCATTTGTTATTTCATCTCTTGAAGCTTGAGCCATAATTTCTCTTGATTTAACTCAAAAGCATTAATCTTTGCTTCCAATCGATCTTCTATTTTTGCCATTCTAATTTTTATCAAGACAAACATTTTATTCTGGGACATACCAAAAATTTTAGATTACAACCCTTATTAAATGAATGTCACAAAAACAATGACACACAAAGTATGTTTATGAACACATGAATATGATGGCTAAAGAATGTCATGAAATGTATATACGTCTATGACAATGGATTTTTATATGTACAAGGACCCAAATAAAAATTTTCATTAACCATGAATGTGTATGCAAGGAATATAGTGTTATATTACAGGGATAGTGGGATATGAAATGCAATGTATGTTCCATACAACCCTATTATTCATGAATCTATATGCATGAAATGCAATGACATATTTACATGAATGATGAGATGTATTCTTATGACTGATGCAACATACTTGTATGGGATGCATGAATCTATCAAATGCACGTTATATTTTTACATGGAATGCAATGCTTGTGTTATGCCAACCTTGTGAAACTAACACTACTTTTAAACATGTAATGAAATGGAATGTGCGCACTACTTATTAAGACGCGTGTGGTAGGCATGTATCATTTATCAATATGTGCATAACATGAGATGCATGTACTATCCTTTGATATGGATGGGATGGAATGCTCACATTATCCTATTATGATGCGCATGGGATGTGATACATTAAAAATCAAATAAAAATGCAAAAAATGAAACATCATTAAAAAAAATAAAAAAATATTTTTTTTCTAAAAGGAAAAACATTTTTTTTCACTAGGATTAAAAAAAATTAATTTTTATTTAGCCAATAAATAAAGAATTTAATTTTTTTTTTACTTTTTGCTTGTTGGATAATGCTAAAAATAATTCAAAAATATTTTATGGAAATGCAAATTTTGGATAACTACCAAAGAAAAGAAGAAAAAAAATCTTCAAGAAAATGCCTTGCTGTTATTTTCACAAAAAGACAATCCTGTATCGAAGGCTAGGCTTTACGGCTCACTATATGTCAAGTTAGGATTTATGTGTCTAAAGGTTCCCAGACTATTCCTCTCATCATCATTCATTATAGACTAGTAATGTTCTTCGATCCTCACCCATTACGGGATACTAACAAGAATGGTTCAATCTGAATGAAAGTGTTTTACTAGCAAATGCGGAGGTTATCATCTCACGAGAGCGTAGCTACTTTACTTCCTCTTATAAAATATAAGAGCCTGGGTCTAGAGCTCATGCATACGGATGAATATGCAAGTGTGTGCAAAGAGATATATTAATTAAAATAACATAAATAAATCATAAACATAAAATCAAAATAAAGTAATAACTAGTATGCAATTTATTTTGTTCATTGACTTCAATATTTTTGAAAAATAAAATAAAAAGAATTAAATTAAATATCAAATAAAATCAATTAAATCCAACCATTGTCAATAGCACATAATTAAAATTTTGGCCTGACTTTCAAACAGTCTCCAGTGGAGTCGCAAAGCTGTCGCAACAGTTTTGGGACCGTCAAACGTAAAGTGTCTTATAATAAAAAAAAAATAAAAAAAGAGTCGCCATCAATCTTTGTTAGGGTATGATTGGTCACCCAAAAGTTTATCTTTTTAATAAAACTATAAAAGCGAGTTTAAAGTTTATCAAAAAGATAAATTTTAGTCTACGAAAAACTAGGTTGGGTTCGGGAGTCAGTTACGTGTGGGGAAAGATTAGCACCCCACAATCCCCATAAATTGGTACCATTTAATTATGTGCTATTTTCGATGTTGGATGAAATACTTTTAATTTAAAATTTAATAATAATTCCTTTCATTTGAAAAAGTAAAATTTTGCTAAAGCTCTTTATTTAGGAATATTGATAAAATCTTTAAGTTAAAGAATTATCTTCAAATTCTTCAACATCTAGGCAGAATTTAAAATAATTTTTTTCACTTAAGATTTAACACAACAATCCTCAAAATGAAATAACACTCTTTATAGAAGATAATTGTTAGTAACTCTCCAACATCTAGGTAGAGTACCAAGAATTATTTCATTTGAAATGTTATTTTTATTTTGTTTTAAAATTGCACATTTTTAAAAGTAAATTAAATTAAAAAAATATTTTAGACGAAAAAGTAAATAATGGTGTTATCAGGTAACAAGTAGAAATTAAAGATAGAGAAATGCAAACAAGTGCAAACAATAACAGATAAATGCATGTAAGCTAATAGGTACTATGTATAATGAAATGCAAATTTGAAATTGAATTTTTAAATATAATGAGACCACATTGACTCTCCAACATTTAGGCAGAACTTAGGTGCGACTATTTATGTTTAGGATCTCATTTTATTATTATTCTTATTCATTTAATGATTTTAATCCTATGGTTAAAGTGAATTAAGGGTTGGCATGAAAACTTGATGAAATAAATTTCTTAAATACCCCATCGTCTAGGCGACATTCGAGAATAAATTATTTCGTATGAGACTTTCACACGTATCCTTAAAGTTTCAGAATGGATTTAAACTGGGTGTGGGTCGAGGTTTTAGAGTTTGAATGATTTTTTGGTAATGATTCAAGAATGCATATCGAATTTGGTGTTTTCAGAATTTTGGATTTTAGAGTTTTGGATTTTAAGAATTTGGGATTTTGGATTTTTTGGGGTTTTTAGAAAATTGGATTTTTTTGTTTTTGATTTTAGGGTTTGGATTTTGGATTTTTTGGGTTTTGATTTTGGGTTTGAGGTTTAGGATTTTAGTTTTATGGTTTAGAGGATTTAGGGTTTGATTTTAGGGTTTATAGGATTTAAGGTTTTGAAATTTAGTGTTTGGATTTTAAGGCTTAAGGAAAATACGAACATCTCTAAAAATTTTCAACATCTAAGTAGATTTTCAAAGCAAGTTCAATTTTTATGATTTTTAAAAAAATTAATTAAAAAATTTTCATATATTTCCTTTTGATGAAAATTTATTATTAATAATATTATCAATTTATTATTATTTATTATCTTTTTATACCTTTAATTTTAATTAATTAATCTTTATATAATAATTCTCCAACATCTAGGCGAAATTATTTTTAAAAGTATAATTTTATTCCCTCCAACATCTAGGTAAAGAAGATAAAAAAAAAAAAATATATTATTCAATTTTTATTATTTTTGTAGATTATTATTATTATTATTATTATTATTATTATTATTATTAGTATTTTTTTAGTTATTATCTTATTTTATTTTATTTTTATTAAAAACAATCAAATATTTATTCTAACAAATCTAAAAATTTATCATGCATGAATACTCAAAATAACAAAAATAATAATATATTAAAAAATTAAAAAAAAATTTTTTACCTAAATCAGATAGGTCAACGGTCTGTTTAACGCTGGTTTGAACCGGTTTGACTGGTTCGACAGTTTAATCTGTGATTCGGGTGGTCCAGCGGTTCAGACCAGTTCAATCGGTTCACTGGTGATTTGTCTGGACCGATTCAAGGCTGGATGAAGCGGGTCGTAGGTCGAGTTACGCGGATCTCGAGTCGAATTCGGGTCCACGTACGGATCTTCTCCTTAAGCAAAATGACGTCGTTTTGTTGCTTTGGCTTTTATATAAAAGTCAACTTTTTTTTTGTTTCATTTCATCCTTTTTGCCAAAAAAATTTTTTTTTTAGAGCTCTAAAATCTTCTCTGGCTTCAACCAGAATCCGACGCCTGATCGTCATGCCGACCGCCGCCTAGGTCACCGTCGGTGGTCGCTGCCAGTAGTTGCTGATGGCCGAAAAATACCAAAAATACTCCCAGAACCTCCTTTCAACGTCCTTTTTCCAGATCTGATTTTCTTTTAACCAGAAACAGTCTCGATCGTCGTAGATCGGGACTCAAGGTTTTCGATCTTTTTTTTTTTTGAAAAAAATGAAATTGATATGGTTTTTTTCTTTGCTTTTATAGGTAACTCGGCACTGGGTTCCTCCTTACGAGGAGGATTGTGTTTGTCGTTTTTTTGGATTTTGCTTATGTTGTTTTTTTTTTTTTGTTGGATATGGGTTCTGTCTAGGGCTATTGAAAGTATATTAGAAAGGTAGTTTGTCTGAGCTTGGGGGTTTCTGGTAGTGGTGGAATGAATGGGCTCCTAGGCTTTCGAAGATGTTCAAGAGAGAGCTTTTGAAGGGAAAAAGCTGAAGGGGTTTTTAAAAAGCTTCAAAAGGGGAACAAGTGGTGGCTGTAGGGTGGTTGTAGGGGTAGGCTGTAGGTGAGTTGGGGTAAGTTGTAGAGGGTGGCTGGTCGACGGTGGCAGCAGCACCGTACACCAGCCACTCTACTTTCTGTTCTCTTTTTTTTTCTTTTTTAATTAAATTTTTAAAAAATATATTTATTATTATTATTATTAATTTTAATAGTAGACTCGGATAAAATCGATATTTACAATAATAATTTCAAAAAATAAATAAATAAGTCAAATAATAAAAATAATTGTGACATACCTCAAATGGTAAGGATAAAAGGTTAAGGCATATTTTCATAAAGATCTTAAGTTTAAATAGTAATACTCTATTGTATGAAAATTTATAAAACTAATTAGCAATAGTACTTTTTTAGTACGAACCAAATATTGGGAAATAGCACATTAATTACAATATTTTGAGACTAAAGTCAAGTAAGTAGAAATGGGGACAACCTATGACAATGATGGGCAATGCATCTACAATTAAAGGATAATTAAAAGATAGATTTGATCAATAGACATATAATTTAAGTAATAAAATAAGTGTGTTTTTGTCTTAATTGCCTTGTTTAATTTAATTAAGAGAACGATTTTATTAAGTTTAATATAAATTAATTTATTTAAATTAATTTGGAAAAAGAAATTGAATAAAGTGTAAAATACTCTTACCATTAAAACGACAAACTTTTTTAAGGGTTAGGTTTATAACTCGAAATTAAGGAGTTTTCCTTTGACTTTTGCCAGCTGTAGTTCATGGAACGGTAGAATTTATTTAAATCTAAAATAGATTCTGATACATCAATTAGTATCTTGAGTACATCTAAATATTTTGACCATTGGGGATAAATCAGAGTGAATAAGGAATCATATATTGAGTTATAATTCCCTCGATTTCGTAAAAACTGATTTTTAGAAAATAATTTTTTGATATTTTTTAATTGAAAGAGATTTTTTATTATTGGAATGAGTTAATCAAAAATATTTTTTGTTATTTGATTATTTTTTGAAAATTTTATTTTTTAAATAATATTAATATAATTATTAAAATATAAAAAATTATTTATTATTAAAATTATTAATATTAAAAAATAATTATATTTTAATAATAATATTTATTATTAAAAATTATGTTAATATAAAAAATAATTAAAATAAAACCGTTTATTATTCTTTATACTATTTATTAATAATATATTATTTATTCATATATTATAATATTTATTAATTAAATTAATATTTATTATTATATTATTTATTAAATTCACACTAAATTCAGACTAAATATTGGAATTACTGAGTTTAAAAAGAAGTTTTTTTGTTTTTACACTGTTAATGGAAATGAGAGAGGAACTTTCTCCAACACATTGATTACGATAATTCTGAGACAACCTAAAACAAAAAGTTGGGCAATTTATCTATGAGATCAGCATAAAAAAATAATAAATAAATAAATAACAACATATCCATGTGCAGCCAACTTTATATTATAGGTTTGTATCTCAAAGTTACATCAATGGAGATTTTTTTTACTTGAAATTAACATAATTTTAATCTTGATCATTCTAGTTAAAGCTTAGTTTAATATTATTATTGCGGTTTAAAATAATTTAGTAACCTTCTAAAGGTGTGTGTAATCGTAAACACGCTAGTTTCCACGTTTGCTTTACAAAATCAATCACTCTATTTAATATTGATGTGGCGGTGGAAGAAAATTCTTTAATCAAAAGCACTTTTTGGCCTCAATGCTAAACACGATGAAAGAATTCAACATTTAAAATCCAGTACTCTACCAATGTTAGACGTAACTATTGACCAACGCAGATTTTCCTTGTCTTTTGCCAGCTGGTAGGGTTTTATTCTGCAGCCATCATTTCAGGTGATTGTGATAATCTATCAAAAATTACTAAATCTAAAATAGATTCTGATAAATCAATTAGCATATTTGGTGGATCTAAATAGGATTATAATGAGTATGAATAAATAAATATATATTTATGATTTATTTATTTATTTTTAAATGTGATTAAGTTTATATTCATTAAAAAATTATTTTGTTTATTAATGTTCATCCGTTTAAATAATAAATTATTTATATTTAATTTATATTTATTTAATTAAATTAAATAAATTCATGCGTAAATATATCATGAATATTAAATTGTTATATTCACAAATATATATAAATAAATATATTCATAAATAATAAATAAATTATAATCAAATAAACTTAAACAAATAAATTCTAAACGAATATAAATAAATTTAAATAAACATAAATAAATTTTAAAATAAGATTAAAGTAAAAGATAAAAATATAATTTGATTAATATTATTATAAACGAATAGTAATTGAACAACAAATGAATAATAAATAAATAATTTTAAATAAAATTTAAACAAATTTATTCACAAATATAAATGAGTCAAACAGATTTATGTTAGTGTTCAATTCATTTAATAAATGAATATAAAAATATAATTTAAGATTGTTCGTTAATATTAATAATTGAATATAAATCGAATATATTTACGAATAATTCATTAAAAATTCTGGTCATTTACACCCATAAATCTAAACATTTTGACCAGTAAGGATAAGTTAGTGTAAATACAGAATTTTTGGTACTGCTAGGATCCATTTTGGACCACAATATCTTGTTTATAATATAAGGTGAAATCATTTTATTTTTCAAGTTCAAAGATTTTTGGTATTCTTAGCATTGTATTTTGATGATCTTCTCTGCAAAAATCTGTTTCTTTTTTTTTTATATATTATTATTTCTCATTTGTCACATTTTAAATGAAGCAGGTACTTTGATTTTGGCCAGAAAGGGATGAGTGGGGGAAATTATTTTGAAGAAACCAAAAATTTCATTCCACTTTTAAAAAGCAGTCATCAGATATTACAAAGTTTAATGATGAGTTGTTCTAAACAAATAAAATAGTTTTGACTCAATCAATGGAGTTTACGCGGTTTTGGAAATAATTCTGCAACTTGAAAGATAATTAATTGTTTTTTCTTTTTGGGTTATGTTTGACTACATTGTTAATTTTGATTCAGCAAAATTAATTTACAATTTTAAATTCGATTTTGGTTTAAGAAAAGTTTATCAACCCACTATTTGACCGGCATTAAATTTATATGATTTTCTATATAGAATGCTAATTCAAATTTTCTTTTTTGAATAAGAAATACAAATTTTTATAATATTTTTTTAAATTATAAGCATAAAGTATAATTATAATTAAGTATTATATTCATACATAAAAAATCATTAAATAATCAAAAAATAAATTAACTAACAAATTAGAACATAATTAAATAAATTTAACATAAAATTAAATTAAATTCATACTCAATAAACTTGAATTTAAAATTTTAAAATTTTAGAATCTCTTTTTACCATTAAAGTAAGGCTTTATTGGCCAAATTTTTGTAATTTTAATTGTTCGTATATGAAAAAAAAGTTTAAGATTTCGGATTTAAGGATTATTAAAGTTTTATAGACATACTAACAGGTCAAAGATTATAGTTTAATTGTCAAAGTTGCAATAATATATGTAACTTAGGCTAATTACACTTTAATTACCATGGCTTGCAAACCCGGTCCAATGTTATAAGGCTTGGACACAAGATTTGGGCTCAAATAGTAGGTTTGGATGTGACTAGATGATTAAACTTAACCACATAGGTTAAAGATAGGGTGGATATTTGAATATGTTGTCAATAGTTGTACATTTAATTATATGTAAATATGCTTGTATTTTTTCATGATATAAATATAAATATCATAACCCTAAATGAGATAGGGCAAAACATTTGTTCTTTACAAATTTATTTCATGGTATTAGAGTGGTGATCTTCCTTCTTTTCTCATCTTCGATTTTGATCCAAATATTTATCTTTTTTTCAAATCTAAAAGCAATTACTTTCTATTATTCTACTCTAATAACTTTTTTTTATAATATATTATTTCTTAAACCTTCTAATGGCTTCTGACAATCAATCCTCTTTCATATCGTCTTTTTCTTTCCGTAATATTTTTAGCCTTATCTCCATTAAATTGAACTTAAAAAATTATTTGCTTTGGCATGATCAAATAACACTTTTTTTGTTATGCAATAATTTAATAGAGCATGTTGATGGCACCATTGCACCTCCTTTTAAAACAATAACCAAAGATAATGAAACCACATCCAATCCTACATAAACAGAGTGGGTGAAGGGGAATCAATTTGTTTTCTCTTGTTTGAAGGCAATATTATTGCCAAGTGCACAAGCACAAGTCCTGGGTTTGTCATCTTCTTACTAGGTTTGGATAATTTTAGAAACTATTTCTTGTTAACAATGTTAAGCAAAGTTAGATATGTTGCGTGATGAGTTGTTGAGTTTGAGTAAAGGAACTACGTCTATTGAAGAATATCTTGCCAAGATCAAATCTATTTCTAATAATTTAGCAACCATAAATCATCTTATATCTAATTCAGAATTGGTCACTTATACTTTGAATGCACTATCAAATATCATTCAATATCAACCAGTTTGTTTTTGCTATTGAAAACAGAGAGAATCCCATTTTTTGTAATGACTTGAAAGCATAGTTATTAATTCATGAGTAGTGCTTGAAAAGAATATAGGTATTATCATCACAATCTATGAATGCCATTGTTAGTTCCCATGAGATAGCATGGTAACTCATCCAAATAGTCGAGGTTAGTACTTCAATAATCCTTATCATGATTTTAAGTGCACTGGATAAACTAATCAAAGGTATGATCATCGTGATTCTCGATATTTTTTCGCACAAATTATATGCCTCAATTAGACTTTCTAAATAACTGAGATAATAGGAACTTCTCACATTCTCAATATGCAAATCGTGCCATAAAGTGTCGGATTTGTCACTAATTCAACCATATTGTTGTAACATGTCAATACTGCTACAATAAATCTAATCACAAACTGAGTAATTCTTTGTTAGTCTTCATATTTCTATTGCTACTTCAAATCATACTCCACTTAATGCTCTAACGGACAATGATAATAATACCTACTAGCTGGCAAATTCAGGTGCTATCAATCATATGACTTTCAATCCATCATTGGTACATCAATCCACTCCTTATGTTGGTAATGAAGGTGTTTTTATTGGTGGTGGTAATTCTCTAAACATCACCCGTATTGTTGATTCTGCCATATGTCTTGGTTCTAAAAAATTAGCATTGAAAAATATTCAATTTTTTCCATCATTAAAGGAAAATTTATTGTTTATTGCTAAGCTAACCAGAGACAATAACTATAGTTTCTATTGTTTTCCTTGGAGTTTTGTTATTAAGAATCTTTGCAAGGGAAAGGTACTTTTGGATGGACTAGTTAAAGGCAACTTTTATGTGATTCTTGCAAGAGATGTAGATTAATTGGTTAGTGTGAAACAATACGACCAACAAGTTTTATTCAGTGGTAGTTCCTTTTTAGTTTCTGAAATAATTTGGCTGACAACTTGCACATTCAGCTAACAAGATTACAACATAATTAAAATCTAATAAGTTTATCTGTCCTAAGGATTCTTTTTTTCATAACTTGTGCAGCTTGTCAAGTAAGAAAAAGTAAATGTTTGCCTTTTAGTTTATCTACTAGAATAACTTTTAATGTTATTAAATTAATTCATTGTGATCTTTAAGGGCTATCACCTACTGTTACTATTACTGGTTTTAGCTATTATATTTTATGGATGATTTTAGCTATTATACTTGGTTTTATCTATTGAAGCATCATTCTGATAGTGTTACTTGTTTTGAGAATTTCAAGACTATGTCTGAAATCAATTTGACAACAAAATCAAAATTTTTTAGTATGATAGAGCTAATGAGCTTGTTACGGGTGATTTTAAAAATCTTCTTGATCACCATGGTATTTCTCTTTGAATTTTTTGTCCATATATCCATGAACAGAATGGTTTAGCGAAATGAAAACATAGAATATTGAGGAAATAGACCTAACTCTGTTGTTTCAAACTTCCTTACGATGATCTCTTTGGCTTGAGGCATTTTTTTACAACTGCTTATCTTATCAATTAGCTTCCTACATTAATTTTGGGTAATCATTCTCCTTTTGAAGTGTTATTTAACTATGTGCTAAACTATAATCATTTGAGAATTGTTGGATGTGTTTGTTATTCTCATTTTGTCCCTTATAAAAAAGATAAGCTTTTCCCAAAATTCATTTGTTGTGTCTTCTTGGGCTATAGTTTAATCCACAAAGGATATTGTTATTTAGACCCCTCTAATGATCGGGTTTATATCTCACAACATGTTGTTTTTTATGAAAATTGCTTTCTTTATCTAGAATGTTTTGGTTCTACAGCTTGTGGGATTTTTTCTCATTCCATTAACTTTTCAACATCTCCTAAGGTTAGTTTCGAGGTATCTCTGCCCATACCTGCTACTACAATTGTGTCAAAACCATTACCAAATGTTTCAATCCCATATACAACTATTTTTTACCTTGATACAACTGTGTTGGCACCCTCTACTCAAACATCATCTGAGTCTTTCACTTTTTCAGGTTTTAGAACTATACATCTTATGGTTACATGAAGTCGAGATGGTACTCAAAAGATCAAAGTACCATCCTCTTTATATGCTACAAATTATCCATCTCTTGAAACAAGATCCTTCAAAGAAACATGTCTAGATGAAAAATAGATTTTAGCTATGAATGATGAATATTCAACTTTGATGCAAAATAATACTTATTCTTTAGTGACTTATAATTCATTCATGAATCTATAAAATCAAAGGGTGAGCTGATGGTACCATTAAGTGGTATAAAGCAAAATCAATGGCTAAAGGCTTCACACAACTAGAAGGTATTAACTTAGACTCCACTTTTAGCCCTGTTGTTAAGGCATTATTATTCGAATTGTTCTTTTTATTACTATTAGTAGGGGATAGTCCATCAGACAATTAGATGTCAAAAATGCATTTTTACATAGCAAGTTGCATAAAAAAGTTTATATGGCACAAACACTAAAATTTGTAAACCCTAATCATCCTCATCATGTTTGTAAATTACATCACTCTCTTTATCGTCTTAACCAAGCTCCACAAGTTTGGTTTTAGAGATTTAGTTTTGCTTTTCATGCTTTTGGTTTCAAAAGTAGTCAAGCAGATCCTTCTATGTTCATATGGCATTCTTTTTCTAACATGATGTTATTTTTATTTTATGTGGATGTTATCATTCTCATTGGCTCTTCATTAAATGTTATTCATTCATTCATTTCATAACTTTTTTCATAATTTTTCATGGAAGATCTCAGTGATCTTCATTATTTTCTTAAAATAAAAGCATATCATACACCTAAATATTTATTGTTAACATAAACAAAATATATGTTATCTCTACTTTCACGTTTGGGTATGAAAAACAACAAACCTACTTCTACTTCAGTAACTAATGGTAAAAAGCTTTCTCTATATAATGGAACTTTACTTTCAAACCTATCACAACGTTGCATCATTATTGGAGCTTTGCAATATGTGACATTGCCTATGCTATGCAAAAAGTTTATCAATTTATGCATGCACATCATGACATTCACTTTTAGGCTGTGAAATGAATCTTGAGATATCTTTAAGGACCTATCGATTGTGATACTCGATTACTTCCTTGCACTACATCAAATTTGGTTTGCTATATTGATACTGATTAGGATAATTATTTAGACACTAGACATTCTACAATGGGTCACTATGTTTTCTTAAGTTCCAATCATGTTTCTTGGTGTGCTAAAAAGCAAGTTTTTGTTGCTCAATCTAGTATTGAAGCAAAGTATATGGCTCTTTCTATAGCTTCTCGAGATATATTTTTTATTTCTTATATATTGAATGAGGATGGATTTCCTTTTGCACTACCTTGTTCTGCATATTCTAACAATATAGGTGCTACTCAACTTGTTGCCAATCCAATCTTTCATGCTTGCACAAAACATACAAAGACCTCTTATCACTTTGTTTGAGACCTTGTTTGCAAGCATTTTTTTTAGGTCTTTTTTGTTCGTTCTCAATCACAACTAGCTGATATATTTACTAAAGGACTTTTTGCTTCAATTTTTCATCCATTTAAGAACAAGCTCTTGTGGAGTTCTCCCAAATCACTTGAAGTGGTGTATTAGAGTATGTTGTTAATAGTTGTACATTTTGTTATGTATAAATATGCTTGTACTTTTTCATGATATAAATATATATGATATAACCTTAAATGGGATAAGGCAGAACATATTTTCTTTACAGATTCGTTTCAGAGGAAAAACAAAGTATTTGCCTTATATGTTTTAACTTTTTAAATAAATTATACTTGAGTATGAGGTGAAATGATAAAACATGTGTATATTATTATGCCATAACCGAATCAAGTTGGGTCAATATATTATAATTTTAAGCTAATAAACCTTATTCGCATTTTTTAATTTTAGCTTGATAGAAAGGATAGAATGAGGTGAATATAAAAAATTTGTTAATCTAGTAGTTAAAATTCTTAACAATTTTCTTACTTTGTGGAGTAATTATTAGATTAATAAGTTTTGCATCTTCATATTTTTCATCTTTTTTACCAAATAAAGCCTTAAACATCATTTGGATGGATGATGAAAGAGACTTTAATAATAGTTGTGTTTATGATTAATTAAAAAGTCCAATCATGATACACTACAACATTTGTTTATGCATGTCATTAGCTTTGCCAAGGGCTAAATCCCACACATGATAACACTCAAATAGGGATTTGAGAAACACCTCATAGCCATATACATCCTAATTCTAGAAAGTATGTTATATATAATGCAGATGAACGATGGAGTTGAAAATTTTATTTAGTGGAAGCTGAGTTTAAATATATTAAATTATAAAAAAAAAACCAACAATAACAACATACAATCATAATTGTTAAAAAAATTTTATTTATCCTTGACACAATTTTATATTTTGAAAAAGTTGCATAATAGCTTCAGCATTAGTACTTTTGAACATATTTTTTTAATATATACAATAAGTTATCATTCAACTTGACTTTTCTTTAGATTGCACAAATGAGTTTTCAAAATGTTCATTATTAAAAATTTTTTTGTTAATGTGATAATAGATCTAGTAAAATCAATGTTAATCACAACAATAAATAAAATGATCAATAAAGGCTCTTTAAACTTTATCTAAAGCATTCATAATTTTAAAAGAAATTTATTTAAGCAACCATTGAATTGATATAGCTTAGCATTTTATGGAGAATGGAGATACTAGAAAACAATAAAAGCAATGCAACAAAATCTGTAAACTACTACAATCTCAAATAAATGGAATTGATACTTAAAAGGAAAATTCTAGAGTAATAGCCAAGGTCAATGACTTTGGATTTGGTAGCAAAAGGAATAACACCAAACCTTTATTGATAAATTTAATCCAATCAATAAAGATAAAAATTGATAAGATATTTAGCTTGAATTTTCTTTCATTTTGCTGATGTAGTGGGCACAAGGTTTTTCAAACCAAATTAGAAAAAAAAAATAGCTAAAATTTGAAGAATTATGAACTACACATGCTCACTTTAAGTTTATTCAATAAGCAAACCAAACCCTACATAACCCAGTATAATTTGGAAATGGATTCAAGGTAGAAAACAAGTAAAAGGCCAATAAACTCAATTTGCATTTTATCCTTTCTTTAACCCAGAAAAGAAAATAAGTAACATTTTCTAATTAAAAAAGTATATAAAAATTCAAAGGGATAATGTTATAAACAACCATTGAACTATATTGAAATATTTAATGTGATATCCAAATTTTAAAAATCTTTAATGTGGTATTTGAATTATGTATCTGTTAACTAATATAATACATTATTTGCATTGCATGTATATCACCAAATCATGAAAAAAAATAAATGCCAACTTTTGATAATGGGATATTAAAGAAATTCAAATAATGATTCTTTAAAAATCTCTAGATGATAATATTTTTCTAAAATGTTACCAAAGTACTAGAGCATTTAAAAATATATTCAATACAAAAAGGTTTTTATTTATTTATTATTTTATATAAAAATAAAAAAATAAAAAAATGAGTTTTTTTAAAAGAATAAAATTATAACAATCAATAAATATTATTTTCATTAATTAATTAAAAATACAAAACTCCAAGAATAGAATTTTAAAGAAATTCGAGTAGTAATTGCTAAGAAATCTCTAAATAAAAAAAAATCTTTCAATGTTACTAATGTACTAAAATATTTTAAGAATTTTTTTTAATAATAAAATTCTAATTAATTTTTCTCAAACAAAAAGGAGAAAATTTTGTAAAAAAATTAAGTGAAATAATATAAACAAAAAAGCAAAATTTGTGAAAGATTATGATGAATAAAGGGAGTTAAGAAAATTAATTTTAAATATCAAATTAAGACAATTTTTGTTAAAATTAAAAGATAACACATGATTAATTGGTATCGTTTATTAAACGGACACTGTAAGGGTGCAAATTTTTTCCTGCACATAATTGCATTTTCAAGCCCATCTCTAATTTCAAAGACTAAAATTATGTTTTTGATAAACTTTAAACTAGTTTTAGGGTTTTATTAAAAAGATAAAATTTTTAGATGGTTTTAGATGACCAATCACTCGTAACCAAAAAGATTAGTTGCAACTCCCCCGATTTGGAAACTTTAAAATTTTCATCTAGTGGTTCCCAAAATCATTATGACAGCTTAACGACTCTATTAGGGATGTAATTTTTTTAGAGTTAGGCCAAAATTAATTATGCGTTATCTTTAATTTTGAGTTAATGATCTTAATTGATGTTTACCTTTAATTTCCTTAATTTTGATTTTGTTTTTCAAATAACAAGAATAATTAAAAGAAAAAATCAGATGCATTTCATTTTAATTATATCGTTTAATGTTTTGTATCTATTATTCTTAATAGATTGTTAGGCACTTAAGATTAGGGTTCCAATATTATGTTCCCTTATTCACACACGACATATTTATATCATGCAAGAACTTTATATCCCTTTAGGAGGGAATAAAGTACCTATACTCTCGTGAGATGATAACCTATACAATGATAAGCGAAATACTTTACTTAGATTGAATCATTTGCATTTGTAACCTATCATGGGTGAGGATTGAGGTACCTTACTAGTTTATAAAGGATGATAATGTGAGTAACAATTTGGAAACTTTTAAATGTATAAATCCCAACCTTGCATATAATGAGCCTTAAGAGACCAATCTTAGGTAGTGTTATGCTGACTTTTTTGTAAAAAATTCTTGAGTAAGGACACATTAGAAACATTCTAATAAAATTGTATTTAGGGGTAATAATAATGTAAAAAAAAATTAAAATTTTGAATTTTGAAAAACTATTTTTCCAATAAAACTTTCTTTTGATGTACTATTCAATTTATTTACTATTTTCTAGGATTTGCATC
Organism: Durio zibethinus; assembly: GCF_002303985.1. Next base: position 11,408,876 of record NW_019168026.1, read on the forward strand.
TTAACAAAAAATATTTTTTAGAAGGATTTTTTATATTTTCCAAAAAAATAATGAAAAAAATTTTCAAAAAAAAAGAAAAAATTTTTTAAAAAAAGGGGGATTTTTTTTTTGTTCTTAGCCAAATAATAAAAGCAAAAATATGAAATTTTTTTTTGAATTTTGTTTATTTTATGTGCTTGTTATTTTTCCATGAGAAATGTTTTCCTAAATTCTTATTTCTTTTTACAAAAAAAAAAAAAGAAAAAAGGAAAGAAAAGAAAATTTTGATCTTGAATGTTATTTTACCCTTTGCATTTCATTTAATTTTTTTTTGTGTCCATTTTTATCATGTTCTGTATTTGAAAATAATAAGGTTGTATGTACATTTCATTATATGCACATTTGATTGGTAGAGTCAATTTCATTAAAGTTGCATAATACATGTATTGCATTTCATGTAAACATATACTATCATGTATATGGTATCCCGGTGCATTCTATGTAAGTATGTTTCATTAGCCATACATACATCTCATTATTCATGTAGTATATAATTGTGTTTCATGCATATGCATTCATAAATAATATGATTCCAAACTTGTATTATACACACATTGCATTTTACATAAACACATCATCTCATGAAATAGGACATTGTGTTTCATGCGTTCATACTCTCATAGTTTGTATTGTACATGTATTACTATTCATATAAGTGTGTCTCATCATTTATATACTAGAACATTACATTTCATGTGCATATATTCAGAAATGATATGATAACTGTCTAACTTGCATTGTAGATACACTTCATTTCATGTAAATATGTCTTGTTATTTGGTGTGAATGTGTAGATAAATAATATGATTCTCACTAAACTTGAATGGTACATACATTGTATTTTAGAGAAGCATGCATCATTTTTATTGCACATAGATTCACAAATTCATCATAAAAACATCATGTCATTCATGCATTTATTTAATTGCTCTCTAATGACATCCCATCATTTGGTGAATAATGAGTCTCCTTATGGGAAAAAAGAAAGAGTCTTAAAGTTCTTATGAGAAAATGGAAAGTTTGATAGAGCCCCAAGTTGTCTTTTAGTATACTTCCTTTGCATCTGAGTTTGGCAAAACCTTTGAAAAGTAAGTTGTCTTTTAGTATACTTCCTTTGCATATGAGTTTAGCAAAACCTTTGAAAAGTTCAATATGGGAGAGGATTGAGCACTTCGAAGTACATAAGTTAAGATGAAAAATAACATTGTGGACATGAAAGACATAGTTGTTGATTGTAAATGATCTTTAGTCTCTCAACCTTTGTACATAATTTTGTTTTGAAAATTATTGAAAGTGGATTGTTGTCCCTTTAAAAAGAAATGGCATTTTATTTGTAGACATATTGACTAGTTAGATTGGATTTATAAATATTGTTTTATGCATTTTCCAACTCTTATTTTAGGAAAATTTGACAAAAAAAAGGAAAAATAAAAATTGATTTACAATTATTTGAGAATAAAGCCTCATATAAATAGTTTTTAAGATCATAAAGAAAAACCAAAATAAAAAGGAAACAAGGAAATTTTTTTTTTTAAATAGGCATTTTCAAAAGAGAGGAAACTTATATTTTTATATATATAAAAAAAAGACAAGAGTTTCGAAAGAATTGGTGATTATTATCAGAAATGAACTCATTTAATATCTAGACTTTTTTTTGAATACTCAAATGTTTCAGACCTCTTAAATAATTTCACTCACCAACTATAACCCTTTAAGTAGCATAAACTTAAACTTGTAAAACTTGTCTTTGCTTGATCATACTATAGTATAAAAAGGTGATAGCCTTTTTCTAGGCAATGAACAATGAGATAGTAACTTTAAATAAAAATGAAAAAAGAAGAATATATTTTAGACTTTTGGAAAATCAAGCAAACATTACATTTTTTTAAAGAATTCAAATGTTGGTAATAGGATGTGTCAACTATGCCATAGCCTTAAGTGTGCCAAAAGCAAAATGACCCAAATTTTATCAAACTTTTCGAACACATAAAGGCCAAATTCTCATCCTACTATATCCTATGTCTTGGGTTAAATTGACTAGAAGAGCAAAATCATCCATTGCCCTTAAGATAACTTGATTTGTGCTAGAACCCTTTCTTTTGTTGAATGAAACAAACTATTTGAGACCTCAAGTGAATTATTTACGTGATTGTCATCATCGTATGGGCTTCCATTTGGAATGGCACTAAAAATGTCCCACGCATTGTGTTTTTAGTAAAATAGATTAATGTATTAGTTAAAGTGGCATGTAAGAAAAAAATAAAAAAAAATAAAAAATGGTTATGATATCATGCACTTAAAAAAATTGAATAAATCCAAACAAATACTTGAAAAATAAATAAAAAAGGTAAAATTTGGAAAAAATTAAAAAAAAAAGAAAACCACAAAATTAAAAACAAATGAAAAATCAGGAAAACCAGAAAAGGAAATTTTGAAAAGCTTTTTCTTTTAACCCATTTTCCTAAAACTGATTGCTTTTCAATTTAAATGATTATGCTTAAGATGAAAAATTGCCATCTTTCGTCTTCCTTTCATAAATATGAAAATTACTTATTTCCCCTTTAAGCTTGATGAATTCTTTCTAAATGAACATTCACCAAGGATCACCCTCTATTATAGAGGCAAAGAGGAACATATTCAAGAATCAATCATATTGAAGTCTTACTCCAAGTATTAAAAAAAGAACCCTATATGTCGAAAGGCAAATGTTTGACAAATTAAGTTCCTAAAACGTTTTGAAGTCATTTAATCGAAATGAATATGTGTGAAGAAAAAAAAAGGCAAAGCAAAATAAAACAAAAAAAAGGCAAAGAAGCAAACAAAAAAAAAAAAAAACAAGGCAAGAAAACAATAAAAGAAAAAATAAAAAATGATTTAATGGTAAGTGTGAAAAATGAAAAGATAGATGTCTAAAAAGAAATCCTGCATATGATATAAAATGATCTTTGGATTGATCACCCTTAAACATATTTTAGGTTATTGATCTCTTCCTTCAAAACTTTGAACCTAGTTCTATATTATGTGATCTAAAAAGTCTATTTTGATCAAATATGAAAGCTTAAATTGAAGAGCTTTCTTTTGGGAAATCACCTTATAACCCATTACCCGTTTGTCTTCTTTCAAGGTGTAATTACCTTTTGAACCATTAACACATTTTGGATAAAATTTGAATTATTAAGTGCACAATGAAACAATTAAAAAAATAACAAAAAAGCAAAAAAAAGATATGGCTTTAGAGTGAAAACCCTAAAAAAAGGACAATTTAGAGCAAACTTAGAATACTTTAAAGCCAATGTTGATGACTAAAGAAATAGGAGAAGCCAATATGAGATAATTTAGACTTTTAAAAATTTCAAGAATGACAATACCTTGAAAGGTTGAAATCCATTAAAGGGATTAATTTTGAAAATTTGAGCTTTTTTCTGTTATTCCTAAATGGCCTTCTAAAATTTTGAACCCATTATAACTTACCTTAACATTTATCAAAATGCCACATTTGGAGGCCAAAAAAAGTGTTGAACATGTTTCGTTTTCAAAAGATTCATGGTTTTTAGAAAAATTTATGTTTCATTATGAGCCTGATGGAAAAATACAATCTCTTTTGTTCCCTTAAAGTGGTGAAACCTTGTTAAATGAATTAAAACTTTGACATGCTAAACCATTCAATCCACTATCACTTCCTTCATTTCTAATAGGGATTTCTAATTTTTAAAAGATTCTAAAGTCACATTTGTTTGGATATTTTATTGTTTTTTACCATGAAGTTTAAATATGTAGGGCAATTTGTTGATCATTTTAAAAAATTTTAAATAATCAGCCACACATTTTTGTAAAAAATAAGAAAACCATATTCAGTGTAAAAGAAAATTATCAATTGTAATAACCTTTAGATTGGATTCAAGAAAGAAAATATTTTTCATTAAAGAATTAAGAAAAAAAAGATTTTCTTTCAAAAGAAATATGGTGGTTTGTTTTTTTGATTTTGCAATCAAGTTTGGATTCATGTTGCATGTTGTATGAAAATAGAAATAAAAAAGGAAGCGTGTTGAAAATTAAAAGAAAAATCAAGAGAGCCTATTTGAAAAAAAAAAAAAACAAAAATTGGTGAAGAAAAAAGATGAAAACAGGTGGAAGAATAAGAAAAAGGTAAGTTGAAATCCTTTTGGAAAGATGTCAAAGACTTAATTTGATAGGCAATAGAGAATAAACATAATTGAAAAAGGAAATTTTTTTTAAAAAAAGGGATTTTTAATGTTTGCCTTTTCTCACGCACATGTCATCATTTTAAATACTAGTGTTTACATCCATATTGGGGTATATGCATCATAAAAGTTTTTGCATTTGCATGGGTATTGGCATTTTTTTAAATTAAATTTTGTAATTACAAGAAGCATTTGTATTATTTAAAAATAATTGAATTTGTAAATTTGCATTTATATCTTTGGAACATCTATGTCAAGTTTGAACATTCCCATTTACATTTGAAAGGGACATTTGCAGATAAAATTTTGTAATTGCATTTTTAATGGATACATTTGCATCATGAAAAAGAAATTTGCATTTAAAACTTTGTAAGGGCATCTACATCGAAAGCATATTGACATATAAGTCATAGGATAAGTTTTGCATTTACATCTTTGTTGGGACATTTGCATTGGGGAAAGTCATTTCCATTACAATCACTAGAAAAAAAAATTCTCATATGTAATCATTTACATGGGTATAGAGATATTCACATTTTTACCAATTATTTTGAGATTAGACACTTGTCTCATATTACATTTGTCAATTTTGCAAACATTGAAAAAATAAGAAATGTGGACATTCTTCTGAGTTTTGAAAAAAAAATAAAAGCAAAGAAAAAAGAAAAGGAAATTATCAAGAAAAAAGTTTATCAAGGAAAAAAAAAAAAGGAAGAAGAGTTTGTCAAAAGAAAAACTAAAAATAAGAAAAAATAGCAAAAAAAAAAGCAAAAAGAAAGAATGAAGTATATCATGATAAAATGAGAGAGAAATAAAAAAAGAGAAAATAGTTTAATGAAAGGAAAAAATAATGAAAAAGTTTGAAGAGTTGAAAAATAATCTACAAAAAGAGAATGTGTTATTGAAGAAATGACTAAAAAAGATAAGATATGATAAAAAGTTGAATTTCTAGAAAGAATAAATGTCAAGAAATTTTGAAAAAGATGAGATTTAAGCTTAATTCAACTAGTATCAATAAGATTTAAGCCTAGTTTAACTGGCATTGATAAGATTTAAGTACAATCTAATTGGCATCAAGCTCAATTTAGTTGGCATCGATAAGATTCAAATCTAGTTCAATTGGCACCAAAGAGATTTCAAGCCCAATTTAGTTGGTACCAATAAGATTTTAAGCCCAGATTATTGGGATCCAAATATTAAACCCAATTTAGCTAGTACTTTAAGCTCAAATTAGTTGACACTTATAAGATGTAAGCCCATTTAGTTGGCATCTAGGTTTTAAGCCTAATAAAATTGGCACTTGTTAAGGAAAATGTTATGATGAAGTTTTTTTTTTTCAAAATTACTCAATGGTGATATCCAAGTTTTTTTCACTGACGATATCTGAAGACATTTGCAAATATTTTTCTGTGATGATATTTGTCATGATGTTTTGGGACTAAGAAGTTCCTATCCACTAGACGACTAGGAAATTTGGAAAAATAAGGGGCTTGAAAAGCATTTTTGATAAAAATCAAAATAATGAGTAACTACTAATCTTTTTAGGGTGTGATTGGTAAACTTAAAGTTTTGTCCTTTTAATTAAATGTTTAAAAGATTTAAAAGTTTTATAAAAACAACAAAATTATGGTTTGTGAAATCAAATTTAGGGTTCGAAGTCATTACATATGAGGAAGGATTATGAGGAAGGTTTAGCGCCTCTACAGTGCCTGTCAGAGAAGGTAACAATTGATTGTATGCTATTCTCGAATTTTGGTAAACATGGTCCAATTATAGTGTTTAGAAATTAATTCCCTTTTTTGTTCCAAAAACATGAATTTTCTTTTCTTTTTGAAATCAAATTAATCTTTTGAAAACAAAACATTTTATATTTAGATCAGAGTGGAAACACTTTAAATATCAAGACATTTTTTCACTCTCCTATATTTAGGTGCAGTTTCAAAAATATTTTCAAATTAAAGGTTTTCAAATCCCTCATAAAATCGAGATAACACCTTGCATAAATAATAATAACTTAGAGTTCCCTTATAGGTAGGCTAGATCGCAATGACCATATTTACTTAAGATGTTTTCTTATTTAAAAATATTTTACTTCGAAAACTCATTTTGAAAACAAATGCATGATATGTATAAACATAATAAAATGAATGAATGCATAAATGACATAATAAAAATGCATGTAACAAAGTAAAATGTGATGTAAATGCATGAATAAGGTTAAAGATTGGTTTTAGGGTTTAAAGTATGTTTTATGGTTTAAGGTTTTAGGATTTAGGATTTAGGGTTTAGGTTTTAAAGTTTATGGTTTTAGGGTTTAGGTTTAAAGTTTAGGGTATATATTTTTAGGGTTTAGGGTTTATGGTTTTACAGTTTAGGGTTAGAGTTTAAGGTTTCAAGTTTAAAGTTTTATGGAATTTGGGGTTTCATGAAATTATGCATGCATGACAAATATATGACAATGGAACAAACTAATTACAAACCTAGGCATTTAAAAAATTAAACCATAAACAAGATGTTCATGAAAAAACAAGTGAAAAATGGATCAAATGCAAAAATATTTCAAACTTTGAAAACATATTCCACCATTCTTTTTCTTCAAAAATTAACCATAGAAAAAAAAATCAACAAACCACTTACTAAACTAACATTTTATTCATGGAATATTAAATCAAACATATTGAAAACTTGAGAAACTTGCCAAAAACATAATCAAACACATGAAATTTAGCAACATTTGGCCACAAAAGGAAGAAAAAGTTTCGGTCAAACTTTCCATAATCATATTCTCATTTCATTTCACTCAAACATGCATTAAACATCACAATATTTATCACTTAAAGGCATTTATATCATAAGGGGAAATTCATTAAACATATAGCAAACTAAAATTGTGAAGAATCCAAGAAAAACTAGAACATGAACTAAACACCAACATATATCTCTAATAAATCAAAATTCATGTAAAACACAAGCACACTCATCATTCCATCACTATAAACAACATTTAAAAGAAAGAAAGCTTAAATAATAAAAAATGAAAAACAACAATTTCTCAAAAGAAAACAGAAAATCAAATGAAAAATCAATATGAAAATGTTATGAAAATGTGATGAATATGTAATGAAATGTAAGAAAAGAAAGTAGAGATTATACCTCCTCCAAACTTTCTTCAAAGATTTTTTTCATTCTTTTTTTTTCCTTTTTCCTTTTTCCTTTCACACCACTTTTTTTCTCCCCTGCTTTCGATGTTTTTCTAGCCTCTCTCCTTATGTTTTTTCACGTCTAATGTGCCAAAAAAGATGAAAAGAAATTCTCACTAGGTTAAATGCTAGCCTTTGGATTAAAAGCTCATCTAAGGGTTTACATTCCTCCCTCCTTTTTGGTTGCAAGGAGTAAGTTTTCACCATTGGATTCACCTTTCTAAGATGATCTGAATATCTAGAATGCACACTATAAAAAATGAAAAATTTAAAGTTATTGGGTCAAAATGAAAAGACCAAATCGCCTCTTATTAGAAAGTTTTCGGTTTCTAGGCAATTTTCTTAGAAAACAATACTCCTTTGTTCATTTTTGTGATTTTAAAACACAAAAAATTATGAAATAATATGGAATTAAGATATACAAATTTTTGTGAAAGATCAATCTTAGGTAGGTCAAATTACGAAATTACCTTTAAAGGATATTTTGATAATTTCACACCTCTTGAGGTATTACAGTGATTTTAAATGCATAAAAAATTATCAAATATTTTAAAAGTAGAATTTGAAAAGATTCGTGAAAAGCCAACCTCGAAAAAGTCAAATGATAAAAATACCCTTAAAGGATATTTTGGTGATTTTATACCTTTTGAGGTATGATCAAGGTTTTTAGTATTTCAAAAATCATTAAATAATATCAAATCATGATCTGAAACTTTTCATAAAATTTCAACATTGGAAAAGTTAAATTATAAAATTACCCTTACAGGTATTTTTGTAATTTCATATTTTCCAAAATGTGACCTGAGCTTTTAGTGCATCAAAAATCATTAAAAAATATTGAATTATGATCTGAAAATGTTTACAAAAATTTGAGTTTAAAAAGATCAAATTATAAAAATATCTCAAACGGTATTTTGATAATTTAACTTTTTGAAGTGCGATCAAATTTTTTAATGTTTTAAAGATCATAAATTGTAATTTAAAACCGCATTGACCTCAATTTAGTTGCAAATTGTGAAAGTTGACTCGAGTTCTAACCATTTTGATTGATTTGACCAACTTTAACAAAGTTTGACTTTATTTGAATAGGTTTAACCAAGTTTAACCTTAGGGCATTTAGGTCAAATTGATCCCAATTTTGTTTTTAAAAAGTTACCAAAATTGAAAAAATGTTGGATTTGAACTAAATTGGATTTTAAAAGCTTCACAAATAGTTTGATTTTGCCTGGACAAAATTAAGTATTTATAATTGACCCTTTTTACATATTTCTGAGATTTAGAAATAATGTAAAGACCAAAGACTCCAATTTTGTTCAACACTAAGTGCTCAAAGGGTTTGTTTTGTATGTTGTTTGTTTGTTTTTATGTTGGTGGATTTTTTTTTTTTTAAAAAGGGTCCTATAAAGATAGGTAACAAACTTTAAGAATTTCATTTTAAAAAAGGGCTCATATAAAGATAGGCAATAAACTTTAAAAATCTCATTTTGAAAAGAGTTCCTATAAAGATAGGCAATAAACTTTAAAAATCTTATTTTGAAAAAATCTTATTTTGAAAATGTTGGCTTGTGTCTAAGGCCTTAACAAGGATTTCTTTATTCTTTAAATGATTTTTTCTTTTCTTTGGTTTCTTCTTTTGCATCTTTTTGAGAAGTATTCATTCTTCAAATGTGTTTATTTTCTCTTAAAAATCGAGTTCATGCAGTGTATATGATGAAAGCAAGGAACACAATACATAAGAAAATAATATTGTTCACATCATGTATTTTTTTTTATTTCTTTTATTTTTTGTTTTGTTTTTTGTTGTTGTTTTTGTTGTTTTGGTTTTTTTTTTTCTGTCCTTAAATTGAGATGACTTCGGATATCATCATCAAGAAAAAATGACTTCAAATATCATCACCAAAGAGGAATGCTAATGACTTCAGATTTCACCACCAAAGGTTACTTGACTATCGTCACCTAATAAATGCAAATGACTTTGGATTTCACCATCACGAAAAGTTATGTATTCAAACTTTGACACTTGGATATCACCATCAAGTAAATGCAAATGCTTTTAGATTTCACCATTGAAGAGAATTTAGGTATCACTACTAGATGAATTTTGAAAAAACTTGGTATCACCACTGAAAATATTTTTAAGAAATTTTAACTTGAATACTTGGATATCACCATTGAAAAAATTTAAAGATATTTAGATATAAATACTCGGATATCACCCCCAAACGATTTTAAAAAATTTTAAATATCACCATTGAGAGAGTTTTAATGAAAGGTTGGATTCGCCACCAAGAAAATTTTAACAAAGAGGTTGGATTTTGCCAGCAAAAGAGTTTTAAAGAAAAGTCAGATTTCACCATCGAGGAAGAGGTTGGATTTCAACATCAAGAAAATTTTAATGAAAATGTTAGATTTTGCGATTAAGAAAGTTTTAATAAAAATTCAGATTTCACGATCGAAAAAGTTTTAATAAAATTCACACTTGAATGCTCGAATATCACTATCGAGTGAATGAAATTTACAGTTTTGAATAGTCAAATATCACCATTGAGATTTGAAAAAGCTCGAATATCACCATAAAAAAGTTTTTATAAAAATTCATATATCATTATAAAACACGTAAAAAACTTGAATATCATCACCAAGGAATAAAAACATGCAAAAAACTTAAATATCACCACTGAGAGAATTAAATAAAAGATGGCATTATCATTAGAAAACATCAACACATTTTTTTAAGAATTGTTGTTACTGTTTTTGCATTCATTCTTGTCTTTTTCAACTTTTTTTCCTTTTTTTTTCTTCTCTATCTTTTTCTATTTTTTATTTAAGACCTTTTTCTTAAAACTTCCCATTTTTTTTATAACTTTAAGTGTTTCTATTTTCTTTCCCTTTCTTTAATATTTACAAAATTGACAAATGCAATAATGTCACAAATGTCAAATATCAACAAATGATGCAAATGCAAATGTCTTCACACGAAATGCAAGGATCTATGACAAAATTTTTATCATGATGGCAATATTTTATGCAAATGAAAATGACTTTTTCATGATATAGATGCCAATGTTCTTTCCATGTGGATAACCTTACAATGATTTAAATGTAAATTTCTTTTTATAACACAAAAGTACATAAAAAAGATGCATAACAAATTTTCTCACGAGTAAATTTCTTTTTTATGATGAAAATGGCTCTTATGAATGCAAATGCCAAAACTTCTCGATGTATGTACCTTAATCAAGGATGCAAACACAAAAATGTTTTCTCTTTCAAAAGAAAATTTCTTTCTCAATTCTACTTATCTGTGGTTGCCCCTACAATTGAATTTTCAATTTCTTCCCAAGTTGATCTCAACTCACCATTTTTATAATCTTTTACTTATTCCATTTTTCACGTTCTCTTAATTTTTTTTTTAGTTTTAACAAGTTTTCTTACAACATACAGTGTGTAATATGTGTTTTGAACTTGATTGCAAGAACAAAAAGACAAACAACACATTTTTCTTTTTTAAATCCAAACTAATCTAAAGATTCTCACAATTTAATAATTTTCTTTTTACACTAAACATGATTTTCTTATTTTACACAAAAATACGTAATTGGTTATTCAAAAAAATTTTCAAAATGATTAATAAAAGTTTACTCCAAATAATTAAATTCTTTAGTCAAAGAGAATGAAATATCTTAATAAATGTGACTTTAGGAGTTTTTTAGGAGTTGGCATTACCTTTTAGAAAGTAAAAAGATGACAATTTTTTTCAACAAATTGGATGGTTTAACACATCAATGGTTCCATTTGTTCATAAAGGCTTTACACTTGAAGGACACAAAAAAGGTGTATACGTTTCAATGTAGGCTCATATACGAAACATAAATTTTTCTAAAAAGATGAATCTCTTGAAAACTAAATTTGCTCGACACTTTCTTTAGTAACCAAATGTGACATTTTGATTGATATCAAAGTTAGCTATGATGGGTTCAAAATTTTGAAAGATCATTTAAAGATGAGGAAAGAATATCCAAAATTTTAAAATCAATCACTTTTTATGCATTTCAAGTTTTTAGAACTTGATCTCTTCAGATCTTTTAATGGGTTCAGATTGCCTGTCATTTGCATCTATCTTGCTTTACACCAAGAGTGGCTTTAAGGCTTTCAAGATTTGCTCTAGACTACCCTTTTATAGGGTTTTCACCCTAAAGCCATATTCATTTTTTTTTCTTTTTCTTCTTAATTTTTTTTATTATTAGACTATGAACTCAAGAATTCAAACTTATCTAAAATAGGATAACAATCCAAATGGGTAGTTCTAGAATAAAAAAAGATAAAAAAAGGTTTATGAATTTTATGATCATTCATCAAAGAGAAATTCTTCAATTTTAAGCATTAGTGCTTAATCCAATATAGATTTTTCTTAGGATATAATGTAGGCCAAAGCTCAAAGTTTTCAAAGAAAAAGATAGATAAGCCTAAAGTAAATGTTTGGGAATGATTAAACTAAGGATATTTTTTTATTTGAAGGATTTACTTTAAGGCATTTGCCTTTTAATTTTCCCATGCTCCATTCAATCATTCAATTTTTTTTCTTTTTTTTTTTCCTTTTCCTTCTTTTATTTTATTCTTCTTTCTTTCATTTTTTTCCCTCTTTTGAGTGTATTCAAAACTTTAAAACCTTTTATAAGACATTTTTCCCCCAACATATAAAGTTCATTCTTGGATATTATCATACTTAACCCTTTAAATATATTCTTTTTTGTCCCCAATATGAAATGTGATTTTTGGTCAAGGTTTATTTTGAAAAAATCTTACCAAGCTTAAAGGGATAGTAAGGGATAAATTTTTAATTTTGTTAAGGGATGATGAAATATGCTCATTTATCTTTTTAAGCATAGTTACTCAAATTCAAAGAGTAATTCTTTTATTAAAAAAAAGGTTTGAATAAATTTTTTTTTTGGAATTTCTTTGGACTTTAACTTTTTTTGAACTCTCTGGCTTTCTCCCATTGGTTTTTTTCATGAATTTATTAAGATGTTTTCATTTTTGGATTCATCTAAGCCTCAAGTGCATGATGTCATAATAAAATTTTCTTTTTATTTATTTTTGTTCTTCTTATTTTTTTTTACATGCTGTCTATCATAATTTAAGAAAGATGTTTAATTTTAACAAACCACTCCTAACGAAAGTTAATGTGAGAAAACAAGTCATGTGGAATAAACTTGCTTAAGGGGTTAAATGGTTCATGTTATTCCGCAAAAAGAATAGATTGATCATAATTCAAGTTGTTTTAAGGGCAATTGGTTTTTTTTTCTGAAAAATATGCCCTAAAACACCGAATAAGAACCATTTTAGGGTGGAGAACTAAGAGGTTAGTGTGTCTGAGTTTATTTTAAAGGATTTGAATGACTTTGATTTTGAAAATTTTTAGGGCTTCAGCATAGCCGTGATACATTAAATTATCAAACTCAGACTCTTAAAAGAAAATTACATTTGCCTGATCTTCTAGGAATCCCAAATTTTTTTTTTGTTTTGAAACTGGTTGTCCCATTGTTCATTGCCTAAGAAAATAACACCACCATTTTATATCACATTATTATCAAGAGAAGGCAAGGTTCATGAATTCAAGTTCATACCTTTTAAAGGATTATGATTAATAAGTGAAATCAGTTAATTTGAAAAAATGTGTAGAGGTATTTGATGAATTTATATCAAATAATGATTGCCAATTCTTCCAAAACTCCTTTTACCTTTTATTATGAAAGAAAACCTTCTCTTTTTTTTTTTTTCTTTTCTCTTTATTTCTTGTTTTTCAAGGCACTTTATTTTCATTTTAGTATTTCAAAAATTAATTATATTGGGTTTTATTCTCCAATAAGCAAAATCTCATAAAAATCAATCAAAGTCTTTAATCCTTGAATTAATACAAAGTTAATATTAAAAGGAGATATATGTGAAAGAAAATAACTATTCACTTATTGAATGAATGCCACAAAAAAAATTGTTGATTTGCATGACACATAGAATATGTTTATGAATGCATAAAGATGATGATGATGCCAAAGAATGTCATTAAATGGAAAGATGTCTAAGACAATGGATTTTCATAAGTGTAAGACCCTAAATGATAAAAATTTCATCACCTTTGAATATGTATGCAATAAATGTAATATCCAGATGTAAGGATAGTGGGATATGTTTTCATTAAATGCAACGCATGTTGTATAAAATCCTACCATTCATGAATCCACATGCATAAAATGTAATGACTTATTATATGTGCAATGAAATATACCTATGATTGATGCAACATACTTATGTGAAATGTGTTAACATATTATATGCATGAGGTTGGTTTACATGAAATGCAATGCATATGTCATGCCAACTCGATGAAATTAACATTATCTTAAGATATGCAATGAAATAAAGTGCATGTATTAGCTATTAAGATGTGCATGAAATGGAATGTATGTACTATTTATTAGAATGTGCATGAAATAGAATGCATGTATTATCTATTAATATATGCATAAGATGGAATGCATGTATTAAGATGCGTGTGAGATAGAATGCGTGTACTATCTATTATGATGTACATGAGATAAATTACATGTGCTATTTACTAAGATGTGCATGAGATGGAATGCATATATGTCCATTATAATGTACATGGAACAAACTACATGTATTATCTATTATGATATGCATGAGATGGACTACATGTATTATCTATTATTATATGCATTAGATAGAATATATGTATTATCTATTATGATGCACCTGGATGGAATGTATTTACTTTTATTTAGATATGGGTGGAATGGAATGCATGTAGTATCTTATTATTTTCAACTCTAAAAACATGAGAATGTATGCCAACAAAATCAAATGAAATGCAAAAAATAAAACAACCTTGACTTATTTAGCTAATAAATAGAATGACTAGGATTCAAAAGGTTTGTTTTTTTGTTTTTTTATTTTTTGCTTTCTTATTTAGCTAATAAACAAGGAATTCAAGAAAAAAAATTTTCTTCTCTTCTTTTTATTGAAAATTTTTTTTGGATTTTTCGGTCAAATAGTAAAAAAAAACTTATTTTAAAACAATTCTTAAAAATGCACACTTTGAATGAACATTAAATGAACCAAACTACATGCCAAAAGTTTTTTTTTTTTTTGGTTTTGAAAGAATATTGCTTTTTTTCTTCTTCTTTTTTTAAATTTCAATCTTATTCACACTATTATTACCCCTAAATATAGAAAGTATGCCTTCATGCGATTTATTTAAGGTAACTATTATGAAGGGCATGGCATAACTCTACCTAAGGCTAGCTCTCTATGGCTCACTATATGTCAGGTTAGGAATTAACACGTCCAAAGGTTTTCAAATTTTTTCTTATATCATCGTCCATCACAAATTAATAAAAAATCCCAATCCTCACCCATTACAGGGTATAAGCAAAAAGTCAATATGAGTGAGAGTGATTCACTAGCCATTGCGAAGATTTATACCTTATGAGAGCATAGCTAATTTACTTCATCCTAAATAAGATTAAAGTTCAGGTATAGAGCTTATACATGCAATACAATGTGAATGTGAGTGAAGAAACATACAAACTTTTCACATCTTCCTAAAGTACCTCTATCCTAGATGCCCCATAGTTATTAAGAACAAGACAAATAACAACAATTTAAAATAAATGACATAATTAACATATGTATGAAATCTAAAACACACACACACCTTTTTTTTTTTGGAATTTTTTGGGAACAAGGAAATTAAAATCAAAACTTTTTTTTGGATTTTTTTTTCTTTTCAAAATTTTTCTTTTTTTTTAAGAAAAATAGAAAATTAAAATCAAAGAATTAACATTAAACACTACTTAGGACCGTTAAACCAAAATTTAGGATAACATGTAATCAATCTTTGGCTTGACTTTTAAAATATTACCCCAATGGAGTCACCAAGGTGTCACTACATTTCAAGACCACAAAATGCCCATTCGTTGGACAAATGGGGAATTTGAAAAAATGGAGGGCTTGAAAAAGTATTTTTGATAAAAAATTAAAATAAGAAATCGCTACCAATCCTTTTTAAGGTATGATTAGCCACCTAAAAGTTTTATCCTTTTAATAAAACATTTAAAAGATTTCAAAGTTTCTAAAAAAAAAAAATTTATGGTCTTTGAATTTAGATTTAGGGTTTGAAAGTTAGTTATGCATAAGAAAGGATTAGCATACCCAAAATGCCTATCGAAGACAATACTAATTGATTGCATGCTATCTTCAAATTTTGGTAAACATGGTCCCATTATAGTGTTTAGATATTAATTCCCTTTTTTCATTCCAAAAACTTGAATTTTTTTTTCTTTTTGAAAGGAAATTAATCTTTTAAAAACAAAACATTTTATTTTTGGATCAAAGTTAAAACATTTTAAATATTAAGATACATTTTGCACTCTCCTATATTTAGGTAAAGCTTCAAAAATATATCTAATTTAAAGGCTTTCAAATTGTCCTATAAAATTGAAATAATACATCGCATAAATAATAATTACTGAGAATCCACTATAGTTAGGCGAAATCTTGATAACCGTATCTATTTTAAATGTTATCTTATTTAAAAACATTTTACTTCAAAAACTTATTTTGAAAACAAATGCATGATATGTATGAACATAATAAAATTAATGAGTGCATAAATGACATAATATGAATGCATGGCAAAAAATGCATGTAACAAAGTCAAATGTGATGTAAATGCATTGGTTTTTTAGTTTAGAGTATGTTTTAGGGTTTAAGGTTTAGGATTAGGGTTTTAGGATTTAGGATATAGGATTTTAGAGTTTAGGATTTAGGGTTTCAAGGTTTAGAGTTTAAAGTTTAAAGTTTAGTGTTTCAAATATGGGGTTTCATGGGAATTTGGGGTTTCATGAAATTATGCATGCATGATAAATACATGATAAAGGAACAAAGTAATTATAAATCTAGGTATTTATAAAACTAAATTACAAACCAGATATTCATGTGAAAACAAGTGAAAAATAGATCAAACACATAAAATTTTAAAACTTTGAAAACATGTTCCACCATTATTTTTCTTCAAAAATCAACCAAACAAACACCAAAAAAATAAACAAACCACCTAGTAAATTTACATTTTATTCATGGAATATTATATCAAACATATTGAAAACTTGAGGAACCTATTAAAAACATAATTAAACACATGGAATTTAGTAACATTTGGCCACAAAAGGGAGAAAAAATTTTGGCCAAACACTTCCACAATCATATTCCCATTTCACTTCACTTAAACATGCATTGAACATCACAATATTCATCACTTGAAGGCATTTATATCCTAAGGAGAAATTTCATCAAACATATAGCAAACTAAAATTGTAAGAAATTCGTGAAGAACTAGAATATGAACCAAACCCTAACATATATCACTAAAAAATTATGTGTAAAACACAAGCAAACTCATCATTCCATTACCATAAACAACATTTAAAAGCAACAAAAACATTCAAAAAAACCAAAAAGGGGTTCGACCATGGTGAAATGGAGGTTGGCTAAACCTTCAACAGGCATTAATGGTGGTCTTAAGTTTTTTATTGCTTGATTTTCTAACTTCAATCCAAACTATGAACTAGTTAGATGAAATTTAATTCAAGCTTCAATAAAAAAAAAGATGAAGAATAACAAATTTCTCAAAAGAAAACAAAAAATTAAATGAAAAATCAAAAGGAAAATGTTATGAAAATGTGATGAATATGTAATGAAATGCAAGAAAAAAAATTAGAGATTATACCTCTTCCAAACTTTCTTCAAAGATTTTTTTTCACTTTTTCTTTCCTTTTTTTCTTTCATGCCACTTTCTCTTTTTTTGGCCTTGTTTTCTTTGTTTTTTCAGCCCTTCTTCTTCTATTCTTTCACATCTACTACCCTATGACAAAGATGAAAAAAAAATCTCCCAAGGTTTAATGCTAGTCCTTGGATTAAAAGTTCATCCAAGTGCTATATTCCTTATTTATTTTTGGTTGTAAGGAGTCAAATTTTACCATTGAATTCACCTTACTAAGATGATCTAATAGTCTATAATGTACACTATTAAAGATTGGATTTTTAAAGCTGTTGTGTTTAAATGAAAAAACCAAATTGCCCCAAATTTAAAAGTTTTCGATTTTTAGGCTATTTTCTTGCAAAATAATGCTACCTTGCTCATTTTTATCATTTTAAAACACCAAAAATCATGAAATAATATGAAATTAATATCTGTAAATTTTAGTGAAAAATTGACTTTGGGAATGTCAAATTACAAAATTACCCTTAAGGGGTATTTTGGTAATTTTGCACCCTTAAGGCACTATTGTAATTTCTAATGCACTAAAAATCATCAAATATTTTAAAAGCATGATTTGAAAAGTTTTGTAAAAAATTGACCTTGAAAAGGTTAAATTAAAAAAGTACTCTTCGATGATATTTTGATAATTTCACACCTTTTGAGGTACGATCAAGGTTTTCAATATTTTAAAATCATCAAATAATATTAAATTATGATCTAGAGCTTTTCATGAAATTTCAACCTTTAAAAGGTCAAATTATGAAAATACCTTTAAGGGTATTTTTATAATTTCATACTTCATAAGGTGTGAACTAGGTTGTAAATACCCCAATTTGTCTGGAGAACTATTAGATTAGGATTTGGTTAATTAAAACATAGAAAAATAAAAAAATAAATATTTGAATTTATGTGAAATTATTGAAACTAGTTTGTAAAATTAGAGTTGGGTTTAATGATGGAGTTCAAAAAAAATTGGGATTTCTTTCTAGATTAAAGCTCTCAGATTCAAAACCCTATAAATACATGCCCACACAAATCACACAAACACACAAAAAAATTAGGGAAGAGAAAGCAGTCAAGAAAATTTTTTGAAGATTTTTTGGGGTTTTAAGAAATTTTTGAAAAAAATTTGGAAAATTTTCAGATTTTGATGACTTTTTTCAATTTTTGTCTCAAGCTGAGCAAAGCCAAGCCATGTCCCCCGAGCTGCTTTTTGTGCCTAGAGCCAAGCCAAGCCAAATCCTCCAGTCAACTCGTTTTGATTTTTTTTGTATTTTGTAATTATTTTTTAGTTATGTGTTTATTTATCTTTTAGGAGTATTTTTGCATGATTAAATTTAGAAAAAAAATAAAAAAGCATAAAAATAAATTTTGGGAATAAATAATAATTATCCAATGATGGAATTTTGAGAAATTTCAAATGGTAAATTTTTATAAAATTCTTAGGTGAGAAATTTTATCTAAATTTATCCCAAATTGTATAATAATTTAGATGAAATTTCAATAACAATAATTAATATTTATTTTCAAACAAAAAAATAAAAAATAACCCAAAAAAATAAAAAAATTTGGTTAAAAAATATTTGATAATTATCCAATGATGAGATTCTTAAAATTTTCAAATGATAAATTTTCTAAAAAATCTCTAAGTTAGAAATTTCTTTAAATTTGTTCCAAATGGTGAAAGAATTTAAATGAAATTTCAAATAAAAATAATTGTCATATTATTTTCTTTTCAAAAAAAAGCAAAAAAATTTTTTTTTTCTAAATAGGCCCAAATGGTAGAAAATTTAGGAATTTTGAAAACAAAAATATTTCTAAATTAACCAAATTGGTGAAAAATTTATAAATCCAAAAAATAAAAAATAAAAAATTTTCTAAATAGACCTAAATGTTGGAAATTTTAAAATTTTTGAAAGAGAAAATATTTTTTAATTTAGCCTAAATAATGGAATAATTAGTTATATTTTTAACAAAAAACCTAAAAAAATTAAAATTTTTTTATGACAGGGCCTCTTTAAGAAAACAAATGGGATTCTTGAATACTCTTACAGTGAGAAAATATTTTTAAGAATTTTACTAGATTGATGAAAGAATCTTATGAATTGTTTCTAATATTTAACATAAAATTTTAAGACCATTAAACCAAGGCCCTATGATAAATTTAAAATAAGATAGTACCATCTTTTGGATGAGCATATGAGGGTGCTATAACCTTCTTCACAGGTAACCGAACTCCAAAACTCTTTTTTTAGTTTGTAAATCTGAATTTATTCTTTTAGGGACCTTTAGTCAAGCTTAGGAACTCGTTAAGAGGATAGATTCTTTAGGTGGTTAATCATACCTAGTTAAAAAAGATTGGTGGCAACTCTATTTTATTAAGTTTATCTATAAATTTACGGATCTATACGTTATGATATGGGTTTTTAATATGCAAAAAATCATGAAAAAAATTCAATTATGATATGAAAGTTTTCACAAAAATTCAACTTAAAAAATGCCAAATTACAAAAACATCTCTATGGCTATTTTGGTAATTTTACATTTTTCAAAATGCAATCAAACTTTTTAATGTTTTAAAAATCAGTAATTTTAATTTAAAACCACATTAATTCCAATTTGGTTTGAATTGTGAAAGTTGACCCCAATTCTAATTATTTTGATCATGTTTGACTTTGTTTGACTAAGTTTGACCTTAGGGCATTTAAGTTAAATTAGTCCCAATTTTGATTTTAAAAAGTTGCCAAAATTGAAGAAGTGTTTGATTTGAATTGGGTTAGATTTTAAGAGCTACAAAAATGGCTAAATTTTGCTCAGACAAAATTAAGTATTTATAATATTCGAAGTCATTTGCATCATTACTCAATGGTGATATCCAAGTATTCATGTTTGCATATCATTAAAGTTTTTTCAATGGTGATATCCGAGCTTTTTTTAAAACCACTTGGTAGTGATATCCAAGTATTTATGTTTGAATGTTAATTTCTAAATTCCATTTTCATAGTGGGAGTTTTCATTAATTAAACAATTCTCGAGAGTGATATCTAAACATTTTCAAAATCACTTGGTAATGATATTCAAGTATTTAAATATGAATTTCATTAAATTTTTCAATGGGAGATTTTATAGCATTCACTCGATGATGATATCTGAGTTTTCTTCAATGATGATATTTGAAAACATCTGTATTTACTCAATGGTGTTATTCGAGTTCTCTTTAATAGTGATATCCGAAGAATATTCAAAGATATCTATATTCACTTGATGGTGATATCCAAGTATCCAAATCTGAATTTGTATAGTTTGTTTTATAGTGATATTCGAAGACATCTACATTCACTCAATAGTGATATCTAAGTATCCAAATTTGACTTTGCATCAAGTTCTATTCAATTGTGGTATCTGAAGTCATTTCATTTCTCGATCATAATATCCGAGTTTCAAAAAATCTTAAAAATTGAATGTTTCATTTTTAAAAAAAAAAAATTTAGAAAATGATTTGTAAGTCATTGGGATATAATCTCCAAGACTTTCGAAAAAAAATCAAAACAATTCGTAAGTTCTATAAGTAGAATAGTTTAAATTTTTTAAGTTTTAAGGCCTCTTTTTAAAAGAACATTTGTAGATGTCGAGGTTTATAAGACCTTTAAACATTATCTCTAAGTCCTTTAAGCAAGATTTGTAAGTCTTTCGAGTTGAATCTATTTTAATGTCAAGATTTACAAGACCTTCGAGTATAATTTATAAGTCTTCTAAACACGATTCATAAGTCTTTCGAGCTAAATTATTTTAGTATCGAAATTTATAAGACCTCTAAATATAATTTCTAAGTCCTCCAGGCAAGATTCATAAGTTTTGTAAGTTGAATCTGTTTTAGTGTGAAAATTTATAGGACTTTTAAGCATAGTCTTTAAGTCCTTCAAGTAAGATTCATAAACCATCCGAGTAGAATGTTTTAGTTTTATTTTCAAAAATTATGAAACCTTCAATAAAATGAGCTTTTAAATTTTTTTTGAAAATTTATTCAGCCTTTAATGAGAGAAACTTTTCAAGAATTCAAAAAAATCAAAAACAAATTCATTTTCAATAGTGATATCCGAAGAATATTTGAAGATATATGTATTCACTTGGTGGTGATATCCAAGTATCCAGATCTAAATTTGTATAGTTTTTTTTATATTGATATTTGAAGACATCTGCATTTACTCGATAGTGATATCCAAGTATCCAAAGCTGACTTTGCATCAAGTTCTATTCAATTGTGGTATCTGAAGTCATTTCATTTCTCGATCATAATATTCGAGTTTCAAAAAATCTTAAAAATTGAATGTTTCATTTAAAAAAAAAAAAACAATTTTTTAGAAAATGATTTGTAAGTCATTAGGATAAAATCTCCAAAACTTTTGAAAAAATATCAAAACAACTCGTAAGTTCTCTAAGTAGAATAATTTAAATTTTTTAAATTTTAAGGCCTCTTTTTAAAAGAGCATTTGTAGATGTCGAGGTATATAAGACCTCTGAACATTATCTCTAAGTCCTTTAAACAAGATTTGTAAGTCTTTCAAGTTGAATCTGTTTTAATGGTGAATTTACAAAACCTTCAAGTATAATTTGTAAGTCTTCTAGACATGATTCATACGTCTTCCAAGCTAAATTATTTTAATGTCGAAATTTATAGGACCTCCAAACATAATTTCTAAATCCTCCAAGCAAGATTCATAAGTTTTGTAAGTTGAATATGTTTTAGTGTGAAGATTTATAAGACTTTCAAGCACAGTTTCTAAGTCCTCCAAGTAAGATTCATAAACCATCCGAGTACAATGTTTTAGTTTTATTTTCAAAAATTATGAAACCTTTAATGAGAGAAACTTTTCAAGAATTAAAAAAAATCAAAAACAAATTCAAAATAGATAAAACAAAAAACAACAACAAAAAAAAATCTTTCAAAAATCCTTAATTCGTTAACTCCAGATAAAATTATTATCTACGTCTTTGCCATATTACTAATTTTTAACAATATGCAAAGTTGGGCAATTTTAGACATTTAATTTTGTTTGAGTCAATTCGAGTTTAGTCATTTTTTATGCTTGATTTAAAAATCTCAATTTGGTTTTGCTTAAGTGTTTAAGTCAAATTCATGAACAAGTTTTACATTAGGTTAATTGTTTTAATCATTTTGCATGGGTAAAAACCCAACCTAATTCAATTTGGATCAAGTCAAAATTTGGTAATTTAGGCTTGAAGCCCCAAGCCTAATGTGAATCCAAATCCTATTTTAAGGCCTAATTTCATTTTATTACTTTAAAAAATTATTGAAAAAAAAAACCTAAAGCTGCCATTGCCATGGTAGTTAGAAACAAACTTTCTCCTCCCCTAAAATCAATTAACCCCTTGGTTGCATCATTTCAAGCTTTTTAATTTTCACCTTCTACTTTACCCTCAACCCTAACACAAAGTCATCAAATGACCTACTGTCCCAAAAGCCAGCAAGCTTTACCACCTTAAGAGCAGTTATCTCTTTTGCCATATGCTAGTAATCCCTTAAAAAACAAGTTTCCATATTTTTTTGATCAAAATTGGAATCCTATATAAGAGGAAAAACAATTCAAATGGGGGAAAAAGGGAAAAGTAATAAAAATCCTAAATGGCCGACCACAAACTCGAAACCATCATCTCTCTAATGCCTTTCTGAATCATACCACCATCACCCACCACTAGGGCCCATTTTAATGAAAGAAGCCCTTTCTTTCAGCCCTTGACTAGCACAACCCAAATAACCAAAATAATCCTCAAATCTCATTCAACAGCCATTTATCCCAAACAACCAAAAACTTTTCCATTCCTTAACTTGCCCTTATACCCTTACACAACCAACATAAAAAAGCATAACCACCCACTGCCAACAATAATCAAACCAAAAATCACAACAAACAAAACCATAATCCTCAACATAAAAAGACCTTAGTTAAAGCTAACAAATATAAAAAAAAAAAAAAGTCACAAAAATACAAAGACTGTCAGTATACAAATGAAATATGAAGGTGAGTGTTTCGAGTATAAGAAGGTTCTTTCTTAGAATTAAAGGTACATTAAATTTTATAAAAAAAGTACAAATATTTTTTTAATGATGATGTTAGATGGCAATAAGTGACAACGATAATCTTTTGGGAGGTCAAGAACGATGGAAATGAAAAGTGAGAGGAGAGTAGCCACATACTAGAATTTCAAATCGATCAAACGGTGGGCAAATGCCAAATGGATGTTTTAAGTTTCAGTCTAAGGTTTTAGATTTATAACTCTATGGGGTTTTTGGCGAACACAGAGTGTTTATTTATGAAAAGGATAAAAAGATGAAGCAATGGTGAAAATTTGGGGCAAAATAGTGACCAATTGATGGCAGTAGTATGATAGGCCGGCATTGAAATTGGGTCCGTGGCTACCAGTTTTAGAGTTTTTTTATTTTAGGGAGATAAACTCTTAAATCTAGTAAGAGAAAATTATGATAAAAATGAAAGAAGAGAATTTTTTTTTTTTTTTAGGTTTTATAGTTGAGTTATGTTTAATGAAATGGTGTAGTTTTGCAATGGAGATAGAAAATAAGAAAATAAATTTTTTGACCTGACCCGTCTCTATTGATTGACTGTCGCATTGTTAGAGTTGACCTAACCCGACCCGCACCTCTTGCCAGAAGTTGACCGTTGAACAACTTCTTTTGATTAGTGTTTGATTGGTCCAATTTTGGTTTTTTTTCCTATATTTTATTAATTTGCTTATTTATTTATAGATTAAATGGCATATTTAAAGTTGAAATTTTAGAGAAAATGTATTAAATGGTAAATTTATATATAAATTAAAGAAATTTAAAATTTTATTATTAAAAAATAGTAATAAGCGAAAATTCTTCTGATGATAAGATATTAAGGAAATTCAAGTAATGATTTTTTAAAAATCTTTAGATAAGATTGTTTTTCTCAAATGCTATGAAAGTAATAGAGTATTTATGAAAATATTCAATACAAAATATTTTTATTTATATATTATTTTTTTAAATGAAGAAAAAAAAATTTTAGGAAAAAAATTACATATGATAATATGTGAATATTATTAGTATTAATTAATTTTTTTAAAAAATTAAAAAAATAAACATGAGCATCTAATGATGAGATTCTAAAGTAATCTAAGTAATTATGCCTAAAAAGTCTCTAAATGAAAAGATTTTTTTAAAATACTAGCAACGTATTAGAGTATTCGTAAAAAAAATTTCAATACAATAATAAATTTTTTTCTTCTAAAAATACCAATAAAAAAGGGAATTAATAAACAAATTTTTCTTAAAAAAGGTAAAAATAAAATATTTGTATAGACATTTCATTATTTGTATTACACGTATATCACCAAATCATTTAAGAAAAAATGCTAACTTTCGATAATAAGATATTAAAGAAATTCGAATAGTGATTTTTAAAAAATTTTTAGATAAAAATATTTTTCTAAAATACTACTAAAGTACTAAAGTATTTAGAAATATATTCAATACAAAAAGGTTTTTATTTATTATTTTATATAAAAAATAGAAAAATAATTAAAAAAATTAAAAATAAATTTTTTTAAAGAATAAAATTATAAAAATGCATGAATATTACTTTCATTAATTAAATAAAAATATGAACTTTTGAGATTTTAAGAAAATCTGAGTAATAATTCTTAAAAAATTTACAAGTGAGAAAAAAATTTTCAATGTTATGAAGGTACTAAAACATTTTAAGAATTTTTTTCAATAATAAAATTCTAATTATTTTTCTCAAACAAAATATAATAATCTTTTTTAAAAAATAAAAAACATAAAATTTTATAAAAAAAAGAGTGAAATAATAAAAATAAAATAGCAAAAATTGTGACGATATTAAGATGAATAAAGGGAGTCAAATAAATTAATTTTAAATATCAAATTAAAATCACTTTTATTAAAATTAAAAGATAATATATAATTAATTTGTACTATTTTTTAATCAAGCATTATGAGGGTATTAATTTTTTCTCGCGCTAAACACACTCTCGTACATATCTTTGATTTCAAATACTAAAATTATTTTTTTGATAAATTTTAAATTAATTTTAGAGTTTTATTAAAAAAATAAATTTTTTAAGTTATCAATCACACTTAACAAAAAGATTAGTTATGATTTCCCGATTTTAAAATTTTAAAATTTTATTTAGCGATTCTCAAAATCGTTATAATATTTATTATTAAAATATTAACAAAATTTTATTAATATATTAATTTTTAATACAATTTATAATTAAAATTAAATGAAACATACTTAATAAACAATATCCTTGAGTTTGGATCTTAAAATTATTCAAGACTTGTTAAGTTGAAGCCTTAATTGAACATGTGATAATGAGTGTATTCTTGATCATAATTTTTCTCATATATTATACTTTAATGCAACTTAATTGGTAAGACAATTATTATATATATTATTAGTAAAGTTTTTAAATTTAATAAATAAAATAATTATATACTTGGTCTGTAATTAAAAATGTGAGACTTACTATATATCTTATTATTTATTCTATTAATTTGTTAATTTTTTTAATATATTTTAATAAAATATATGGTAGCTTTTTAATTTTATTTTCTAATATTATTGTATTACATAATTTTTTTTCAATTAGTAAATGAGAATTCTAACAAGTGTTGGGATCTTTTCGGTATGAAAGGACCAAATAAACGACGTCGCATCAAATAAACAATCAATTAATTAATTAATAATAACCTACGGTCACTTAAACGCTTCTTTTGCTTTTCTGGACTTGTCTTAACAGGAAACAGTGAAGAGAGCTCACTCTCTTAGAACTCCAAATTATCTACAAAAAGAAGACAAAAAAACCCTAAAATCTGTTTGCCTCTCTGTTTTTAAAATCGGTACATTCGATACCTCTCTGTTTTCAATCATTATTTTCCATTTTTCTCTGGGGGTTTCTTGTTTATTTAAAAGATTATTTATATTTTATTGCTAAGTTTTAATCAGTTTTTTTTTTTTTTTAAATAAACTACTTTCTTTGAAAAATAAACAAAAAAGCATCTATATTGTTAGAAATTTTGGGTTATGTGAAAGATTTGTTAACTTTTTTGGATTGCTTTGATGGGATTCTCTATTACAATTTTTTTTTTGTTTAAAATTTTTCGTTGGGTTAAAATTTGATTATTTAAACGTGTTTGGAAAAGGAAATTAATTCAAGACACGTTTTCGAAGTTGGGTTTTTCTTTTATTTTTTTGAAAAAAATATGATTTTTCTTGGAAATTATGTTGCTTTAATTTGTTTTGTTGATGCATGCAGTTATAGGTTTACAATTTGAACAGTTGGAAAGCCTTAGAGAAGGAAACAAGGGTCTTAATTTTGTTATGTGATTTTCCTTGTTTAATGTTTGAGCTTGTCAGTGACTTAGAAACCTTAAGAATTGAAATCATATCTGTAAATTATATGCATTTTGGCATAAGGTGTTGTTTTTTGTTTGCTTGGACTGTTATCAAATGTGTAATTCAATAAGCTCCTTTCGATAAATAAACCCTAAAGAGACTAACATGTTGATTTCCACAATTTCTGTTTACTGCTGTATGGATATAATAATTCTACGAGAGCAGTGCTTACGCAGATATGAACAACTCAAATGTGTGTCCAACCGAGGATGCTATTCAAGTATTTTTGGACTACTTGGTTGAGCCTTTGCTACCTGCTAAATATTCAATTCAGGAAATTCCAACACTAGATAAACAGAAGGCAGTTGCAAAACAGGTCCCTTTCCTTACTTTGCATTGAGCTTAGCTTTCCAAATTTATTTTTGTCAGGTTATTCATGTCATGATCTGTTACATGATCTTAATAAGTTGAGAATTGCTTTATCTAACCAATTATGGAGGATTTTTATGCTTCTCATCTGTAATGATCTTTTCCGTATTAGTGGATTCTGGACAAAGTTAATAGGGAAGAAGAATGAGTAGAATTGATTATTTGGTGCAAATTTTGGGGTTCTAATTGTATTATGTTGAAATGGGAGTATGACTTTAAGTATTTTGTATTTCTTTTGGATTATATGCATTTAATGCTTTGTTTACATACAAAGCATTAAAAGAAAATGTCATTCACAGTAGATTTTTACTTGGAGAGGAGGTGCGAAAATGTTCAACAATTGTCTCGTAACGATTTGTTTGGAATGAGCTTGTACCATGTTGGAATGACTAGATGATAATTTAAAAGGTTTATTCAAGAGTTGATGTCCGTGCTGGAGGATTGTGGAAATGTACATTTACCTTCTTTCATGAATAGATGCACAAATTTGTGATCATATAATCCACTCTCTTATATTTCTTCTTTTGTTTTTGCAATTTTCCTTTAGGTGCATGCTGTTGTGTTACTATACAACTATTACCACAGGAAAAGACATCCCCACTTAGAGTATCTAGGCTTTGAGCCATTTTGCAAGTTAGCTGTAGTTGTGAAGCCTAATTTGAAGTCCCATATGAAGCTCATGCTAAGGTCTGATGATACTGAATTGAGTGACCTTGAGAAGCAGCTATCATTGACAGAGAAAGCCATCAAGGATGCATGTGATATATCTACAAGTTTAGATGCATCAAGTAATGTTCAAACTGCAAATGGATGGCCAATTTCAAAAGTTGCTGTTTTTTTAGTAGACCCGAGTAAAGAGAAGTGCTCTCTGCAGAATGGCAGCATCACTGAGGGTGTATGGTCACTTATTGAAAAAGATGTGAATGAGTCCTCTTGGAGTTCAGATGGTTCTATTGAGGCAAAACATATGAACAAAAGAAAAAGAATCCCTAATAAATGTTTGCAAGATGAATTGGGTGCTGATGAACGTCACTTCCAGCAATTTGCTTTCTCGGCCGTTAAGGAAGCAATACATGATGGTAAACCACTGAAAGTTTACATTAATTGTTGAATAAATTCTTAAATATGGATTTCCAGGCAGTGATAAATAATCTCTCTATTCACCTTTTAGTGTAACTAATGTAATAAGCTTTAGAATTTGAATTTAAAGGGGTTGCTTCAATTAAAACCTTGAATAATTAGCATTAATCAGTGTAGACTTTGAGTTGACTGTT
The DNA here is from genome assembly GCF_002303985.1 of Durio zibethinus. Next base: position 11,437,286 of record NW_019168026.1, read on the forward strand.
GTCTTGTGTGCCGCTTGTTTGACAGAGTAATCATGTTCCTTGTTGGGAAAGATTTGATGGTTAACTCACTGAAAAACTTATTCACTTTGAAGACTTGTTTTGTCCCAACAAACCAAGTTAGATATTGGCTTATATACATTTGACATGATATGTTTAAATCATCTAGGAGTACAATTACAATCATAAAATTACTATTATGAAAAATGCTATAACCATTAAATTAGCAGCTTGAATGTTTATTTCTTGTTTTCTCCCAACAATCTAAGTTAGATGTTGGCTTATATTTATTTAACATGATATTTTTAAATTATCTAGCTTGGATTAGGCTGTATTAAACTTAATTAATTTCTTTCATGCTGTTTGTATTAAGGAATGTGGTGAAGGACTTATTCAAGCAATCAACAGTTAGGTCTATAGTGGCCTAGGGTTGGAAAAATAGGTTTTAGTTCTGTGAGTATAGATAATGGAGTTTAGGATATTTGAATATTGTTTAACCTGAAAGGATTTAATAAAAAAAATTGCCTGCAATTGAATGAAGTTGTTTGCTGGAAATTGTGAGCTGTAGGAAGACTCGAATGCAACAGGTTCATGGAGGCTATTCCTGTTTTATCAGGAACAAAAAACTGCATACTATAACCATAGAAAGTTGAAAGAAGAAAAGTATGAAGAGAAAAAATAATTTGTGTTTGAGTATGTGTTCTCTGTGTGTCTGTAATATTATATAAATGCTAATGCTAAATTGTAGCAGGTTTCCTCACATCATTGGATAAAAAAATAAGGCCTTATTTAAATAAATTAAAAGACCTAAAAAATCCTTATAAGTGCACCCTTGAAAAGAACTAGTGGACCATAACAAAAAGTTATCAAAGTAACTTGTGAATTGAAACTTGATTAGGCTGATAAATAACTGGACTAAGGACCCAGAAACTTCTAATGATGCTTCCTACCCTAGGATCAGAAAGACTTCTTTGTTGTTGAAGAAATCATAATTTTGGCTAAGCCCGTATATCACTACTAGCCTGATGCCTTGACTATGCTGTCCCTTGAGAGTCCACATGCACATAGCCAAAAGAACCAATAAACCAATGCAAACACACGCATACATGTTCACAGACATGGAGCACATATTTTGTGGCTGTGCTGCACAATCCTTGTCTGTTGGACTGAGGAATAGCTTTTAGATCAATTATTATCCTTTCTTTTCTAGCATGGTTTAATTGTTAAAGGATTTGCTAATAGTTTAGTAATTAATGACTTTTTTATGGAACAGGCATCAGTCAAAGTGATCTTACCATCGTAGAGAGCCATGTTGTTTGTTCTTTGAGTAAAGAAAAGACAGCCACTCTCTTTTATATAATGCAGTGCGTTCATGCAGAAAAAGAAATTGCTCATTGGATACCTATTAAGGATGTTATTGATAGGTTTGGTTCAAGTCAATGCCTTTTATTTTTATATTTATGTGCTTGTCGTATGGTCTCTGTTTTCTGGTATTCTTCCTCTGGTTGGTATCAAAGGTTTGTTTTCTAGATATTTATTGCGGAAGTGTAATTCTTATGTCAAATGATTTTGTTGTTAGTTTGTTATTGTCCATGAGCACAGGATGGAGTTCACCTTACTACATACTTTTAACTTCTAGAGTCCAGCCTGGTTAGTGGATGATCATTTAGGTAACAAGATGTTCATGGTTGAGAGTGATATCAATTACATAATTAGGATAATGAACTTAGCATAGAGGCAAGATGAACTGATGAAAAATTATGAAAACTGCCATGTTAGATTGCACTTTAATGTCAGAATGCCCCTATTGTGAAAGTTAGATCAAAATTATCTTCCAGTTGTAAGTTAGATCGTTGTGAAAGTTTTCAATATCATGAGGCATCATTGTAGGAATTAGGAACCTGGATAATGCTCATTTTGATCACAATAGGAGCTGCTACGAGTTATACATTTGTATGTTGTGATAGGACTTTATACCATGGAACCATTTTATGCATTTAGTCTTGTCTGAATGACGATTAACCATCTTCCATGGCATGTGCTAAGACTTTGCTTGGTCAGTGGTTTTGCTTTTGTTTTGTTTCCAAAAGCAATAACTAAAGTGTCTTTGCGTATGGAAGCAAACAATATTTTTGGAAAATTGAAAACCTAATGGTTGGCTTTCATGCATAAAAAATTTATTGTTTTACTTTTAGATAAAAACTATCTTTTTGAATTAATGTAGTTACTCATTTTTAATCAAATATTATTTTGCTTTTTACTATTATCTGCTCTTCCTTGTGACAACATTTTTAAAAGCAAAAAATAATTAGTAAACCAACTAAAATGGAGCCTAATTATGTTACAGCAGAATTTTTAGGGATGATACAAAAGGTAAAAAACCAATAAAACAAGTACCATGGAGGGGGGAAGGGGAAATGAAAGAGGTGAGAAGTTAAACAAAAATAGGTTTAAAGTTAAACTTTACTTAATAGAAATTGGTAGACAAAACATGGGAGAGTGACAGTTTGCAAGTACTTAATTGCAGAGGAGGGAAAAATTAGGGTGCAACTTAATTCAGTAAAATAATGGATCGAGCTGGTAAGAGACCAACTCAGCCAATCTCTTTATTAGTGGTATAAATAATGTTAAATAGAGCTAAAAGGAATTGGTTAAGATATCTGTTCTTTTTAGTTTTGTTGTATATCTACCTTTTTTATTAAAATATTACTCTGTAAATTTGCTGATGAAGCTTCTTGTACATATTGTTAGCATGCAGGGTGCTTTAGTAAAAAGGATTTCTTTCCAATGGATTCACACTTCTGTTGTTGAATACTTCCACTTGCTTCCTTATGCTCAGATCATTTCTCAATGGTTCTTGAGGTTTGTGATCTTGTTTTATGTTAGACCAAATTACTTTCCTGTGTAGTGGAAAGGGTTTAGTTTTGTTTTGTAGGTTAAGTTGCATTCTCATACAGAAAATTATAACTGCTTATGTATAAAAATTGTTTTGTAGGTTTAGTAGTGCACAGTTGTAATTATTTGATAAAAGATTTTAACTAACCAATAGAAAATTGGAACTGCTTATGCATAGAATTACCATGCCACATGTCAATATTTATTTTCTCCATGTTAGTTGACTTGCATTCCCTAAAGTTTTACAAAGCAAGAACAGGCATTAAGGTGCCATTAGTAAATAACTTAATTTAGGTTAACACTTTTACAACTAATACCCAACGATTTATGTGGATAATCCATGTACCACCAATTTTATTAGTGGTTAAGATAAGTACAGGTAAACATGTATTTGTATGGATTACTTCATCTATCTTTAACTAACATTGTTGACATTTGTGTGCCTGGATATGTTTGCATGTGTTCCTTTTATTGCTAATTATCTCAGTACAAGTTGTGCTGCAGGGATATGCTTCCTACAAGTTTCCGGGATCAGGAGTCAATACTGGAAGTTGTAAATGTAAATGGCTCTAAAATGACAGAACCTTCTGAACCGGAAGCTTGTAATAACAGAAACCAAAATCAGATTAATGATGTAGTAGAGGCTTTTAGAAACACCACCAGTGCTGAATCAGAAAAGAAGAATGAGAAGAATGAACACTGCTCAAATGACTTCTTGGATGCTATTGATGGTCCTTGGAATATGGATGTGGACAACCATTCTGTGGTTTACTCTGAAAAAAAGTCGACATGCAAAAATGTTGCTGAGAAAGTCCAACATGATGCTGAGCTAGAGGTTATGACTTCTTGTGCAGAGAGCGGTTTAAATGGCTTGACGAATGTTGCTAAGGTGTGGCCTGATAACTGCTTTTTATTTGTTAAGAGTTGAAAAATGGTAATCTAGAGAATTTTTATTCTTTAAGAAAGAAACTAGATATTGTATTTCTTTTTGTAGTCTACATGATTTAGTAGAAATATTTTGGCAATTATGTCAACTTCTTGGAATTTTCAGCACTTAGTAACCATGTTGAGTTAACCATTGAAGAATGTTAATTAGATTAGAGAGTTTTTAATATAAAAATGAACTATATAATATTTGCCTATTTTGTGGTGCACAAGGTTCACTAAGAATGTTTTAATAGCTATATCAATTTCTGCAATTTTTTAGGTACTTAGCACTTTGCCATGTTGAGTGTAACTGCTGATACGTACCAAAATAACTAGATAAATTAACATAAACATGATTTTGTCATTTTTTATTTTTTTTTGGGGGGGGGGGGGGGTGTTGCGCATACACATGGAGACCTTAACAGTATCTCTGTAAGACTGTACCACATTGCAGTTTTTTAGTTCCACAAACATGGAGCTCTCTTTTTAGTTATCTCTACGCATCTCTGTAAAATAATATTTTAGTTTAAGCAGAAGCCAAGTCTATGGGTCAAATGGTCCAAGGAAGCCCGGCTTTATTTATCATTTATTTATTTGTTGGTAATTTGTTTAATCTTTTAAGCTCCATGTTCTTTTGTCTACTCTTTATTTATTATATCAAATGTAATCCTAATTCAATTGCAGTTTGAGGTGGCTGACTCGAAATTTCAAAACCATAATCATCTTAAGGGTCAAACTGTTGCCATTAAAAATGTAGCATGGAATAATTTGTCTTCTTGTCAAGATGGGATGCCCGTGGGTAATCACGCTTCAGTTATTCACGAGTCCAACTCCAAATATTCTGCCAAACTACAAAATGCCATAGCCTCAAAGGAACACATCCTGTCGGAAACTGCTTTGCAAGTTCTACTTAGTAAAAGGGATAAATTGGTATGATTTTATTTGCTTTTGTTCAAATGATGCTCCAATTGCATTCCTCCTTTGAATAATTTATGACACGAAGTCAGTTGAACTTTTGGTAGCATGCAGCTGGCCACATTTATTCTGTAGATGAGATTGGTAATATCTAGTAAGATAGCCTGCATATAGGCAGCGGCCTTAAAACATCTGAATACATAACCTATATTGCATCCTCTAAACTCCCATTTTGAAGTGATTCATGCTCTTTCCTGTGATATTTGTTGTTGATGAATTCCTTGATTATATATTTTTTCTCTTTAACATTAGGACTATTGCAAAATTTCACACATCTGTTTGTATCTGCAGGTTCTTCAGCAACGCAATATTGGAGATGAGATTGCTCAATGCGAGAAAAAGATCCAAACTATTTTGAATGGTACTACTTTTTAAAACTTAATAATTCTTATACTGATGTAAGTGGATATATATATATATATAATTTCATAAGATCTACAGGATACAACTGAGAAAAGAAATGAGACTGTAGTAGAAAACAAGCAATGGTCGAGACATTATTTTCTTTTAATGTATTATTAGGTGATTTAACTTAATTGCCATTACCTCTGTGCTTTCCTATAGCGAGAATGGATTTATACATACATGAAAGCATTAGCCTTTATTAATTCGTAGTAATGCTTTTTGGATCAATAGATCTTATTCTCTGCTTTTTCTGACTTTCTTAGATGGATTTAGTCATTGATTTTCTTAGCTCTTCTTCCCCTATTGTAATTACTTTTAGAGAGAAATTCATAATTCTCTCCAAAGTGTTGACTCAGTTGTCTTCTCTCATATATATGCAAGTTTTATTATACAGGATGCTGTTTAACTCTCTTTATATGCTATGAGTTTAAAGCCGAGCAATAGATTTCTTACTGAGGAAATGTAAATTACATTTGCTATAGGGGCTTCTGAAATTTAGTTGATGCGTTTTTCTTCAGAACTCTCCTTTGCTTTTTTTTTTTTTTTAATAATTTTTCCTTTCTAGACTCTACTTATTTAAGTCCCATTACTTTCTCTTGTTGGTATACAATTACCTACAAGTAATGATCATTGCTCTGGAAATTATATGTCGACTAAGTTGTCATCAATGTAATTAAAGTCAGTCAACAGAGTTACTGACAATTACTGTTCTTAAAGAATGTGTTACATCCAACATACATGGAGATTTCTTTATAGTATGAGGTTCATTTTGAGTTTTGATCTTATTTGACTGTCTGGAATACTTGTTGAGAAAAGTGTCTGTCAAATACATGAGTTGTAATGCTTTTTGGAGTTCTATTTGCTTTAGGGGATAATTCCAGTTCAATCACCCAACTTAATGAATCAGTTGCGCTAAGCAACTCATTGACTGCTAGTTCTTCTATTTGAACTCAAAGAGTTGCACATGATTACTAATTTCATGTTCCATATTAATTGACCCTTTGTTATCTGAGTAGAATTGTTAAGGCAAAGATCAAAGGCTACAGGTTAGAAAGTTGCAGGTTTCTTTACTCCATTCCATAGGTTAAACAACTCAGACTTGGGAGCAAATTTAATTAACTCAAAACTTATGTGGTAATATTTTTTCTTTGTATAGGTGGCAAAGATGATTTGGAATTAAAGATAGACTTGATAATTGAAGGTTGTAATGAGGCGTATCTAGAAAGTGCTAGCCAAGGGAGGACTCCCCATGATTATGAAGACCAATGTTCAACTCCATACATCAAAAGAAACAGATTGTCAGAGGAAGCTCTCAGCAAGCAAAATCCATGTCAGGCAAGTTTAGCTAGAAGGCTTCTATTTTTCTTTCCATTTTGTAGGTCAAGCTTCATTTTATTCTAGAAGACAATTGCTAATGTCTGTGAATGTTGGTAAATAGAGGTACCTGTTCAACTAGAGATCTATTGTGTACTATATATCACAGGAGTCGTATTCCCTCTGTCCACAATCATTGTCTCCATAAGAGATGACAAACTTTAAAGAAGGATTCAAAATGAAGCTTTCTTCCCAAAACAATCCTCTAGGCTTTGTTTGGTAGAAACGATTGGGAAAAAGGAATGGATGAAAAACATGTTAATGCAATGATTAATATTCATAACCACTTTTCTATTTTGTAGCTTAACCATTAGATGAACAAAATTTTCATCTTCAGCTCTTTCCATCATTGAATGGAGTATAAATAAGCAGAAATTTCAATGTGATATTTTGATAGGTAAGTAAGAAAGTAAAATAGCTAAAATTAGCTCTAGGTAAGTAGTAAGACATTCATTATGGGAAACCCAAAAATTGAAGAATGGTAATATATTACGGGGGTTGCATTTCAGTGTTGACCAGTTTTTACATGCTATAAGGTTTTAAAGTGCTAGCTGATGCCCTAACTCCAAATTAAGACTTCTACGCTTTACCCGTGTGCAGCATATAATGATTAATTTTTCTCATCCAGCAGGAGTTGGATGGTATATGCAACGAGAAGAATTGGATATTACCAACTTATCAAGTATTCCCCTCAGATGGTAAGATCTTTTAACTTCAATGTGCAATGAGAAATGTTATACAATTTAATACCATATGAATGCTAAAGCTACTCATGTCTCTCATCTGGAAATGATGAGATTTTGATGGAATGATTGTTCTGTGATGGGCACTTTTCATTGTTTCTCCAACTGTAAGATGTCCTTTAGAAACCTGCTTTTGCCTTTTTATTTAGTCCTTGGCCATTAATTGTCTTATAATGCAGTGTTGAAGAAACAAGAATAACATGCAGGAACTAACAAGTCTATTTTGAATTATAAAGGCGGATATCAAGCCAAGGTAAGTGTAAAAGGGATGAATTTTGAGTCTTCAACTGTGGGTGATGCTTGTCCTAAACCCCATGAAGCAAGAGGATCAGCTGCAGCACTGATGTTGGCCAAGTTGCATAGTATGCCAACTTCAGCCCATTAGTTCTATGGCATCAAGTTTGAGGGGGCAAGGAGTGATATCATTTTTGTTTGTGCCTCTGTTAAATTCACTTTTGAAATGAAATCCTCATTGCCCACCTGAAGTTGCTCTTATTAACAGCTTATGTAGTATAGTAAGGTTTTTTTTTTTTTGGGTAGTTGATGTTAGAATTTAAATCTTAATCATTCGAATTAAGAATCTAGGATTCTACTAATAGTCTACTTGGCGGCTTTGGCAGTATAGTAAGTTCTTTTAGTTCTCTTGATTCTATCAACGGTTGATGACAGCATACTAAGTTCTTTTAGTTCTATTGTACTATACTAACAGTTTATGCTATATAGACTTGATAATTTACGGATTCGTATCTTGTTAAATATTGAAATTTATGTATTTATATAATATTTTATATAAAAATTATATATAATAATTTATGTCATAAATATATTTTTTATTTTATAAAACATAAATATAATTATTGTTAAAATTTTAAATTAATATTTTTATCTTTTTATATCATATTTATATGATGTTATTATGTTGAATTTTAAATTATTACAAGTAATGATTGTGGCTGTTGGCAGTATAACAATTTCTCTCAGTCCTATAATTGTAACACGAGGCGTGCACGAAACCATGTTCCATCATAACCATAACGAACTTATAGAAGTTCCCTTTGTCTGTTCATGGATAAGTCGAAAAAGCATCATTATTATCAAAGTCACAATCAATCATTGTAAGAATAAGGCACAATTTTGGAGTAATCAATAATCACTAATTATAAATTGTCATTGTATTTTGAATTAAACATTCATTATATTTTAATTTTATTTAGTTTTTAAGGTAAAAGTTCAAGTAATTTTTATAAAATTACGTGATATATTATTTTATTATTGAATTTTTAAAACGTATTATTTTCATTTAAATTATTTTAGTTTCTTTTAATTAAGTATAAAAAATAAAATTTAAACCATCTTCAAGCCTTTAGCCACTAGACTAAAAGCATTTGAAGGAACATCAAAGACTTGATTTAAAATCAAACTTCCTCCCTCCCTTTTACTTATACTAAGATTTTGCCTTGACGTAACCAAAAATAAATAAAATAAAATAAAATTTAAACCAATCAATTATTGCCAAATGTCCAAATGAAAAAAACCCTCGAGAGGATTATTTTCAATATACTATATTGACGACATAAGACAGCAAAAGAAAAAGGGTTATCAAAGCAAATAGAAGTATGGAAAAGAACTTATTGTTGTAAGACATTTCATTTCAAGGATGATATTGAACTGTACATGCACCAAAATTCTAACAAAGGATACACACTCTACTGTTATATATGATCTTCACTTAACTCACCCTACATGACATAAGAGAATACAACAATGTTGCAAAATTAAAGCAGCACGCAACACACTCTTTCAAAGAGGATCATCGACATAATCAAAAGTATGAATCTAAGTACGTGTAAGTGTGTCTTTTGTTATACTGCAGCAAACTAGCATAAGTTCTGTCCCATATTCCTATATATAGAGACTCATCATCTGGACTTAGAGATACCCCTGAAATCTCACCGAAGAAGTCGATCTCTTGCCTTTTCTGGTAATCTGCACTCGTACTATACACGTGAACAAAATCAGCTGGTTCGGCAACTACCATGAATTGGCCATCGGATGAAAAGTGGATCGATCGAACGGCACCCAAGTTTCCTTTGAGAGTTGCAACCGGCGTTGAGAGGTTTCTTATATCCCATACTCGGCAGGTCTTATCCTGATTTCCTGTGGCAAATATGCGCCCATCTGGGTGCCATGCGGATGCAAAGGAGTAATCTAGATGACCTACCACCGTTGCTAAAGTCTGAGACCACAGAAAATGTGATTCAGTTGCGATAGCACTGATAATTCTTACTATTCTACACTAGAAAGGCAGCACACTTTCTATTGTTTAACATATGATACTCTTAACCATATAGACAAATCATTAATTAAAGCTTGGGTCAAAATAGTACCAAACCACAAGCATACGTAATAATGCTCACAGTTGGTTTTGTGCAGAAACCCTTTTTTTTCTTGTTATATAAAAAGCCATAGTCTGGGAATAGAGGAATGGACTGCGGGTGCTGAAATTTTAAAGCCAAACCTACTGGATTAAGGGTGAGAGGATAAACAAACAGCGCTAAGCTCCAGATTCTTTGGTGCAAGACCTTTCATTTCTTTGCAAAGGCACAGATGGATAAATGACTATTACTCAAAAAATTATAGATGAAAAGTGACTCGCTTAGAAGGAAGAAAAGAGAGTTAAAACAGACATGCACATACTGCCCCAAGTATGTCTATTGCTGCACTAGTAATCTATTGCTCTTCATGGTAGGCTCACCATTTTGACTCTTTCTCTGCATTTAAATGTTTCAAAGAAAAAAGGGCAGCCCAATGCATGAGCGTCAAATGTACACAACCTCAGCCCTGTTTTCAAGGAGGTTATCTCCCTAATTTGAACCCATAACTCATTATAGAGCAACATTACTATTGCACCAAGGCTCATCCAGTCACCTGTGCAGTTCCAATATCCTATTAGAAAATTAATTTGTAACCTTTCCATTTTGTGAATCCACAAGCAACCCATCTTGGTGATCTCCAACAACAGTAATAAGCCTTCGATCGGGGCTGATTGATGTATGCTGCATCAGAATAAATACGTTTAGTCATGTGATTGAAATTTAAGCTAATCCCAGAAAATGTCATAGATGTTTTAGGTTTGCCTTTTCTGTTTATGAAGCAACAATCTCTATTGCCTACAGACCTTCAAATTCACCATTTGTCTCCATTATGTGAAGAAATTATTTACTTCAAATGACCATACAACTACCCTTAAACCATTGCCTCTCTTTAAAACATATGTGGATATAAGATAAAATATGAAGGGTTAAGAAAGAACAACTGAATTAAGAATTTAGGCATCCCAATAGCAATTACAATGGCTTACATTTACTGGCCAAGGGAAACGGAAATGATTTAAAAGTTGATATCTCTCTGTATCATATTCTCTCATGCTACAGTCATTATTGGAGGCCATAAAATTAATTCCACCCCTGCAAAACAGCTTCGAAATTCAATCTATATTTTATTCAACATATTTTCCCAGTCAAAGAGCCAATCAGCAATTATCATGCTACCCCAAGCTGTCATATATCTCGATAGCATTTGTAATTGCATTATCGTCATAGGTTGTCCGGGTACAAAAGGTTACTCCTTTTCTGTCCAAGTGCTGCAGAAACAGGAAAAATGAATTTGTACAATATCAATAAAAGAAATGGGTAAAAGCAAACCAATTATGCCAAAAAATATATTTGTGCAAAACCAGAATACGCAGAACCAACTAGTAAATAAATGATAGAAATAGAAACAACAAAACATATGTAGGCACTAATACAGGACAATCCATGTCACTCTTTCTAGAAACATGCCATCACTTCAATTTCTAGGATTTTCTAGAATTCAGTTTCATGATACGAAAAGGGGTAGGCTTGGTAGGTTGCCATTTTAATTAAATTATGGTAAATTTAAAGCATCATTACTTTGGTATGTGTAACATTATGCATGCTAATACAATGAATATACCTTCACTGCATTATTTTCAACTAAATTATTCCTTTAGGATTTTATATCTTAGAAAATGAAGGCATTTGGTATTATCGATTACGTTTAAACCTAGACTCCAAGAAATTATCTAGCTCAACGAGTAATTAAATGAACTAATAGCCACATTATTCCAGTTATATGTCACCTCTCTCTCTCTCTCTTTCTCACACACACACACACTGCCTCTTCTCCCTATCACGACCATGAAAAGTTCCTAAAAGGGAGATAGCTGACCACAGACACTCTCCACATACTAACTGATTCACACCACAACACCCATCATTATTCCAGTTACATGCACCTCTCTCTCTTGCTTGAACAAGTTTGCAAGATGATTAAGATTCTAACCATGAACAACATACAGTTTCTCTAACAATAATTACATATAACAAGTCATCACATAACTTATAGAAGATCAGATGATTTAGATGGAATTCAAATTAGTTTTGAGTATATACGCAAATGGTGAGGGTTTCATAGTCATTTCAAATACTGTTGCTAGCTCAATTCAGAGAAGAGGGAGAGGAACTGGCTGGGGGTAATTCTGATTCTGTCCCCAAAGAATTGCCAATGACTAATAAACAAAAAAACAACCACCAATCATAAAATTAGCATTTCCATCTCATAAGCAGCAGATCAAAGAGAAATTAATATTAGCAAAAATAGGAAAAGGCTGTAAATATTAACTTACCTTCAAAGTAAGCTCTCCTTGGAAGCCTCCTGCAACCATAAAATTGTCTTTGACTGCTAGCGTGCTTATTTGAGTTTGTGTAAAACCTTCTAACAAACTTCCCGGATGTTTCTAGTTACAAGGCAATAGTAGTTAGCAGATAAAAGTAGACCAGAATTACAATAACTAACTATCGTCAAAATCATTCATGCTGATAAGGAAAAGATAAGAAGCATAAGGATAATAAGTACAACTGTAATACCTCAGTAGGTGCCACATGCCCAGAAAAATTAAGGATCTCAGATAGATTGCATGACAATGATGACCAGTGCATAACTGAATAATTGGACATAAGGTAAACATCGTGCTTTGAAGTAGCCCAAACCAAGTTTCTGAGCTGCAAATTCATTCCACAGCAGGTCATTTAAAGCTCAAATAACAAGTGTCTAGACACACTTTCAATAACATAGACAAAACCAATAAATGCTTCTCCAAACTAGACACCAAATATATCATAACACAATAATGGGACTCTATTACTTAAATTTCAATATAGAGAAAAAAAATGAGTATTTTGCTCAAATAATGTGTTATAGAGCAACAGAATATAGAGCAACAGACACTTATCCAAACTGATATACCAGAAAACATACCACAATAATGGGATTTTATTGCTGAAACTTAAATGTATAGGAAAAATGAATTCCTACCTTTTGCTTTCTGGGCATTTTCCGTCTATGATACAATAGTCTCACAAAAGATATGTGGTAACCAATGTTATATATTATAGCTTAAAGGATAGCTTTTAGTGATATTTGAGAGACGAAGTCTGTGGTATTGGTTCTTAGTATCACCTAAAACTTCAACAACATGCAAACAGATGCGGAAATGAGCTTTGGTAAAATTTCTGAGCAAAAATTGTGGGGTATTAGAGTTTTTATTGTACATGATGTAGGATTTTGGTAGTGTTAATGAATATACCAATGAATAACCATGTTAAAGCAAGAAATTTGTTGTGGACAAAATTTTGGTTGTTAATCAAGACCATTTCAGTGGAGGAGAAAGGTACCCCAAGTGATTGTAGAACTGAGAACAGATTGTAACTGCAGATGATAAAAAGGTAGCTGATGTTTTGCAGGAAAACTATAATTCACTGGTTAATAGAAAGTGACTATACTAAAAGTCTTTAGTATTCTAGTCAAATAAGAACTTACAGTTTTGAACTCAAACAGTTTAAACTCGTGTCAACTGCCAACTCGTGGCCCAATAAGGACTCCAAGCAAGATTCAAACACCATTAGACAACCCTAAAATGCCTCTCAATGTACGATCACAAAATAGGCTCCACAACTTACTAGGATAGGAAAAGTTGCAAATTTAAGAATCATAATCAACGAATAAAACCAATATGTTAGGTCAATATTAGCAACTTGAAACTTATCCCTCAATCAGAAAAGCGAAGCTTAAAAACTTAATAGAATCATCACTTGGAAATTTGAACAGTACTAAAACATAGATACATGCATCTATGTGTGCGTGCAGCAATAAAGGATTCATGCAGCCAACAAATACTACTTTGAGATTAAAGGCTTAGTTAGGCGCACACACACATACGCACACGCACACCTGAACCAAGAAAATTAATGAGATGGATAGTCTTTAAATGATTAAATACATTAAAGCTATAGCATTATCTAAAAGGAAAAGAAGAAACTCAAGAAAAAATATTTTGACACCAAAATCAACATCTTCATAAAGCAAATATAAATGACAATAACAAAAGAAATAAAACACTTTCTGACTAACAAACCTGAAAATAGAGAATATAAATGACAATAACAAAAGAAATAAAGCACTTTCTGACTAACAAACCTGAAAATGGAGAATTGTAGGTTTAACCAATCTAGTGTTGTGGAAGAATTCATAGTAGTTCCCACCCTTTTCCATCTGTTTGTATTTCTGAAGCAACGAATACCAATTACATAAAGTTTAACATGATATTCTCTTCAATACAAACTAGTTCATTTAGAGATGGTAGAAAAGAAACAAACCTTGTCGACAGCTTCACCTGAGGATGGGATATTCTCATAATTTTTATACTGTTCAAGCCTTGTCAATCTATATTTTTCCCTAGTTATGTTCAATCTTTCCCACGGAATCCCCTGAATGTCTTTCCCCTTCCGCGCTTGCACAGCAGACGTATCAGTCAACTTGGTCGGCTGCTCAAATTATAGATTGAAAGTGGTGAATTTCATCATTTAATTATAAAATGAACTAAAAGTAACAACAAAGATATAATTATATATAACCAAAATGAAAAACAAACCATGTCATATTCATCACCATCCATGTCTTCACCAGCTCTATCGTACTTGTCTTCATCCATGTCATCGACCAAATCTTCGGCCATGTAATAGAAATCTTGCTGGTAAGACATGCTATATTTGCATTCAACTGCAAAGTTATCCAATTATTACTATTATTTTCTTATCTTTTCCTTTAAAAAAAAAGAAATAAAATAAAAAATCTTCGGAAAACATAAAGAGAAAATAAGGTAATTGGAGCAAAAGGGTATTCATAGAATGAAAAGCATTTCCAAACAAACTAGCAAAACAGTACCAACATTTCTTTTCCTTTTCTTAAAACAAATAAAAACAAAAACAAGTTAAGTTCCGATAAAGAAACGAATTTAGAGCAAAAGGGTATTTCCAGAATTCATAAAAGAAACCTATCTCCCATCAAACCGCCTACAAAAAACCTAACATATGATACAATCATGTCTAACAAAAAAAACCCAAAACCCTTAAACCTAAAACCCAAAACCCCACAAACAAAAGAGGAAGATTTTATACAGAACTTTCTATTTTTCTACCTCAAAAAAAAAAAAAATACAAAGCTAAACGAAAAAAAATGATAAAAACATAAGGACAAGAAAAAACAAACATAAAATTCATTAAAAAAAACCCCTCATATATGATACAATCATATCTAACAAAAAAAAAAAAAACCCAAAACCCTTAAACCCCACCAACTAAAGAGGAAGATATCATACAAAATTTTCTTTTTTTCTACAAAAAAAAAAATATGTACAAAGTTAAACGAAAAAAATGGTAAAAACATAGGACAAGAAAAACCAAACATAGAATTCACTAAAAGGAAAAAAAAAAGAGACAGAGAGAGATGGGTATTCTTACATGAAACTTGGTCTGGTCTTGGAAGGTTTGGCCTTGAGAGTGTGGATTTATTACTTTTAGTGATTTTATTTATTTATTTATAGGTAGAAAAATGACGTAGTAGAGATAATAATGAAAAGAGTTTTGGGGTTTACGTTAATGTCGGCGAAACCCGTCTTTTAATTGCTGAGACCACTCATTACTTCCAATGGGAAATAGCTAATGGAAATGCTAATTTAATTCTTGTAATCTAATCAACCAACTAACGCAATGTGAGTGAAACCAAAGAATGGGACCGCACCTTCATGTGGTCCCTCCTGCTGCTACGTAATTTTAAAAAATATAATTTTAAATATGAGATATAATAAACTGATATAAAAATAATATAATATAAAATTGTATAAAAATAATATATTTTATTTTTTATATTTTATATGTACTAGAAATAAAATAACTAAATACAAGTATACTGGATCTATATAATTTCATTTATATTTTTTTGTCAATCAAATTTTTTATTTTTGTAACAAATATTCTAAAAATAAAATCTTGAATATATATATATATATATATATGTATGTGTGTAAAGAACAACATTTTTAAAATCATTAAAAAAAAAGTAGGATTAGGCAAAATTTAAGAGTACTCTAGATCACATTATTAAAATAATTATAACAACCATAAAGAATCGATCCATATTGTATTATTAAATGAATTAAAGATTATTAAATAGATATGTATAAATTTTATTTATGAAATTTAAAAGATTAATCATTAGTATAAAAAATGATAAATTATTTTTTTATATAATAATAATAATAATAATAATAATAATAACCCTCTCTTATCCCATAAAAAACAATTTTTTTTTGTGAAGTTTGATTATAAATTAAATTATCAAAATTTAGTATTTGGGATGTCCAATTAAAAATGCTTCTTAGTTCTTTATATTGAAATTGGAAATGTCTAATAAAAAACTTTTCATTAATTCAACCTCTTATCACTTGTTTCTTTTGGCCAATCATATGGTGGTTGTCTATGAGCTGATCTTAATCCTTATCGATTTTTATATCAAAACATCAACAACAATTACATTAAAGTTTTTATTTGTAACAAAGAAAAGAAACCCAAATTTAGGCTTAGATTTAGATTTTAAAGGAAGTAATTTCGCCTTTTTAGAGAAATAATTAGTAGGGATGTTATTTCTTATAAGATAAGATTAAAATTAAAAATTATTTATACAGAAATTTGTTGGATTTTGTACGATATTTTAATGAAAGTATCTCGATATTAAAATTAATAAAATGGCATAAATCTTTTAAACAATAATTGAATTACCTCCAACTCCGCATGTGATTTCCCGCTTGCAATTGCAGAGTTGAAAAAATTTCTGTCGTAACTGTATACAACTTATTATTTAGTTCGATTGTCATAAGAAAAGACCTTAATAAAGAACCACTCTGCCAATTTTTTACCTCCAGAAAATGAAAAAATGTTTGTTTCTTTACGTTTCATGGAACAATTACAAAACAATGGACAATGAATTCCATGGTAACTTGTTAACATATTTGTTGAAGAAACTATAACAACATTGGACCCATGTCCTGGAAAGACTTTGATTTTTGTCACAAACAACATGGTATGGTAACTGACCTCAAGGGGATGTTATTGCAGGGCTCATTTTACAAACCTCTGCGTTGAATCCGCAATCCATTAGAAGCAGCAACCATGCTCTTTGTTGTTAAGAGAGTTGATCTCTGGGGCCCTTCACCTCGACAAGTTTTGCTTTGCCTTTGTAATCGCCGTGGAAGAGCCAGAGCAACAAATCTGGCATTCCACTGGAACCAGCTCTGATAATCTGCAATCTGAACAACATGGTATGGTAATTGACCTCAAGGGAACGTTATTGCAGGGCTCACTTTGCAAACCTCTACGATGAATCCGCAATCCATTAGAAGCAGTAACCATGCTCTTTGTTGTTCAGAGAGTTGATCTCTGGGGCCCTTAACTTCAACAAGTTTGGCTTCACCTTTGTAGTCGCCATGGAAGCGCCAGAGAAACAAATCTGGCATTCCACTAGACCAACTGCGATAATCCTGAGCAAGATGTCTGCAGAAAGAGGCCAAACAAGGACCTCGAATGCATGAAACAGCTGCTCGAAGGTCAGAAAGGGAGTGTCGGTCCCAATTAACTCCTCTACAAGCTGTTCCAATATGCAATTCCCATGAAGCTATGAGAATCTCTTCTGCCAACCCTTCCTGAATCTTTTGTAGTTGGGACTCTATAAGGCTTGTTCTTGCTAGATAAAAATGATCAGTCTCCAGATCCAAGGGAGCAGTCTGCAAAAGGAAATATCTTTACTTCTTTGTAGAAACCCACTTAGACACAAATTTAACTCATATAATTCATCCAAAGAAAAATGAAAAAGAAAATTTTCACAGAATTTGAATTCATTATTAAGCCAAAACTATCTCCTTTCTCCCCAAATATACACATGTTTGAAGCAACCATGCCAACAAGTATATAAATGATTTACCAGCATGTTATCATTTAAAGGGTGGAGAAATTTTTTAGTTTCCGCATTCTGTCTCTCCAACCTTCTCAATTTTTGCCATATATAACAGCTAATTGCAGCCAGAGCCCAGCAGTCCTCATTTTTTGAACATGTACTCACAGTATGATCCAAGCAACATGACAAAAATTTTCAAAGTGACAAGTTTAGCTTCATGTTTCATGAGAAACCACGTACACAACAACAAACTAGATAGTTAATACCTTATACGTTCTAATCTGACAACCTGAAAGTAAAAAAATTCATTTGTTCCAATCTTTTCAATTAAAACAGTATATAGAAGCTATCTGTATCATTTTCTAATATTTTACACGCAGCGTTGCCCAAATATCTAACAAATCTAATATCAGGCTTGGTATTACTTAGGTGTTGTTTGGATTGAAGGGAAGGGAAAGGAAGGCAAAGGAAGAAGAGTTGCATCTTTTCCAATGTTTTAAGATGTCTGGTTCTCGGTTCAACGGGCCAGTTCATTTGTATGCATTGATTATGCCTTCAATGCAATATTTGTTATTAAATATATATTAAATAGGACAGATTTGCAACATATATATACATTTGACTTGATGGTTGGCACATTAATGAAACTTTAAATGGGTAAGGGCTCAATCTTACAACTTACAAAATATTTTAAAGAATAAATCATACTTTAAATAATAAAAACCAGTCAAATCCAGCTAAAACAGTCCAGTCAAACTAGCCGGTCTGGTCCATTTGGATGAAAGGGTAGTTTTTACCAATTCCTGAACTCTGATTCATGGTCCAACCAGCTGGTCCGGTCCGCTTCTGACAAGATTTCCCTTTCCTAATTTGAGAAACATTTTAAATGTAGAAGAGAGATTTGAGGAGTGTGAGTAGCCCTCCCACTCTGAAACCGTCAGATTGAGGGGATTAGAGGGAAAAATTCCTCACTAAAATTAGTTCCATTTCCTTTTAACTTACAAGGGGCTTAATTATAAAGTATATAATAAGTTATCATTTCCTTCCTTTTTTGCTCCTTAACCCAACAAGTTTTCTAATATATTCCTTCCTTTCCTTTCACTCTTCTTTTTATGTAATCCAAACAAGGTCAACAGTGCCCTACTTCTCCTTTCCCCCATTCTCCTTTTCTTTCCTACCTCTCTTAGCTTGTAAACATAGCATTAACCTGTCACAGCTCCATTCACCTATTCACTATTTCAAATAAGTTTAGAAAATTAAAGCGTGGTGACATATGATAATTATATTCTTAAGGGTAGAAGGAACATTATAAAATATTGACTTACAAAGGTAAGAGAGCTAATAAAACTTGCTCCATCTGATTCAAACTCACTTTCCTACCTATGTCTACAAAACACCTCATACATCCTAACTATAATAATACCATACAGTTTGCTAGAACAGAATTCTGTAATAGCAGTTACAATTCCATCAGGAAAGATGCCTACTCTTGAATGTGCATTGCAATAAAATTAACATGTCAGCATCAAGAAATCACATACTTGCATGTAAAGCATTACAAAGCATCACCAATTTGCAAAAGCAATTCAAAATAACAAGAGTGTTTGATGACTGGCATTGAGCATCATACCTGAAATCTGGTGCGAAAAACATTTGGTAAATCAGAAAATAAAACATCCCACATGAGAAGGCCAAAAATAGTCAACCAGATACCACTCTCTGTATGGACACCCTGCCATCCACCTTCCGTTGCATAATAATGCAGAGCTAGCTGTTCTACTCCACATTGCTCTCCATCTTCCCCATAGAACCTGCTTTTTCTACCAGCTTCACAATTCAATGGTCTCCCTTGAATATGAACCTGTATTTCTCAGGATGAAAACTAATAGTATTAATTAGATAAACTTAGTAACTTTAAGTGCATAGTTCCGGGAAAATTTCAAGACCTGAAACCCAGAGAAGGAAAAATTAAGAAATACCTCTTTTATCTTCCTCTTAATTGATTCTGAAAAGCTTGGAGTTTTCCAGCGCCTTGGCGGTTTTCCCAAGCGAAGAACCCGCCTTTGTAGTGCCATTCTTGAACCGGCACGGACCCAAGGATCTAATAATCCAGCCTCAGCAACTGAAAGGCTCTCATTGGGGCAGCCCATATGCTCCAAATCAACAGATAATCTTACAGTCCAATATCCTCTTCTTCTATCACATGTGAAGCAATTAAGCAATCGCCTTAGTAAATGTATCGCATCATTGTACCTGAGGCCCAGATAGAATTATAAAAATATCAAAAACCAACAATTTCCATAGATGTGATGTTTTCTTATGCATCAGGATCTTTAATCTTTCCACACAGATCAGGTTAATGAGTAAGGAGCACTATGCTCAATGATATTTTAAGGTTCACTAATGAGTTTTCCTCATTGTATTAGTTTGTTCATTATTGGATAATTGATGGTTGTATTATTCTCTTTGTATACCACTACCACCAATCTGCCACCATTACTACTTCTGCCTTTTGCTAGCACTATTCCTACCACTGCTAGCAAATACTACTATTGCTACTATCACTGCTCCTACTCTTGCTACTGCTACTAACCAAGCAAAACCACCACCAATATGACTGCTACTACCACCACTATTTTGAAATAGGAAATTTTTAAGGGATCATTGGTGGTTGTAAGCATACAATCATGCATTGAAACACAATGGCAAAACCCAGAAAGATAAAAGAGTTTAAAAGTTAATGAGTTCCCTTTAATGTTGTCTCAGTAGATGTAAGACAAGTTATAAAAAGATAAGGGGAATTTTACCAAAAGAAGCATGTGATGAGGTTCATAATTCCATACCTATGCTCACGCTCGAGGAAGGAAATTCC
Source organism: Durio zibethinus (assembly GCF_002303985.1). The sequence goes on from NW_019168026.1 coordinate 11,457,842, forward strand.
TAGCAAGATCACTTTGGAATACACCCATGATGCTGAGAAGCATGAAAGAAATCTAGACATTAATTCAGGAGTTGTGGAATCAATCAATTTTTCAGGAGACCTGGATGTTCGGGACTCAGCTATCATGATGCATCTTAAAACCAAGTCAAAGCTGTTTTCTTCTAGAGACTGATCCATTAATTGAGCTACTTCAATGGCCTGCAACACATTACAATTACATGTGGTAAAGGCAACGAAACTTTGGCTGCATTTTCACATAGAGAGAAACTAAGACCTCTTCATAAGCAAGCAAGTCACTTTTACTTGGGAAAATCTGTTCTGAAATTATGCAGTTGAAAGTAGGATACTTGACAATCCCCAGATCCACCAGTAGGAATGCTGACAGATCCTGTTCTCCATTTAGGAAGAAGAGCCTCTGCAGTACAAAACCAAACTTATTACATTTAATTGTTATACACCATATAAAATATCACTGTGGTATTGAGGGCAGAACTGTAGTGCAAGCACCTCAGCACGCCAAAAAAGGGATTCAGCTTCTGAAGATGTCCTAATACAAATCTCAGTTCTCTCCAAAATCAAGTGTGGTAGAACAGGGCTGCAAATTATAAAGCAACAATAGCAAATCAAAATAAACACATACAGTTGGACTTGCAAAATACATAAAACTGATGAATTCTTGTTATGAAATCATATTACCAAGTTCCACCTTTATAGCAGGAAAGAAGAGATGCAATAAGATTTTGCTTTCTTGAACCATGAGTACGTTTCTGAAACCTCAACAGAATGCAAAGGACCATCAAAGGAACGAGTAAGAAACACATACTTCACATCACAACTATTAAATAGAAGCTAAAACTTTGGGTCCAGTGGACCTTTACTAAGAATTTCAGTATAAAAAATGACTGATTAGAACTACCAGAAATGAGGAGCCTCAACATGCAAATTAATAGGATGATTATAATAGCCAAGCATGCCCTGACTTTTGAAAAACTTGTATTGTAGTCTATTATGAATTTTGATCTAAATGCACTTATTTACTCAAGCAAAATCACTTGTCCATATAATTGTTACTGTACTAAACATAAATAAACATAAATAAAATGTTTGACCCGTATCTGTCCACACAGCAGATCTCTTAATGTGTAGTCATCGAAGGCCAATCTATCACTTTAGGAGCATAAACTATGGAATCAACCAAAATTAGAAAGACCCAACCAAAATGCTCCCTTTACTATTTGTAGTACAGTCAAACTTAAAATGTGCTTTAACTACAGGCGTTGACCTCAGATTATGCTTATAAGTAATGATGAACAGTAAAATTACAGTCATGCTTGAAGAGAAATAACATGGGATAAAAGTATATGTTTTGGTGCCACATTATCTCAAAGAAACCTAAACATTTATAAAATATATGCAATAAATAACATTGGAAATCTTGCATAAGAGTAACTTATAACAGAAACCAAAACCACGTATGTAAGAAAAGCCTCATTGTCTCGATTAGATCACACAATTGATATGAACAGAAGATGCTAATATGTTACAATTTCAATATCATACAGATATAACTAGAACATTCATTAGTAGTGCTTTAGCTCTGTAAAAAGTGTTGCTTCATTTGTAAAATACATACACGATCAGATACAAACGTTCCAGGGAACAGTATTATCAAAGTGAAAATAAATTATTTAAAGAGAAAACTGTATTTGATTGCTCACGGTCCAATAAACCCTTTAGTATTTGAACCATAGTTGCATCATTTTTCTCATAGATTCTATGTATAAAAGAAAAAACAAAGGGTCAATAAAAAATTTATACCTTAGGGTATTGCACACCAGTTTTTTTTCACTCTTTTTCCCCTTTCATGGGGCAATTGCATAGCTGAACTTTCTTATTAGCTTTTTTTTGTAAATAAAAAAATTGCAAATATTGCATGGTCAGTGGTCAAAAACATTTACACATGATAACCAGAAAGGATGAGAAAAAAAAAGAACTTAAGTTAGAAATTCTCGTGAAATGTTAGACAACCATATTGCCAAACAACTTGGCCAATATCACATGACACTAACAAATATCCTAATTACATTCCAAGACTGAAATAACACGGCAAGGATCACTAGAAATGCTTTTAAAAAGTACAGAAATGCAAGAGTGACACAAAGAACAAAAAGAAGTCAACATATAAAATCCAAACCTTTCTAAGTGTACATAAAATATCACGAAGCTCAGAAACAGTGAGCAGACTTAAAATGTCCTTCATGTCATCACCGTGTAGTTCAGTTATATCTTCAATGAGACACAGATAGCCAGTTGCTGCAATGTCACATAAATAACAAATTTACCATTAAGGAGTGCAGAATTTAGTATAGAAGTTGTAGCTAATATATTTGTAAACTTAAATTACCAGATAGCTCCTTGACAGCTTGTTGAGGATTACATACTTCAGGGTACATAATGGTTGACATTCGAAACCAAGGTCCTGAATTAAAAATAGCATGATGAAATTTTTTGGCTATGGAAACAAATGAGCAAGTTTTGGACAATGTAAAATGGTAGATTAACCACTTTCTATAGCACAATGTCGAATACTTTGTAAACATGTGTATCACACATAATTACATATTTCATACAACAAAAAATCACCTTTATAGAAACAACAGTTCGTATTTCTATTTCAATGAAATATGTCAATGTTTATATGTATAAGCAATACACCCAGCACATACCAGGAAGACATGATATACTGCAATCCTACATATTAGTGACTAAGGAAACTACAAGGTCAGTCATAAAAACATTTTTTTCCTAGGATTCGTGTTTTTAAGATGTGACTATAGTGTTATGCTGGCCACCAACCTATCACAAAACACTCCTCCTCGAAGAAGTGGAAGAAGAATCAAAAGAATGAATGAAGTGAGATAGAAGTATATAAAAATATCACGGATAAATATAGTTATCAGAACTCCAATTCTAACCATCTTATGGCATTGGTTTTATGTTGGATAAATCTAGGGAGAACCCACCAACAAACTCGGGAGTAGGGCTTAGTCAAGTTGAGTGCACATACAAGGCTGTTTCTGCTGATGAATAGCTGCTAAGTAAGCAAACATCAACTCAATATGGAAAAGAAATCCAGTCATTTTTAATGATTTAATCCATTATACATCATCTATTGACAGTAAAATGAACTATTAGATACCTATTTAGACACGCAAAAAAAAGAAGCCAGTTAAAAAGAATCCAACTATAAAAGCTTGAGTAGGTCAATGATCAAAGTAACATAACCGGTATATTCAATTGATAATTTAGCAACAAGTAACAAGTGACCAGGATCCAGTGCCTAACAGATTAAGTCGATCGGAGTTCAATATTAAGCAGCCAATAGAGCCAATGTATACGGACCAGTAATGTAGAATGCAGCCATAAATTCAAGAATAAATCAAAACTGAATTCAGAGGTTGTGGGGGAGAGGATATTATAGAAACTTAATCTTGCAATAGAAAACCTTTCCGTGTATAAAGCCGAACAAAAAGCCTCTGACTATCCTCTGATAATGAAGTGAATGATTCTGTCAACAGATGATATAGGCATTAAAATCAAGTAGAACTTAAATGACAGGAAGAAATGTTAAAACCAAGAATTTGAACCAGTACCAATGAATTTCTTTTCATCTTCAGTGAAAAGGTGATTGCTGCTTGTTAGAACCTCCTGTAGTAATAGACAAAAGTTTTGCTGATATTTTGTTGTATTAGGTGGGCGATTCTTCGCAAATTCAACTACTTGAAGAGCTTTTCGCCACAAATGTTTGAAATCCTCAAAATTATCACATCCTTTTTCATCATTAAACATCATGTTCTGACACACAATCTGAATTGGAACAGCGTCTACCGAATGTCTGGGAACAGCAATCACATATCCCTGCAAGAAGCCCTAAAGTGAGATGAGAACTAGAGTCTTGTCAGTTTCCATAATTTTACAAGATCTAAGAGTGTGACAAGTTGATTGATTAAAAGAGTAAGTATGACTACATGAATATTTATCAAGAGAGAGAGAGAGAGAGAGAAACATATAATTTCAACATTTGCATTAAGTTGATCATATACTGCATATATCAACTATATAACCCCTTTTTTGGCTAGGTATATGCAGCCTATTCCAGGTTACTTAATCAAAATGTATTAATGAAGGCAATATATAAATTTGATACCCAAAAAGAATGTCACAGAACTATTTTCTTCCCTATACTTAAAAGCCTGTGAAGATAAAAAGTTCATGACATGTGGAACTTTTTTAAAAACAATGGAGTATAAGATGCCAAGATAAGGAAGAGAGTTAGGGAGGAGGATGACTTTTTAGACATTAATCTATGATTCAACACCCCACTGCAAAAAAAAGGAAAAAAAAAAAAAGATTCTGCCCAGTTGGTTGAGAACTTAGGTCCCTAGAGGGACAAATCTCCAATCTTACAAGGTTTTTAGTTCTTAGATCCGCAAGGAATCAAAATAAATGAGTGGTAGAGGTCTTTTTATTCCTTTTTACTATCTTTATTAGTTGCTATATTATTATTCAGTGATGCCAATAAACTTATATGGCACCTTATTTTCCACCGGACTCCCTTTTCCCATTGATGGGTTGAGGCTTTCTGCACGTGTTAGTTTATTCGCATTCTTTCCTTCAGTTCCCATTAAAGGAGTGATTTACTCATGTTCTTTGCGTATTCATTTTATGGTTCATACTTCATACAATACTGAAGACATATAACCATACATACATACATAAGAATAACTTAAAAAAAAAAAAAGAAAGAAAAAGCTGAACAATTTTTTTCCAGCTACATCACCTCAAAGCTCAAGCAGTACTTCTCAATCAGAGGAGATAAATACTGAGCTAGCTCTCGAGGGAGATAACCAAGCGTTTTAGAGCATGCAGAACTTGCAGAAACAACCTGATTAAAAAAATAAGGTGCAAATTTGAATTAGTAGTTTAAAAAAAAAGAAGAAAAAGAGCAGAAAATAACGATATGCAAAAACAAGTGAACCTTGATAGCATTAGAATCCTTAATATTATCAGGGTCTCTCAGGAGAGATATGCTCGCCCCAAGATTCACATCCTTTTCGTCACTAAACCTACGACCAACAATAAAAGTATCAATAGGCATCCCAGATATGCTGTCCACAGTTTCATCCATACAATGTCTAGGCTCCTCATTATCAGTGGACAACACAGGAAGCTCATCCATGATGTTCACGCTTCCATCACTAATTGGATTTTCGGTTGAACCAGCTATATCAATTCGTATAACACTCTCAGTACACGGCAATTGTCTGCGCTGGTCATGGCTCTGTTCTTCACTTGGAATGGTTTTCGAGAAGCCACCAGTAGCATTCTGTTCAGAGTCGCAAGGACTCTTATCAAGGTCACTAGTCGACAACTGTTCTGATTCACCTGAAGAAATTTGAACTTTTGATTGAGAACAACCAAAGTTTAACTGAAGAAGCGTCCTCTGAGTCAACTTCCGTTTGGTTCCTCTAGAAAGACATCCATCTGAATCCCTTAATTCATATTAAAGGATCTAAAATCAAAATCAAATAGGAAAGAGCAATATCCAATTAATAGCATTATCAGAAAAAAGAAAAGAAAAATACCCAGATGAGAATTGATAGTGTAATCTTCACCAGAAACTTTATTCCCACAAACAGGGCAGGTTACCAAATCACAATTGGGCATTTCAACCTTGTCTTTGGAACCTTCGGTTTCAGCCAAGCTTCCATTTTTATCAGACAAGAGATTCAAAGAGCTCTAAAAATGTAAAATCAAAGGGAAAAAAAAAAGAAGAAGAAGAAAAACTTCATTTTTAGCTTTCTATGCGATAAGCAACCAAATCAATGAAAGAAAGAGCGGTTTACCTGGATTGGCGAGGAGAGAATAAATTGAAGGTGAGGAAGAAAACGGCGTCGTTTGCCGATCAATCTGCTCAAACTTTCTCTCCCTGCTAGCATTTTGCTGCCGCGTACTTTAGATCACTTTGCCCTAATTATATGCAAGCTCACCATTACTTTGAAACCCTAGGTAGCTTCCCTTGTAAGTTTGGGTGCTGAGTCTTTACCTCATTCTCCCGCCAATTCGGGGTGTTTTTCCAATGTGGTAGTTAGATGATAATGGATGGTTGTCTCACGCTAAAATGCTTCTCAGCCGTCCGATGCACTCTCCTCAAATTTCTAACATTTAATTATTAAAATAACATTTATTCGAATTTGAGATGAAATTGAGTTCGATAAAATTAAAAATAACAATTATGATAAAATTAATTATAATTGAATAATTATAATATTATTAAAATAAAATTATAGGTGACATGGATACGTGTGAGGATATATTATTTATAATTATTGTTATGTAATTAATTAATTATAATTTAATATTATATGAAATTTATTTAAAAAATTATGTAGAATTTATATTTTTAAGTGGTGAATTTTTAAATAATTTTTAATTATGATTGATTAATTATAATATTATAAAAAAATAAAATTATAAGAAATATGAATCCGTGTTATAATGTGTTAAAAGATTAAAATTCGAATAATAAAACATTTACTTTACCACAATCACGAAACAAAATCCCTCACTCCTTATCAGGGCAGAGTCGAATTGGCCACTCTGAAATCCTTATTGGTGAGGCCCTGAAAGACGATGACAGAAACAGGGTTGAGTTGGCTGCTACGTTTGGTATAGACTATACTGAAGGCAAGAGGTAAATCGGTGGTGACCCAACTGCTGATGTCAGGGCAGCCTGTGAAGACAGCTTGAAACGTCTTGACGTTGATTGTATTAATCTTTATTATAAGCACTGGATTGATACTAGGGTTCCCATTGAAGTCACGGTACTTTTTTCTCTGCTTTTTTTCATTGTTATGATCTGTTATTCTAGTTGAAAAAAAAGCATCATTGATCTTTTTATTGGCTGTTACTTGTTTTGTTTCAACCCAGACGGGTGAACTTAATAAACTAGTCGAAGTAGGTAAAGTGAAGTACATAGTTGACTGGGTCAAGTCAACACTATGCTTGCAGTGCTGCTGTATAAAGCCAGAAAAAGATAGCAGCAAAAACTCCATTGCTTAACCTGTTACTGTTGAAAGAAAGAAAGAAGAAATGGAAACTAAAGTGGGGAGAATAAAGCTAGGCACCCAAGGCCTGGAAGTATCAGCTCAAGGCTTAGGCTGCATGGGCATGTCAGCCTTCTACGGTCCACCCAAGCCTGAACCTGACATGATCAACCTCATCCACCACGCCATCAACTGTGGAATCACTTTCCTCGACACTTCCGATGTTTATGGTCCCCATACTAATGAAATCCTTCTGGGAAAGGCCTTGAAAGATGTCAGAGACAGAGTTGAATTGGCTACTAAATTTGGTGCTCGTTTTGTGGATGGTAAAGCGGAAGTCCGGGGTGACCCTGCTTATGTAAGGGAGGCTTGTGAAGGTAGCTTGAAACGCCTTGGTGTGGAGTGTATCGATCTTTATTATCAGCATCGGATTGACACCAGGGTTCCTATTGAAGTCACGGTCTGTTGTTTCTGATCTTCTCTTTTATTTATTTATTTATTTTATTTGGTACCCGCAGTCTGGATTGCAAGTGTCAAGATTCAGACTCCGGACCTGTTGAATATCATCAGTGATTGCATAAACCAATTTAGCTAACCTTGGGTTCAATCTGCTCTTTTATTTGGTACTACTTGTTTTTCTTTTGCTTTTCAAAGAAAAATAAAAAGTGGGTGTTTTTACAGGTGGGAGAGCTGAAGAAATTAGTTGAGGAGGGTAAAATAAAGTATATAGGTCTCTCCGAGGCCTCTGCATCAACTATCAGAAGGGCACATGGTGTTCATCCAATAACTGCTGTGCAGTTGGAATGGTCCTTGTGGGCTAGAGATGTTGAGGAAGAAATAATTCCTACTTGCAGGTTAGTCATGGATAAGAGTACCAACAATATTGTTGGATCATTAACAATTCCAAATTCTAGTGTCTCATTCCTTTTCATTTCTCAGGGAACTTGGTATTGGTATTGTTGCCTATAGCCCTCTGGGGAGAGGATTCTTTTCCTCAGGGCCAAAACTGGTGGAAACTTTTTCTGATGGGGACGCCAGGAAGGTTCGTTCCCATAACATATTTGATGAATGTCCATACAATAGAACAATCTTAGTTCTAGTAGACTCATGATATGTCAGGGTATGAATAACCAAAACTTCTATATCTTAGTTTCTTTAGTAATGAAAAGTTTGTTCTTGGAGTTTTTGACTACATCTGGATTCACTCAGTATCAATTGAAGGGGCCTTCGAGTTTCAGATTTATCTAGCTGCTCTTTCTATTACTGACTTTCCTGCTAAAAGTTAATTTTCATTTGCTTCTGTATAATTTTCATGTTGTCTTAGCTCTTTAATTGCCACAGTTTCTTCCAAGGTTCCAACCTGAAAATCTTGAGCATAACAAACACCTCTTTGAGCGGGTTAATGAGATAGCAAGGAGAAAAGGGTGCAGTCCATCACAGCTTGCATTAGCCTGGGTCCATCACCAAGGGGATGATGTCTGTCCAATACCTGGAACCACAAAAGTTGAAAACCTAAATGAGAATATCAGGGCTTTGTCTGTGAAACTAACACCTGAAGAGATGGCTGAACTAGAATCCATTGCTTCAGCAGATGCTGTAAAAGGAGACAGATATGGGGACACTGTCACAACCTATAAGAACTCTGATACCCCACCTTTATCTTCATGGAAACCTGTTTGAGAAGATGCATTTTTGTTGCATCTATACAATCTAATAAATGAGCTACAATACTGCCTTTAGATGTTTGGAACCATGTTGAGTTCCTCCTATGTTCTGAGAATAAGTTCTCTGTCCAGATTATCAAATGTTGGTGTGACTTGTGAGTCCACAAACAGAGAAGTTTGTATGTGAAGTTTATATGCTTGTGTTCTGAGAATAAGTTCTCTGTCTAGAAATATCATTGTAATATATGCTTATGTTCACCCTACCAATTTTTAGTTCTTCCTAGTTAAGCTTTTATTTATTGCAGAATGGAGTTGAAAATGAACCCGGAGTTTAGCGCAGTTGGTTCATATAGCAACCCTTAAGATGTAGCATCTAGCTGGTCTGGGATTTAGATTTCAGAACCTGCAACCCATTACAATCTCTTTTGTTTAAAAAAAAAAAGAATGGACTTGAAAATTTTGTGCTTAATACTTCCCATATTTAGTTACCTAGGTAAATTGCTTAGCATTATCTATCCCATCAAAATTTACTGTTAGCTTTGAATGCTTTTGTTCTTTTATCACAATTCAGAACTGCCTAAGGAATCCTGAAATTAAGATCTGAAAATAATTGGCAGAAGATATGCCTCTTTACCTATAAGTGGCCATGCAACACTGGCAAATGGTATATTAGAAAGCCAAAAGAAACTCAATTTTAATGAGATTTCAACATCAATGAAACATTGCAACATATTAAATCAAAGAGCTGTAACATTGATAACATTGATAGCTTTCTATGAGATAAGCAACCAAATCAATGAAAGAAAGAGCGGTTTACCTGGATTGGCGAGGAGAGAATAGATTGAAGGTGAGGAAGAAAACGGCGTCGTTTGCCGATCAATCTGCTCAAACTTTCTCTCCCTGCTAGCATTTTGCTGCCGCGTACTTTAGATCACTTTGCCCTAATTATATGCAAGTTCACCATTACTTTGAAACCCTAGGTAGCTTCCCTTGTAAGTTTGGGTGCTGAGTCTTAACCTCCTTCTCCCGCCAATTCGGGGTGTTTTTCCAATGTGGTAGTTAGATGATAATGGATGGTTGTCTCACGCTAAAATGCTTCTCAGCCGTCCGATGCACTCTGCTCAAATTTCTAACATTTAATTATTAAAATAACATTTATTCGAATTTGAGATGAAATTGAGTTCGATAAAATTAAAAATAATAATTATGATAAAATTAATTATAATTGAATAATTATAATATTATTAAAATAAAATTATAGGTGACATGGATACGTGTGAGGATATATTATTTATAATTATTGTTATGTAATTAATCAATTATAATTAATATTATATGAAATTTATTAAAAAAATTATGTAGAATTTATATTTTTAAGTGGTGAATTTTTAAATAATTTTTAATTATGATTGATTAATTATAATATTATAAAAAAATAAAATTATAGGAAATATGAATCCGTGTTATAATGTGTTAAAGATTAAAATTCGAATAATAAAACATTTACTTTACCATAATCACGAAACAAAATCCCTCACTCCTTACTTGTAGTACTGGTATATATTATTTTTATCAGGGCAGAGTCGAATTGGCCACTCTGAAATCCTTATTGGTGAGGCCCTGAAAGACGATGACAGAAACAGGGTTGAATTGGCTGCTACGTTTGGTATAGACTATACTGAAGGCAAGAGGTAAATCGGTGGTGACCAACTGCTGATGTCAGGGCAGCCTGTGAAGACAGCTTGAAACGTCTTGACTTTGATTGTATTAATCTTTATTATAAGCACTGGATTGATACTAGGGTTCCCATTGAAGTCACGGTACTTTTGTTCTCTGCTTTTTTCATTGTCATGATCTGTTATTCTAGTTGAAAAAAGAGCATCATTGATCTTTTTATTGGCTGTTACTTGTTTTGTTTCAACCCAGACGGGTGAACTTAATAAACTAGTCGAAGTAGGTAAAGTGAAGTACATAGGCTTAGCTTAGGCTTTTGCTTCGACCATTGGAAGGGCACATGCTGTTCAGTCTGTTGTTATTTTTGAAGCAAAGAAAACTTTACTCACTACTACATATCTTAACATCAGAAATATTATAATTTAAAGCCTAATTAATAACTACCCACTAAAATCATAATTCTAAGATTAAGCCATGATCACTAGCATGAATAACAAAAAATAACTAACATCAAAAAAATATGAACAACATGAAACATTCAATGAATCTACATTAGCAGTCCTAAACACATCTTCTAACACTCCTCCTTGCTTTAGGAGCTGCAAACACCAAGTTTTGTCCTCAGAAATTCAAACTTGCTAACTGGCAGTGGCTTGGTGAAAACATCTGCAACCTGATCTTTTGTTTTGCAGTAGACAAGAACAACAACTCCATCTTTCTTTACTTCCCTTAAGAAGAATAGTTTAATATTAAAATGTTTAGTTTTCCCGTGAAACACAGGATTTTGAGAGATAGCAATGGCAGCTTGATTTTCAACAAGAATCTTCGTGCTTTCCTCCTGCTCTAAGTTAAGATCGATTAAAATCTTCCTTAGCCACAAAGCTTGATTAACAGCAGCTGTTGCAGCAATAAACTCTGCTTCAGCTGTGGATTGAGCTACAATTTCTTGTTTTTTCAAGCTTCATGAGAAAACACTAGAACCAAATGTGAAACAATAGCCTGAAGTGCTTTTCATATCATCAATGGAACCTCCCCAATCACTGTCTGAGAAACCAACCAGCTTGAACTCTTTGCTCTTTGTGTATTTAATGCCAAAATCACTTGTGCCTTTCACATATCTAAGCACCCTCTTTGTAGCCTTGAGATGCCATTCACTTGCATAATGCATAAACCAAGATAAAATGCTTATAGCATTCAAAATGTCAGGCCGAGTTGCTGTGAGAAACATTAAGCAACCAATCAGGCTTCTAAAATATGCCTGATCAATCTTCTCTGTTCCATCTTCTTTACAGAGCTTTTCCTTTGAGTTCATTGGTGTCCTCATTTCTTTACATTTTTCGAGTTTAAACTTCTTCAAAATCTCCTTGGCATATTTCTTCTGACAGATGAAGACTTCATGTTCATTCTGTTTGATTTCCATTCCAAGAAAAAAGGTCATCAATCCAAGATCTGTCATTTCAAAAAACTCCATCATCTCTTACTTAAACTTCTCCACAATACTTGTGTTGTTTCTTGTCACAAGTAAGTCATCCACATATAGTGAGATGATAAGAATGTTAACTCCATTGTGCTTGACATATAAAGTTGATTCAGATAAGCTTTTGACAAATCCCAAGTTCTGTAAATGTTCATTAATCATGTTGTACCAAGCTCTTGGAGCTTGCTTCAATCCGTAAAGTGCCTTTTTAAGAAGATAAACCTTATCTTCTTCTCCTTCCTTAACATAGCCTTCTGGTTGTTCTACATAAATCTCCTTCTACAGAAAACCATTCAAGAATGCTGACTTGACATCTAATTGGTGCACTTTTCAATTCATTTGTGCTGCAACGACGAGTAAGAACCTAATGGTGTCGAGTCTAGCAACTGGTGCGAAAGTATCTGAGTAGTTCACACCGAGTATTTGAGCATATCCTTTGACCACGAGTCTAGCTTTATACTTGTTGATTGAGCCATCAACATTAAGCTTGGTTCTATACACCCATTTGACTCCAATTACTTTTCTGTTTTGGGGTCGATCAACCAACTCCCATGTTTCATTCCTTTCAATCATGAATAGCTCCTCCTTTATTGCAACAATCCAATTTTGATCCGTCTTGGCCTCTTCATAATTTGTAGGTTCACACACAGCAATATTGCATCTTTGATAAACATCAGAAAGTAGTCTTGTACCTCTGATAGGACTGTCATCCACCATTTCATTCTCTCAGTCTCCAATGCTAGGAAACTTGAGCTTGTGCTCTTTTAAGGTTGGATCCATCTTTTTTTCATCATCCCAGTTCCACTCTTCATCTTTCATAAAGTGCACATCCCTGCTTATAATAATTTTTCCAGTTTGTGGCTGGAAAACTTTATAAGCTTTTGCAACTGAGCTGTAGCCAATGAAGATGCCTGAAAGTGCTCTTTTATCTAATTTATCTTTCTTGGTCTGTGGAACATAAGTGAAGCACAAACATCCAAATATTTTAAGGAAATTCAGAGATGGTTTATAAACCATACCATGCCCTCAAAGGGTGTTTGATCCTTCACTTGCTCTTGTGGGAAGCCTGTTTACAAAAAAACAGCAGTATTTACTGCTTCACCCAAAATTGCTTTTGACAGGTTCTTTCTCATGTAGCATACATCGCTGTTCATCCTCCAATTATGAATCTATTCTGTCTCTCACATTCGCCATTTTGTTTGTGGAGTGTATGGGAGCGGTTATTGATGTTGGATGCCTGCCTCTTCACCAAAAATGAGTGATTGCTTCAGAAGTGTACTTTGGCCCATGTCTGGTCTGGAGTTTGAATTCTACAGCCACTCTCGTTCTCAACTCTGGCTTTAAAGTTCCAGAAGACTTGAGCCACCTCTGACTTGTACTTTAAAAAGAAGATCCAACATATACAGGTGAAATCATCAATGAATGCAACATAATAAAGACTACCTTTCAGAGAAGGCGTTCTTTGTGGGCCTGCAATATCAGTATGAATTAATTGTAACTTCTTTGTTGCTCTTCATGTTTCCTTGAGAAATAGTTTCCTACTTTGCTTTCCAAACTGACATGCTTTGCAGTTTGGAATATGATCATCAAGTTCCGAAAAATCATTTACCATATTATTGGATTTCATCTGCAGCAGCCCCTGATGATGATAGTGCCTGAGCCTCTTGTGCCATACTTCAGTGATATTTTTTTTGATTGGGAAAGCAGTTTGCTCCTCCTCAATAGATTTAGAGCAAAGCTTTTCCCTTCATTTTTACTTTGAAAATATCTTTGGTTCAACTGCATCTTAATCAAGCAACTTTTATCTTCGAACACAACTTTATAACCCTTTTCAATTAGTTGTCCAACATTTAACAAGTTTTGATCAATTTCAGGGACATATAATACATCAGAAATGAACTTTGTACCTGAACAAGTTAAAATTACAACTGTTCCTTTTCCCTTCACAGTTATGTACTTGCCATTATCAACTCGAACTTTCGATGAGTTTGTGTTGCTTAGTTCCCTGGATAGATCCTTATCATGTGTCATGTGGTTAGTACAATCACTATCTATAAGCCAACTCTCACTTGATTCGATGCCGGAGAAACATGTAGCTACGAACAAGTGATCCTCCTCCTCTTGATCAGCAACCTTTGCATCTTCACCATGTTGCAGATTTTTGTTTTTACAGATAACAGCTTCATGCCCCATCTGATTACATTTAGTGCATTTAGCATCAGGTCTTCTCCAGCGTCTAAATGGAAGATGACCCTTCTTTCCACAATGTTGGCAAGGTGAATAGGATTTCTTCTGATTTTCATTCTTTCCTTTTGCATTGGCTGATGCAGTACTTGCCCCATTTTCTTCAAAATCTTTTTTCTTCTTTCTTTTGCTTTTGGCCACATTTTGATGCTTGACTGCCAAAGCTCCTTCAATTGTTGTATCTTCCCTCATCAGTCTTCTTTGTTCTTGTGCTTGCAAAGCATTAAGCAATTCTGTTAAGGAAATTTTTGACAGATCCTTTGTATTCTCCAAGGCAGTGATGGTTGCTTCATATCTTTCAGGTACTGTAACAAGAATTTTTTCTACAATTCTTGAGTCAGTAAATTCAGATCCAAGAAGCCTTACTTTGTTTGCGATACTCAGAAGCTTATCGGAGTAATCTTTAATCGTCTCAGAGTCCTTCATTCTTTGAAGTTCAAATTCCCTAATCAAGTTAAGGACTTGCATCCCTTTAATTCTTTCATCTCCTTCATATTCATTCTTGAGATAATCCCATATCTCTTTTGCTGACTTCAAAGACATGATACGAGTGAAGATGATGGATGAGACTGCAGCAAACAAGCAGGCCTTTGCCTTTGATTTCTTTGTCTTCTTTTCTTTCTGTGCTTTAATTTGTGCCATGGTGGGATTGTTTGGAAGTGCAGGAATTTCATAGTCTTCTTCCACTGCTTCCCAAAGATCTAAAGCTTCCAAGTATGTCTTCATACGTACTGCTCAAATCTGGTAGTTGTTTCCGTCGAACACCGCCGGAGCAATTGTGGAGAAACTGGCTTCAGCTTCCATGACGCGTCAATTTCACACACAGATCCCTTAAGAAGAAGGCTCTGATACCAAATGTTGTATTTTTGAAGCAAAAAAAAACTTTACTCACTACTGCATATCTTAACATGCAGAAACATACAATTTATAAGCCTAATTAATAACTACCCACTAAAATCATAATCCTAAGATTAAGCCATGACCACCAGCAAGAATAACAAAAAATAACTAACATCAGAAAAACAAGAACAACATGAAATATTCAATGAATCTACATTAACAGTCCTAAACACATCTTCTAACACAGTCAGTAACAGCTGTTGGAATGATCGTTGTGGTTATGAGATGCTGAGAAAGACAATAGAGTTGAAAACTTGTGTATTTGTATTATTTTAAATGCTCGTAAAATATAAATATTGGCGTTGAGCTCTCAGCCCCCCAAAGATAGAAAAAATCCAAATTATCTTCTTCTTTTTTGTTTTACTTTTTCCAAAAAAAGAGTAATCAAGTTAGATATTTGTCAGTAACTTGATTCAAGTCATCGAAAGGGATAGAAATTATTTTATGTATTGATGTACACATTTTGTCTTGATATGGAAAAATGAACCCGGAATTTGAAAAGCAAAAAATAAAGATGCGTTGTTCTTGTAAACTTAACGTTCAATTTTTGCTTTCAATTAACAATATATAAATTTAAAGTAAATTTTCTCTGATTCCCGCAATTTAATTGAAAAAGTTGACTGGGTCAATTCAACACTATGCTTGCAGTGCTGCTGTATAAAGCCAGAAAAAGGTGGCAGCAAAAACTCCATTGCTTAACCTGTTAGTGTTGAAATAAAGAAAGAAGAAATGGAAACTAGAGTGGGGAGAATAAAGCTAGGCACCCAAGGCCTGGAAGTATCAGCTCAAGGCTTAGGCTGCATGGGCATGTCAGCCTTCTACGGTCCACCCAAGCCTGAACCTGACATGATCAACCTCATCCACCACGCCATCAACTGTGGAATCACTTTCCTCGACACTTCCGATGTTTATGGTCCCCATACTAATGAAATCCTTCTGGGAAAGGCCTTGAAAGATGTCAGAGACAGAGTTGAATTGGCTACTAAATTTGGTGCTCGTTTTGTGGATGGTAAAGTGGAAGTCCGGGGTGACCCTGCTTATGTAAGGGAGGCTTGTGAAGGTAGCTTGAAACGCCTTGGTGTGGAGTGTATCGATCTTTATTATCAGCATCGGATTGACACCAGGGTTCCTATTGAAGTCACGGTCTGTTGTTTCTGATCTTCTCTTTTATTTATTTATTTATTTTTTTTGGTATCCGTTTGTCACGTCTCGAGATCAAGATGTAATACGATCATATTATCTTAAAGAAAATCTCAAATAATACGAAAACTTCTTTCTTAAACATTTTAAACTTCTTCAATAAAACAATATACCAAATAAAATTCATATTTTTAATTTAACTGATGTTACATCTTTATATATCCAAATACAAATCATATAAAATACAAAACTGTCTCTTAAAATCTCATTGACCAATATATTCTCTGACGATTAAGTAATCTTATCCATTTTATCTTTTAGCTTCACACAAGACTAACCAAACTTATCACTTAATCATCTGTAAAGAAAAGTAAAAGGAAATGAGCAAACCACAACTCAGTAAGTATAGCCTCACAAGGTTGAGGTGGTGTGAACTTTTTTATACCCCAGTGACCCTCCTATTATGTTCGATGCGAACCGTGTCAAGTAGGCTGATCTGGGACGTCGGATGAGTGGATGTCCAAGTTCCGAAGTCGTGCGGGTTCGAAGCTTAAGTCTCAACCCGTGACACCCGCAGTCTGGATTGTAAGTGTCAAGATTCAGACTCCGGACCCGTTGAATATCATCAGTGATTGCATAAACCAATTTAGCTAACCTTGGGTTCAATCCGCTCTTTTATTTGGTACTTGTTTTTCTTTTGCTTTTCAAAGTGGGTGTTTTTACAGGTGGGAGAGCTGAAGAAATTAGTTGAGGAGGGTAAAATAATGTATATAGGTCTCTCCGAGGCCTCCGCATCAACTATCAGAAGGGCACATGGTTGTTCATCCAATAACTGCTGTGCAGTTGGAATGGTCCTTGTGGGCTAGAGATGTTGAGGAAGAAATAATTCCTACTTGCAGGTTAGTCATGGATAAGAGTACCAACAATATTGTTGGATCATTAACAATTCCAAATTCTAGTGTCTCATTCCTTTTCATTTCTCAGGGAACTTGGTATTGGTATTGTTGCCTATAGCCCTCTGGGGAAAGGATTCTTTTCCACAGGGCCAAAACTGGTGGAAACTTTTTCTGATGGGGACGCCAGGAAGGTTCGTTCCCCTAACATATTTGATGAATGTCCATACAATATAACAATCTTAGTTCTAGTAGACTCATGATATGTCAGGGTATGAATAACCAAAACTTCTATATCTTAGTTTCTTTAGTAATGAAAAGTTTATTCTTGGAGTTTTTGACTACATCTGGATTCACTCAGTATCAATTGAAGGGGCCTTCGAGTTTCAGATTTATCTAGCTGCTCTTTCTATTACTGACTTTCCTGCTAAAAGTTAATTTTCATTTGCTTCTGTATAATTTTCATGTTGTCTTAGCTCTTTAATTGCCACAGTTTGTTCCAAGGTTCCAACCTGAAAATCTTGAGCATAACAAACACATCTTTGAGCGGGTTAATGAGATAGCAAGGAGAAAAGGGTGGAGTCCATCAAAGCTTGCATTAGCCTGGGTCCATCACCGAGGGGATGATGTCTGTCCAATACCTGGAACCACAAAAGTTGAAAACCTAAATGAGAATATCAGGGCTTTGTCTGTGAAACTAACACCTGAAGAGATGGCTGAACTAGAATCCATTGCTTCAGCAGATGCTGTAAAAGGAGACAGATATGGGGGCACTGTCACAACCTATAAGAACTCTGATACCCCACCTTTATCTTCATGGAAACCACCCGTTTGAGAAGATGCATTTTTGTTGCATCTATACAATCTAATAAATGAGCTACAATACTACCTTTAGATGTTTGGAACCATGTTGAGTTCCTCCTATGTTCTGAGAATAAGTTCTCTGTCCAGATTATCAAATGTTGGTGTGACTTGTGAGTCTACAAACAGAGAAGTTTGTATGTGAAGTTTATATGCTTGTGTTCTGAGAATAAGTTCTCTGTCTAGAAATATCATTGTAATATATGTTTATGTTCACCTTACCAATTTTTAGTTCTTCCTAGTTAAGCTTTTATTTATTGCAGAATGGAGTTGAAAATGAACCCGGAGTTTAGCTCAGTTGGTTCATATAGCAACCCTTAAGATGTAGCATCTAGCTGGTCTGGGATTTAGATTTCAGAACCTGCAACCTATTACAATCTCTTTTGTTTAAAAAAAAAAAGAATGGAATTGAAAATTTTGTGCTTAATACTTCCCATGTTTAGTTACCTAGGTAAATTGCTTAGCATTATCTATCCCATCAAAATTTACTGTTAGCTTTGAATGGTTTTGTTCTTTTATCACAATTCAGAACTGCCTAAGGAATCCTGAAATTAAGATCTGAAAATAATTGGCAGAAGATATGCCTCTTTGCGTATAAGTGGCCATGCAGCACTGGCAAATGGTATATTAGAAAGCCAAAAGAAACTCAATTTTAATGAGATTTCAACATCGATGAAACATTGCAACATATTAAATCAAAGAGCTGTAACATTGGCTATACCTATTTTCACTTACAGCTCAGGAATACGAAGAGGACAAACAGATGATCAACCATCCAGTTACCCAATGCAAAAATTCAATCAAGGAAAAGAAATAAACAATCGAGATCAAAGCAGGAGTTTGTTTTCTTTACTCCTCATTAATCCCAGTCACATAAGTAATGCACTAATT
This sequence comes from Durio zibethinus, assembly GCF_002303985.1. The sequence goes on from NW_019168026.1 coordinate 11,476,692, forward strand.
TTTGTCTAATCTTGCATTTCTATGCTCTTCTTCATTGTCTAAATTAGTTGCTCCAATGAATGGTCTCCCACTATTCCAGATAATTTCAACTTCCAGCGGTTCTCTACAGCAAAATCAACACTGGGATCCTTTCCTTTCTTAATATCTTTCCTAACTTTCTCCACTCTCTCAAGAACTTTTTTAACCGCAACGTCAAATGCATCCTCAAAAAGCTCCAATCTGGACATGGGATCTGCATATATCACCTTTGGTATTAGCTTTAGCACCTGTTTTCTCATAGCTAATACTTGGCCTTTCGGAAACTGAGAAAGTGCTTTATTGATGCTCACCCTGCCATCATTTATGTCATTGGCAGGAATGTACACAGAATATTTGGTATAGTTCTTTGGAAAGTACCATGTATATTGTGCATATGCAGAATAAGGATGGAAGAAAACAGGAATGCACCCTGCCAGGATCGAATCAAATGTTGAGCGCCGAGTGTATGAATCCCCTGGAGGCTGTAAGCAAAAAATGGAGTCTCGAAACACCTTAATTACTTCAACTGGAGTATCACACCTGTTTCCACTAGACTGACAATCAAGAAACTTGCATGTGTTTTTTGAGGCTAAACATTGGTTGATAATCTTGCCCCGGATTGAGTCATTCATACTTGGACGTGGAGCACCAGCAAATGAGAATAGGTGTCGCCTTTTTCGACTTCTCATTCTTTTCTGCCAACGGATTACCTCTCTGTGGCTTGATGGATGAAAGTAAGTTGGGTATGGTATGGCAAATTCATTGCTCCACGAGCTTGTTTCTATAGTTAACATTGTCATATTCATGGATTCAGGCAAAGACATAAGCCTGCTGCCCCAATCGGATTCTTTTCCTGTTTGTCTCCGAAAATCCCAAGCAATCCTCCCTGCAACAAAGAAATGATCTCTACCCCACATCCGTTTCCATTCAGCTTCTTTTCCAAGCCAATTGACCAAATCATAAGCAGAAGAATCTCTTATGGATGTGTTATAACCCCAAAGAAAACGACCAATATCTAGGCCAGCATAAAAGGGTACAAAAATAGCTGAAGCCAATGATGAATTATTGGTTAAACATTTGTATTGCTTCATCCTATGATGGAAAATGACTTCTAGAAGGAACTGGTTTGTTTCAAACCAATTCCTGTCAGATAAAACCCCTCGTGGGCTTTCAACCTTTGGACCGAACCCTGAATTCATCAGGGATGGACACATATCAAACCATTTGTTAAGCATTCGACAATCCTTGAGCACATTATAATTGAATCTACTTGGAAGATGGTGAACATATATGTATTTACCTGAACATGGATCCTCTCTTTTCCAATCACTACCAGGTTGTTGATCAGCAACATCCTGAACCTGAACCTGAACCTTGTTTTCTTCCTTCACATTATTATCCAATGTAACATTATTTTCCAGGACAGGAAAATCCTGTGCATCTTTATAAGCTTGATTGCTGGTGACAATGGAAGGTGGGGCAGAAGTTTCACCATGTTTGTCAATGGCAACAAATTGGCCAGTTCTCTGGGTGTTGAGAGCATAGTCAAAACTGTGGACTATGAAGGAGACTCCATTCTTGGCACCAGATAAAACTGAATAATCCAAGCAAAGCAAAACCAAGCAAAAAACAAAGGAGACAAGAACAACAAACCAGAGTTGATTATGTCTCTGCTTCCAAATCATCATCTTCTCCATTTTTGTCCAATTCTGAAAAAAAATCACAAGCCACCGAGGGAATGACTTGGAACAAAGAAAAGAAGACAACAAACGACTAAAATTTGTTTTTGAAGCAAGAAAGAAAAAACTGAAAAAAAAAAAAAAAAAGGTACTAAGGGAAGTCATTCAAAGCAACAGAATATTTAAGGCAAGGCAGTGTCCATTTATGGAAGCATCCAAACATGCAAACCCACGTTTCCTTTTGATTAGTATATCAAAGTAATAAAAATTAATTTTCCAACTTTCCATTTATGCTTCGTTTACTTTGTTTATTGATAGTATTATCAGAACTAATAAAATATTTTCATTAAAACTCTTCTTTCAAGTTACATGGCTGGCCGCCACATTTTATGGATCTATTATCACTTAGGAATTAGGAGTTTTTTACAATTTTGTTCACATTATAGCTTTATGTTAACTTCTCCATTGTGAAACTTTTTTTTTTTTAAATAAACAAATGCCATAAAGAATTGATGGCAGTTGATTTAAAAAAGATGCATGAATTTATTGTTGAATGAATGTTTTCTAAAATGTTTTTAAATGTTTTTTATAAAATAATAAGGGTTTGATCCTCAATTGATGCATGAATTTAATCATTTATTGTTGAATGAATGTTTTCTCGGTTTCACTTTGACTTCATTTATGTAAAAAAATGTGTTTCAAACAGTGATTTTCAACACATCTTTACATACAATCGTCTCAAGAATCAAATCCATTGGTCTCACTTTCAATTTTTGATTTAGGGTTCACGTGTATTTAAAAATCCCTTAAAGTACAATCAATCAAAGTGCATTTGCATTTAATCAGAGAAGCTATTACTTTTAGCATAGCTTTCCAAATTATCTTGTTTAAATTTCTTCTTCATTAATTGCATTAGTCTATTAGACATACAACATCTATCAGCATTCATAAAAAAATTATATGAAACAGTTACATCATGTCAATATATATCATTTTCATTCAAATTATAAAAATCATATATTATTAAATAATCAATTATTTTATTCAAATTAATATTGGTGACAGGATTATTAAATAACCGTTTCATATAAATTTTTTTTCTTCTAACGTATTGGTGACAGGTTTAGAAATTCAGGATCATTGCACGAAATCTCTATGTTATTTGAGGTTAAATTAGTGAAGGAATTTTGATCAATAAGAGAGAGTGAAACAACCATAAATTTAGAGCACCAAAGCTGTTCCTAATAATCATTCTCCCATCAAATAAATAATAAGCACTATAAAATATAAATTTATATATATTTATGTGAAAATTTTTAATTATCACATCATGCATTATCAAAGCATTCAGATTTATATTTAAAAAATATATATCTAAATAATTTTTCCATAACTTGATCCTGAAATTATTACATAAATCTTTTTTATCACACCAATCATAAATTTTACAAATCATTCTCTCCTATCAAACAGAAAAACTAGCTACTTTTTTATAAATGCATAGACAATGGGTTTAACCAAGAAAACTGTAAAGATGCCAAAGAGGCCAGCCTCATCATACACAATTCTTCAAAGAATCTCCAGCTCCTTGGAAGAAGCAATATGAGAGTGCAAAATCAGCCATAAAAATACCAACGAGAGAAATAACCACAGCTGAAGTTGTTGACTCTCCGACACCTTTGGCTCCTCCCATGGTGGTAACTCCCCAAGCACAGCTCACAATAGAGATGATCATACCAAAAACCTGAGACTTAATCATTGCACTGATTATATCCCATGATCGTAGAGCCCTTTGAGCTGAATCCAAGATGATGTTAATGCTAATCCCATAAACACCATCAGCCAAAAGGGCACTTGATGCCATCCCTACTGTGAAACACATCAGAGTCAAAAATGGTAAAGCTAAAGAGGAAGCGATCACTCTGGGTGTGACCAAATAGTCAACAGGGTTCGATCCAAGAACTCTCAATGTGTCAGTCTGCTCAGAAACCTGCATTGTTCCTAATTCTGCAGCGAATGCACTTCCAATTCGCCCTGCAACCACAATTGATGTAACCACAGGACTTAGCTCCCTTGAGAATGCTAAGGCCAATACCCCACCAACCGATCGGTTCAACCCCAAACGGGTAAATTCTCTCACAAACTGAATAGTGAAGGCCATGCCAACAAATGCTGAGGTTAGAAGACAAACCCCAACTGATTTAGGTCCAACTCTCTCCAGTTGTTGGAGGGTATTTCTCCAGTGGACTTTACCCTTTAGAGTCCTAATAATAACTTGCCCTGCAAGGACAAGAACAGATAATCCTCTCCATAAGTACCTTGGAGGAGACCATTTGCTAAAGAATGTCTCTGGCTCTGAACAGGGTGCATGGTTTGCACTGCTTTCTTCTTCTAGCACAGGGGCATATGGGCAGCCATCATCTGTGTTGGAAAGAACAAACAACCTAGTTTTGCGGGTTGGTGTTAGAAATCTAAGACTCTGACCTCTTCCAGTGCTGGAAAGTGTACTTGAATTCCAACCTCCTAGTTTTATCCATCCATCAGATTTGATAGAGCTCCTTCTACAACATGATTAAAGATTTTAAATCTCACAGATAAAGCATCAGCAGTAATTTTATTTTGAAAGGATAGTAGATTCTCAGTGAAATTAGAAGAGAGAAAGAGAGTGACCTGCTAGAAAAGTAAAATATAGGACGAAGTTGAGAAGCTGTTTGCATCTTTGGCTCCTCCTCCTTTTAACTTCTACAGTAAGAAAACTCATGTAAGACCTTAAAGTCCAAATATTACACCAATCAAATTCCAATCAGACTAAAAATTACACAAAAATGTATCATGAAAAAGCCTTTTCACCCAAAATTTAGCAAAAATAAAAATGATGAAAATCAGCATTATAAACAAAAAAAAGAAAAAGAAAAAAAAGATTCAAGATACACAATAAAACTTACATGATGCTGAAACTTTTTTTTTTCCCATAAGCTATAGCATGATAACAACGAGTCCAGAGAGAACCAATTAAAAGTCAATTTCGGCATTGCTCACATCTAAGTTAAAAGTACTAATCTTTGGTTACAATTTCATTTCTGTTATTGAATTCAAAAAAAAAAAAAACGAGATAAAGTTACGTGCTATGAGGGCTATTTTCAAAATCTGAATTAAGGAAAAACACAAGTCTGAGATTGGATTAATAAAAAAAACCAAAAAGACCCAAGTCACCGGATCAAACAAAGTCTTCGAATTTAGCATAATTGCATAAATAAGCTAGTTAATGGAATACCCAGAAGCAAAATATCAAGATTAATGTCTTGAACAGTTCAAAATTCCACTACCCAGTGACCCGAATATCTCTAAACCTCAGCAACAAAAACCCAAAATTCATTTTCCCAAATAACAATCTTAAAGTGACAAGTTCCTAAAGACAGTGGCAGATAGACGCCATAAAAATCAAGAAAAGAGAAGACTTGCAGGAAATAATAAATATATAATACCTCCGATTGAAGATAGAAGGTAACGATGGCTGTGGAGTGGTGACTGTTATAGTGAGCAGGCTTTCGGTGTACGGTATATAGAATTCTTCCTTCAAGAGAATGGAGATTAAAATGTGGGAAATTAGGAGGATTAGAGGTTTTTTTTTGCAGCCGATAGATATTTGACAACTCAACCCTTGCAACGGCGGGTTGAGCTATCGTGTTGTCCCTCCTTTTATTATTTATTATTTTATTTTTGTCACATGTTCCTTGCTATTTTATATAGTTTTAATTATATTTTCTTCAATTTCTTGATTTAATGATAAAAAAAAACTTAAAAAAACATAAAATTAAGGTTCGACCTCAGTTTTCGCTCCCCTACGCTCTGCCCCTTGAATTATAAAAAAAAAAAAGTTCTAATTATATTTATAAAATTTTATAATAAAATTAAAAAAATTAGATCAGATATTTTTCGGATCTCAATTCTCAAAGTGATCGTAATAAATGCAAATGTAAGAAAAAGCGTTCTAGATGAGTCATTGGATGTGTTAAGCACTCCACGTGGCGCAAACCCAGCACTTTAAACACCCTTTCTCCTCCCAAAATCCCAATCATGATTCAGTGAACTGTGACTCTCTTATTTTCTCAGGAAAAAGGAAGAAAATGGATTCTATTTCTCTAGGCTCACTCCAATTCCAAATCATGGTTAGGAAGCAACTCGGATTCCTCCCAAACACCGCTATTTTCAATCCCAGGATTTCTTTTCCTTTTACTTTTCCGCCAGGAATCAACCGCCAACATAAACACTCTCATCCTCTCTTTTTTGCAGTTTCCTCTACTCCCACTAGGTACCCTTTTACGTTTTGCCTGTCTTTTGAACTTTCATTGTTGTGGGTTCCTTTTTTTTTTCAGCTGCTGAAGATCTGTCTGAAAATGAATGTAAAATAGTTATATAAAGTGTTCATTCAACATTTTCAACTGCTCTTGTTGTGAGAATGTGTGAAAATGAATGAAACAGAACGGCCATTTCTGTTTTTAGTAATTACTATGATGAATTTATGATGAATTATTGGTGGTTGAGTTTAAAATCTGCATAAGCGGGTTTATAAACTTGCTAGGTGTTCCACTTAACCATAAGTAACTTTTGCTAATGAGAAATATCTGGAAATGGTGGTTATTTGAGTTTTAGTATTTGTTATCATGATTAATAAGCAAATGGCATAGTTTTTTTCTAACTGATTGTATGAAATGCTATGCAACGGTGATGACTAAAATGGGTTTTTGATTTTGGGAGCAGAGAAGAAGAAAAGAAGATGAAAATGAAACAAAAGTCTGGACGTGGCAAAGTGGGACTTAATGTTTGTTTAGATCACCAAGTTGAATTTGGTGAGCATGTAGTGATTTTGGGGTCCACCAAAGAATTGGGATCCTGGAAGAAGCAAGTGCCTATGAACTGGACTGAGGGTGGATGGGTATGTGACTTGGAGTTGAAAGGGGGTGAGTGTGTTGAGTTTAAATTTGTGATTGTTAGGAAGGACAAGAGTGTAGTTTGGGAAGGTGGGGATAACCGTGTCCTGAAACTGCCTCAAGGAGGGAGTTTTGGTATGATTTGTCACTGGAATTCAACAGGGGAAACAGTGGAACTATTGCCTTTAAGTCTGGAAGAATATGGAGACAGTGTGGAGGATGATGGTCATAATGAATCTACTGCTGATGCCTTGGAGGTGGAGACAAGTCCTTTTGTTGGACAATGGCAGGGGAGGCCTGCCTCTTTCATGCGGTCGAGTGAGCATCACAACAAAGAAGTGGAAAGGAAATGGGATACAACTGGTCTCGAAGGGTTGGCTTTGAAATTAGTTGAAGGCGATAAAAGTGCGAGGAATTGGTGGAGAAAGGTACAGATAGTTATTATGTTGATTGCATTATTCATAGTTATGGACATTTTTCTAGAGATGTCATAATCAATATATTTTTCTAGAGATGTCATAATCAATATATTTTTCATCCCACCTTTGATACTAGTAATTGAATTGCAATTTACTTCTCATATTCTTATATATAATTTTATGACTTTTAGCATTATGGATCTCTGTGTAGCACAATATATTAATGCATTCAATTGATAACCGATGGCATTTAGCCTTATATTTCTGAAATCCTTTTTCATAAGCTCTGAGTATGAAAATCCATGCAATCTATGTTCGCATGCTTGCACTTACACTAAAAACATATCTGGTTGACACAAGCCAGGCCAGTGGAAGTTGTTAAGGTGTGGCCTACTTTTGGCATTATGTGTGTGTTGGGGGGGGGGGGTGGTTTTGATGCATGGGAGTTTTGCACATTTGGCGGTTGGATGGTTGATAGTGTAATATGTGTCTGAAGGTTGTAAACTTCTATCCTTGTGGGTAATTTTCATGATTGATTTATATTTCTTTGACCATTGACATTTCTTCATCTTTGTTTTCCTATTGCTTATGAAAGCTTGAAGTGGTTCGTGAGCTATTAGTTGGAAGTTTGCAAAGTGGGGAACGGTTGGAGGCTTTAATATGCTCTGCTATCTATCTGAAGGTTTTTTCTATTTCTTTTGTTACAGTTTGTTTTGGCGTTTATTCTTCCATGCTTGTCTTAAATCTTCTTCTTATGCAGTGGATAAATACAGGGCAAATTCCTTGTTTTGAAGATGGGGGTCATCACCGGCCAAACAGACATGCTGAGATATCCAGGCATATATTTCGTGAATTAGAACGAATTTCTAGTTGGAAAGACACTTCTCCTCAGGTGCTCTATCACTGCAGTTTGCTGTATTGATACTTTTCGTAGTTATTAAAATATATATTTGTAGCCAATGGCTTATGTAGAGAATGGTAAACAAAAGACATAGCTTTTCCATTACTTAGGTTCAGTTACATTGGCTATATTTTTCCATTTTGTTCAATTTAAACTAAATCCTGAAGAAGATCAGTAAAAGCACAGTCTGGCATCTTTTTTTTTTTTTTTTTGTGTTTCTTTTCATATCTTAGGGTTGATATCATTAGATAATATTAGTCCCCTCTTGATTTTTGCATGTTTCCTTTGTTAAAGCTTTTATATTAGGAAATTAGATTATAATAGTATTTTACATGGAGCAAGCACCAAATGTTGAAGAAATGGATAAATATGACAAATCTCATGCACTTTCAACTACCAACATTTTGTTTATGTTTTGAGTTATGTGTAGCACACCGGTCGTGATGTCTTTTATTTTCTCAGTTACCTTTTTCTTCCCTAATTCTAGGCAGTGCTTGTTATTCGCAAGATCCATCCTTGTTTGCCATCTTTTAAAGCAGAGTTTACTGCATCTGTTCCACTTACTCGGATTAGAGACATTGCTCATCGGAATGATATCCCTCATGATCTCAAGGTTAGATTTCAGAAGCATCTGGAGTTTTTTTATGCAATTCAAATTACTAATTAATTTTCAATTTACTTATTCCAGCAAGAAATTAAGCATACAATACAGAACAAGCTTCATCGAAATGCTGGCCCTGAAGACTTAGTTTCGACAGAAGCAATGCTTGCAAGAGTCACCAGGAATCCTGGAGAATATAGTGAAGCATTTGTGGAACAATTCAAGATTTTCCATCAGGAACTCAAAGATTTCTTCAATGCTGGAAGGTTGAATTCATACAATTTGTATTTCTCACTTTTACTTTTCCTTGTCTCCATGGTTTATACTTTTGATGTTAATCTGTTGAAGATGGTATTAAGCAACATTATGGTAGCATAGAGTTCTCTGCGACACTAATATAATAAATTGGCTTTTTACTTTTTAAGTAATTTAGGTTTTAGGAGTTCAAATGATCTTTGTTGAAACTTCTAGTGAAGACATGAACTAGTTTTATAAGTTCTATATTTGTTTCTCATCCTATCTATTTTTAACCCTTCTCTGTATTTTACTATGTAAAGCTGCCTTCACCAAGGAGAGTGGATTTCCTACCTGCTTTATTCAATCACTAAATTGAGGCATAAATGCTGCTGACCCTTTAAACTTTTTGTATTATCTATGAATAAGTACTTTGATTTTTCCTGACTTTTCCACCTCATGGAGCAATCCAGTTTTTTTTTTTTTTTTTTAATGCTGTGTCCTGATTCTTGAGACTCCTTGTTGGACATTTATGCATCTATCCAAGATTTTATGTTATTGCAGTCTCACTGAACAACTTGAGTCAATCAGAGAATCATTAGATGAGCAGGGCATATCAGCTCTTGCAATGTTTCTAGAGTGCAAAAAGGTAGATTGGTAATTTTCTGCTCATGGTTTTCATTTATTGCTATGATTTTGTCGTTGGAGTTCTTATCTAGTGCTTAATGTGATTTGACAAAAAGTTCTTAATAAATACATTTATAGAGTTGCTGGCTTCATCCATGTCAAGAAAAACCAGTTTCTTCTTTTAATTTGATTATTTCAGACTGTCACTATTGTTCCATATATCAATAGATTTATTTGTTTGATTAATGAAATTTCTTGCTGCTTCAATGAATAATATGCAAGTTTTTATAGCCATATGAGATTTAGAACAGGGCTTGGAATATACTTGGACTCCTATTATGTTACTAATCTATGATTTCCCTTTAGAAGGACGAGGCTTAAACTTAAACTTTCTGTTTTAGCAAAGGGAACTTTGTGTGCATAATAGGTCATAGTGTATCTGTGTAAGAGTGGAATTAATGGCTTTGATGGACTTGTAATAACTTCATAAACTGCCAAGACATTTTGGGTATGCTTGTTTGGGTAAAGGGGGGACTATGTGGGTGATAGAGTGATCTATGAGTCTAGCCTAGTAAATCTTAAACCTTGATGTCTATGCTAAAGGTTTGGTTTCTTGGCTGTTTGAATGAAGTTGCAAAGACCTGGTTGGAACCTTCTAAATAGGAGAGTTTGGGAGAAACAAAAAAGGTGATGTCCAATCAAAGATTCATTTAAAAGATCTTTTTCCCTAGTATGAGATCCTCCGCAATGACCTTGTTGAAAAATTCAAACAGTATAAAAGCAAGTAAAATTAGGAAGAGATTGGACCTACCTTCCTTTTTTGCAAATATTGCAACAACATAAAGAAATTAGATCCACTGTATCTCGCATTTAGTTACATTGAGAATTCCAGAAAAGGAAAATTTGATCCTTGTTCAAGAAGATTCAACATGTTTATTGTGGCTGTCTTCTACATAAGACAATTATCCTGTATCTGGGCTTGAGACTGGTTATAAAAAGGAAACCATTAAAGAAGAGAAACCATTAAAGGAGGGAAGGGAAAACTATAAAAAATGACATTTCCTTTAATCATTCTACTTGGGATATGTTTCTAAATAGAGCACAGTAGTAGTTTCTGATTCTTGTAGCCTATCCCATGCTGCAGGAAAGGCTTCTTGTTATTGTACAAATGAAAACTTTTAAGTCAATAGAAAAATGCTTTGTTGTTATTGCAAATTTATTTCTAAGTGATTAATATTTGTTGCATTCCCCTGATTTCTCTATGGCATATTTATATTTCCAGAGTTTGGATGCTGCAGAAGAATCAAGTGGCATTTTGGATTTAATTAAGACTATGAGATCCTTGAGTGCTTTGAGAGAAGTAATTGTGAAGGGTCTTGAAAGTGGTCTTAGAAATGATGCTCCTGATGCTGCAATAGCAATGCGTCAAAAGGTCAGTCCAATTTTTAAAATGATTAAGCATAAACTTTAAATAAACATAAATTTGACTTGAAATTTTCTCTTTTTGCACGTATGTCTTGTTTTGTGGTGTGCTGTTGTTTGCAACTGTTAGTGGCGGCTTTGTGAGATTGGCCTTGAGGACTATTCCTTTGTCCTCTTAAGCAGGTATGTATCTAATTTTATTGGGTTGCTTTTGATAATTGTGTTTGAACTTGAAAAGATTAAAAGCACTTTCGAAAGATTCCAAACATACAATTTTTAGTTATGGCAGTTAGTTTAAATGAACCGTTGAGATCTTAGACATTTGTTTACATAAGATCTTGTTTAACATGTGCATGACTCCAATTAAGACAATGAGACTTCTTCACACAGAAAACAAAGTGGTCAGTGAAAGCCAAGATTAAATTCCAATAAGATTTTTGAATTTGGTCATTGTTTGATGTGGCTTCTGGGTTTAGGTTCGAAGCCTGTATCTCATTTTCTTCTTTCTTATCCGTTAATTTACAACATTGTTTTCTTTTTGCTCCAGCAAAAACTAACCCTATTAACAATGACTAGCAAGACTAGAGTGTAGAACCCTTAATTCATTGTTCTCATGTATTTTCACAGTATCAAAACAGGCTCTGAATAGCCTTTTAAACTCTTTATTTATTCATACATTCTGAACCCATACCTATGCCATCATAAAGCCTGATTTTTCTTCTAGCTTCCCCATTGTATCACCCTTAAGTCTTAGTTTATGCCAAAAATCCTAATCAGCCTATTATTTTACTTATTTTCCAAATTCTTTTCAATTTGAGGCAATGCCCCTTGATGTCTCATGTTACTTATATATATTCTTTTCATTGAATAATTTGTGGTAGGCGCCCACATTATGCTTAGGGTTGGGAAGATATATAGTATAGATATGATGTCATATTAATGTGTTTAGGCCATCCTAAAGGGCAACAAATAGGAGAAACTTTATCTTGTTTTGCTGGGGTCTGGTTAGGCTGTGAAAGTGAGCTTCTAACATCAGAACAGAGTCATTTGTGTTGCTCAATTGTTTAACACAAAATACATATTGTCTGCCTGGTATTCGTACAATACAATCTGCAAAATGCGTGCAAAAAAACTACTGATACGCTCAACCCTGCAAACAGGTTGCTTTATTAAAGGTGACTATGGTCATGCTTGTCACACCTCTTCAGCCACAACAAAATGCCTTTATTGCATTTGTAATGACAATTTTTTTTTCCATATGATATAGTTTCCTGTGGAAACAGAACCATAGTACATTCTTTCCCATATTTCCTTTTAGACTTTGTCTGCAAGCAATATGTTTCAGTGTTATACTCTTTTTCTCAGCATTTCTCTTATCCATGTGGTACTGACTTGCATTGACTTAGGGTACTCAACACACTTGAAGCTATGGGAGGAGCTAATTCGCTTGTAGATAATCTTGAATCAAGGAATACAGGCACGTGGAATAATCCACTTGGTGCCCTAATTGTTGCTGTTCGTCAGCTTAGTTTATCTGGTTGGAAACCAGAAGAATGTGCTGCAATTGAAAATGAGCTTTCTGCATGGCAAGAGAAAGGTCCCTTTGAGAAGGAAGGTGCCTTTCGAATCTTTTTTTTCTCCTAGTTTTGGAAATTTGCATGGTTAGTAGAATAGCATTAAGTACATTGATTTATGTCATTTTCTTGGCCCCTTTGTTTCTTATGAAGGAAGTGAAGATGGAAAAAGAATCTGGGCATTAAGACTCAAAGCTACACTTGACAGGACAAGGAGGCTGACTGAGGAATATTCTGAAGCTCTTCTGCAAATATTCCCTCAAAAAGTGCAGGTAATTTGATCTTCTTGTGAGAGGAAAAGTTTCATACTGTAGGTTGAAACTTTTTTGAAGGATAAATACCTGAGATTGATGTAAGCTTAGCAAAATGTTTCCTATGGAACCAAATGTTAAAATTCTTTTAGTACTATTTAGATTGTAACCTTTAAATTTAATGTCAGATAAACTCTGGAAGGCATGTGCAATATTCAATGTACTGATAGTTTTCTTCCTGGATGTTTCAACCTCCAACTGATACATCTTCATATTATAAGTATTTTACTATAAAATTTATAAATGAAGTAAGTGGAATGCTAAATGGAAATTATTTCTTCACTCTTGCAGATGCTTGGTAAAGCTCTTGGAATTCCAGAAAACAGTGTAAGGACATATGCTGAAGCTGAGATTCGGGCTGGGTATGGTGACACTTACCTTTCTGATAAATTTCCAAAGAATGTTATGCTCCTTAAGTTTGTGATTTTGCTATTTAAAACTGTAGACCAAAAAATTATATTAGTGGACATTTTTTACTTTTTTTTATTATCCTAACTGGAAAACTTCATTTGTAGAGTAATTTTTCAGGTTTCAAAACTATGTACTCTTCTTCTGAAAGCTGTGCGAACAGCATTGCATTCTCAGGGTTGGGATGTCCTTGTTCCAGGGGTGGTTTCCGGAACATTGGTTCAGGTACCTCAATCACTTAAACGACTGCATTTCATTACAAGGATAGCAATGTTTACACTTAGTCTCTCTCTTCCATTACTTACTTCTGAATCCATAAACACAGTGTCACTGTCAATGAGCCCATACATTAGGAAGTAGATCCTAGGTATGTTTTTGGTTGCTGAAAATAAGGTAGTTAATAAGACTCTGTGTACATCATTGTCCTAATTGCAACTATTTCAGTGATAGTTGCACTCAAAATTTAACTGCTATCTGAAAAATTCTTACTGGATGTTAAAAATCATATATCTAATTCTAAAAATAGAGAACTGATAGAACAGTGATGTCCAGTTATTTTAAGTTGAATTAGAGTTGATTTTGGTGCAACATTGATTTTTTATTGTGTCAGCATATAGCAATAAGGTCCTATAATTGTATTTTTTTCTTTTGGCCAAAGGGACATTTTATATGATAATGACTTGACTGTTAATTTAGATCGTGGATGCAGAATTTAATAAATGTAAATAATTCACAATTCTAGGATTTTAAAAATTCTTTTTGTGATTGCTACCCAATTGGACTTTTTCTACTTCAGTTACTAGATTTTTCCACAAGCCTCCTCCAGGTAAATAACCACTGGCACAACCTGCACTCAACCAAAAATGGAAAAGGATCAAATTCAATTCACAAGAAAATGTTGCATAAAACTCCTCAAATTGCACCATTCTGATCCACATAAAGGCCTCTATTAAGAATCCAGGAATTAAGATAAAAGCTTGTACCAAATAATCAGGTGGAATAAAACCTTCCCTCAACCTGCCAACCCCAGCCCCCACAGCCGGCCTTGACCCAAAGAAAAAGATTTTATATGAAAATTCAGGCTAAGAAAACCATGGCCAACTGGTTGCTTTTGAAGAAGGTTTATTTTCTTGTTTCCATATATCTGAACACTTGTTTATATCCATCTGTTCATTTCATATGCTTTTACCCTCGTTGAGGTTTAACTCTGCATCTTTGAAAAATAAAATAAAATTGTTTGCTATTATTGACTTATATTATTGAGGGGTATGGTGTATAACCTCATCTTACAAATGACAACTTCCACAATTCCACCTTCATCTCTATGTTTTATATGCTATTGGTCTTATCACTGTTACATTACATTATATCCTAGAATAAGTTTAGAACTTGCAGCCGGCAAGTGCAAGTCTATTCTTTCTTTTGGTTTCATAAACCTATAGTAAGACTATCAACATTATCTGAAGTTTTTAAGTTTGTAATCTGATAATATGATATCAACTATAGTAGTTCCAATAAATATATTCGAAACTCAATCCCGTCATTTATATGTGTACCTCTGCAAATTTGTGAGCATGTGATGCCTAATTAGTTTTTCTTTAGGTTAAGAACATTGTCCCTGGATCACTGCCATCATCCTTGGAAGGACCTGTTATTCTTGTGGTCAATAAAGCTGATGGAGATGAGGAGGTTTGGGATAGTTCTTAATACACTATTTCTATTTATCGTTGTATATTGTTTGTCATTTTCTTGTGTACAAGCAAAGTGGTCATTTAGTCTCATTTGATATATTTTGCAGGTAACAGCAGCTGGATCTAATATCGCAGGGGTTGTACTTTTGCAGGAGCTGCCTCACTTATCTCATCTTGGTGTTAGGGCTCGACAGGCAAGTTCTTTCTCTCTTATGACTTTAAATTTATTTTAATATTTGTGTAGAAACATGATAAAGTACTTTGATAGAGACTAACAAATTACTTGCCCTTTTGTGCAGGAAAAGGTTGTCTTTGTTACATGTGAAGATGAAGAAAATGTTTCTGATATAAAAAAGCTTGCAGGAAAATATGTGAGGTTGTTTCTGAACCTCTCCACTGTATAATCTAGTTTTGGTCTAATCAATCACCTATGAAAGTTAGCTCCATTTACCATTGAGTCTGATACTTAAATAGTTTATTTTGTTTGCTTCTTGTTCCTGTAAAATCTTGCAGACTGGAAGCATCGCCAAGTGGAGTGAACATAAGTCCATCTTCTTTAGATAAACATGATGCTGATTCTGTTGTGAAGAATGTTTCAACTAATGGTTCACCTGCTGTTGAAGTGCGTGAACCTGATGATTCATCTGGGTTGGCTGTTAAAGCCCCTTACTCCAAGAAGGCAAGTTTTGCTCTCTGCCATCTTAAATTGGAAGAAACTAGCAATCTCGCAATTATTTTTGATGTTATTAATCAAACTGATAATGGTTTTTCTTTTTTCGTACAGGGTAGTTCTTCAGGAATTTTACTGCTTGCTGATGCAGATGCACTAACTTCAGGAGCAAAGGCAGCTGCTTGTGGCCGCTTAGCTTCCCTGGCAGTAGTTTCTGATAAGGGTAATATTTTTTTTCTTGGCATTGCCCCTTCACCATCTACCCCCTGTTACCTCCACCACCAAAAAGAGTCTTTGGTCATAAGACGTATTCTATGTGAATAATGTTCAACAAGATCATTTTCTTATGGTAAATGATAGATTCTAATGAAGTATTATACAAAGATATTTTATTTTCTAAACAAATTCATTTTGTATTTGTTGTATGAACTTTGATTAATCTTTTATCTTTTAAATTTTACATTCATATATAGTCATTTTGCCTAATTTATTTTCCTTTTTTTTTTTCTTTTTGTTTCTGTATGGCAGTCTACAGTGACAAAGGGGTGCCAGCTTCATTTCATGTTCCTGCTGGAGTAGTTATACCTTTTGGCTCCATGGAATTGGCTTTAGAACAAAATAAATCCACCGAAACATTCTTGTCTCTTCTAGAAAAGATAGAAACAGCCGGACTGGAGGATGGTGAGCTTGACAAACTATGCCACCAACTCCAGCAACTGATCTCTTCCCTAGAGACCCCAAAAGACGTCATTGATAGTATAATGAGAGTATTTCCAGGCAATGTACGATTAATTGTTCGTTCAAGTGCAAATGTTGAGGATTTGGCTGGGATGTCAGCTGCTGGACTTTATGAATCAATCCCGAATGTCAATCCTTCAAATCCAACAGTTTTCACTGGTGCTGTTAGCAAAGTATGGGCCTCACTCTATACCCGAAGAGCTGTACTAAGTCGTCGAGCTGCTGGTGTGTCCCAGAAAGATGCTACAATGGCAATTCTGGTTCAAGAAATGCTTTCACCTGATCTCTCATTTGTACTCCACACACTCAGCCCAACAGATCATGATCATAACTATGTTGAGGCTGAGATTGCACCAGGGCTTGGCGAAACCCTCGCATCAGGAACTAGGGGCACGCCCTGGCGTGTATCTTCTGGGAAGTTTGATGGGCTAGTGAGAACACTAGCATTTGCAAATTTCAGTGAGGAGATGGTGGTATCAAGTTCAGGTCCTGCTGATGGGGAAGTAATCCGGTTGACTGTAGACTACAGCAAAAAACCATTAACAGTTGATCCTATATTCCGTCATCAGCTAAGTCAGCGACTATGTGCTGTTGGGTTTTTCCTGGAGCGGAAGTTTGGCTGCCCACAGGATGTGGAAGGATGTGTTCTCGGAAAAGATATTTATGTGGTTCAGACACGCCCTCAACCCCAGTAATGGCTTCTATCCTATCAGGTGTGCAATCTTTTATATTATTGTCATCCACATGGAAATTATGCACTTTTGATCTTAAGCAATGCTAGCATTATTTCATATTCAATCAGTATAGATGGAGTTTTATGCTAACTATATTCACATATCCGGCATAGATTTCATAATCACAAGTCATTGATTATAACATACATACATGGAGGCCAAAAGACAAGGGATGGATATGTTTAAGTATGCTAACAGCTGCCTGGACTCTTAGTTTCAATAATCAGGATTCAAATCTTGATAGCTTCAAGTATTAAAAAAAATATTTTTAAGTAATTCATGTTCTATCATTTGAAGACGGGAAGGGTTGTTTCTGAGCTTTCAGCTCATTGCTTTGCCTGTCAGATTAGACGCAAGTAAATCAGCGGAGCACTATCCAATGGTGGAAATCTCAATGCTAGTTTCTTGAAAATTATAATATGAACTATTGGAATTGGAAAATGTTTGCAATTGAGGAGCCGAAATGTCATCAGATTTGAGATCAAAGAGGGAACCATCATCTTTTCTACTGCACATTTAGACACTTGATCTGAGTCCAATAAATTTGTAAATTCTTATACTTTAAAATTGTCATGTTGATGTCAGCTTTTAAAGGTAATTACATGAATTGAATTAAATTCTAAATTCAATTGTGATTGAGTTAAATTATATTAACTGATTGAATTAAATTTTAAATTTAATCTTGATTGAGTTAAACTGAGAGATATTAGATTGGTTTATAAGTATTTAATATAAATGACTACTAACATAAATTTTTGTGTAATTAACTTCCTCCATGCATCCTCAAAGGGACATTTTAATTATCAGAACTTGAAAATCCAATTCGGAAGTTTTAAATTCAAATCTTGAAACATACAGGGAAAATTTTATAAAAAATTTTATAAAATGAAAGTGGATTACCCTCCTATTTGTGTAACCTTAAATTAATGCAAAAAAAAAAAAAGGAAAATTCATCTGTACAAAATAATGGTAAGGCTTCTATAAATTT
The DNA here is from genome assembly GCF_002303985.1 of Durio zibethinus. The sequence goes on from NW_019168026.1 coordinate 11,494,638, forward strand.
GTTCTCTGTTACAAAATGGAACTCTCAGAAAGAAGTTAATGGTCTCTTCTGTTCAAAAATTTGAAAAAAGAAACAGAAAAACAAACAAAACAATGGCTAAGCTCAATTTGCGACCTAGGGTGCAGCTGAGGTGGTTGGATGGGTAAGAAAAATCAATTCAACTCTTTTTCTCTCAATCTCACTCTGTATGTACAAAAGAAGCTGAAATTCATGGATAGTCCAACAATGCAAACTTCACTTGCAAGCTAATCTTACCACCCTCATTGACTAGCTTAGCTGCAGTTACCAACCAATGTCCTGGAGCATCATGTGGACCGCGCACGACCTCAGATACATCTAAATATTTTAGCAGTTTTTTGGAGTGAATTGGTGTGGGTGGACCATCAGGATACACACCTGAATTAAGTGCGGTTGGAGCCTGCTTTTGTTGTCCAGTGACCGTCCGTTGAGTGAACGTGAAAGTGGTGCTTAGATTGGCGAGGAAACTGGCCTTACGAGAAGTTTCAGGTGCAGCTGCCCACCCTGTCTTCCGGATTGTGCAGTTGGGTATGTGCGTGTAAAGCAGACGGAGATGCAAAACCGTCTTCGGCCAATTCCCTTTGGTAAGGAGCTGTGCACCAGTGACGATAAAAACACCACCTGAAACTTCTTGCAACCAGTTAGGATCATGCTTGACAACAGATGTGCACACACTGGAGTATCTCTTCCACCTGACTGGCTCTAAAAATTGATCACTGGAGTTATAGTCATCTGAACCTCGCCATTGGCATGGTCTGCCTGATGTGAATGTCATTATTTTTGGATGACTTGAGAGATGCTGCACATGTAACGCCAATCGGTTGCATTTCTTTCCTTCTAAGTACAAGCGGAGGCCAACCACCGGTTTTTTATCACTTGAAACCTGAAATTGTACAGAATATTTCAACATACTTTATAGTAAGAACGAGAATAGGATGAAACATAGCTGCAAAATATCTCAACAAACTAAAAGATGAACTCTGATATATGAGCAGATGCGGCAACTCTGAGGATCTAGCAATTTAAACAACATATATGCATAGATGGAATAGAGAGGTAAAAAACTGCAGACAAATATGTTAGACAGACTCTTGGAAAGCCATGTCACAAAGTTCATATTTAAAAGATTTTTAACTCATTTTTTATCCTCAAGAATAGTGTAGTTGTGTTTGTTGCTAGTTGCCGTCGATAAAAAATTCAATTCAAAGTCAATGTCCACTTCCTGAAGTGGTAACTCAAACTCCATTTTCTACCACACTACCACTGCCACTCAATTTGACCATGAAAAAATTACATTTTTAACAGTAAAGCTGTAATGTTATTACCAATAAAATACTCAATGCAACTTCGACTTCCAAAAGTAGTAGCTCAACTCCACTTTCTACCACACATTTTGACAATAGAAAACTGGCATTTTAATTATAATATGGTGACTACATCAAACCTCCTAGAACCTCACCAATGTTGGTAGTATTGTAGAAGTCATGCTTGCCACACTCATGATGATTTCAAGCAAAACTGATGCAGTGATATTAATCTTACTTTTAGGTCTCTACGCTATCATGCTGCACATGGAATTTTATTTAAGATTTTAAATTATCTAGTGAATTGCTTACAAGAAGAGCATACAAGGTAAGCATTGGTGTAATCTCCCCATTGACTTCAGGAATTACACATTTTGGCTCTTATGAGTCTTCTGTTTTTGTATGAAAATAAAAACATAATAATGCAGGTCACAAGATTATATATGATAATGCAAAACAAATAAAACTGAGAAGCCGATTCCTATAAAATAATGCTTTATGTGCTGTTTGACTACCTGCATAGAGTTAATGTGTATCTTAGGACCCATGAAAGCGAATTGCAGGGAAGGGCAAGAAGCTTTTTTCCTTTGATGCCTAAGTGACAGCTCACAGAACATAGGTGCCCATTGTCGCGGAACTTGAAACTCCAAGAAATACCGTAAATCCTCTGGAACAGGCTTGTCTACATACAGATTCAGTGGGTTAAAAGAACATCTCTATCACATAAACTAGAAAAATAGAAACAAATTAGTTGTATAATTATTGTTGAAAAGAATAACAAGGTTAAAGCCTTCCAACACTCCAGTACTCAGGCCAAATGTTTCACGTTCCCTCAGCTGATAAAAACATTCATGTTTTCCAGCTAATTTCTTGACAGCGATAACATGCCAGATTCAGCTTCAGACAATGGGATATGTCATATGTGGAATATTTTTTCCAGTGGGAACACAACAGAGGGTAAATCCCTCCCTCTAATTTCCATGTGGCTTTCGATAGCCAAATGATATAAAAAATAAAATAAAATCAAAAGGAAACAGATTAAAATCAAGTTGAAAAATGAAATTGCTTCCATGGCAATCAAAAAGAATCCCTTGGATATTGAAGCCCTTTATCACCATCCATATGTACCTCAAACTTCAAAATCACTAATATAATTGAGTGCAAACAAAGGCAGTTAAAGAAGTGCTTCAATTGATTTTGAACACATAATTCTGTCTTTTTCAATAATTTTTAATACTAATTTAGAACTAAGAATTTTAAACAGATCCAGATTTTTTAGAGTTTCATTATTTTTTTTTCTTTCCAACCAAAAACCTATAAAGATATCCTAGCCTAAACTCCAAACTACCCTAGCCAAGATATTTGCTCATATTTTTTACTAGAGAAGGATTTTGATCATCTTTGAAATCATATTTGAAGCATAATCCCCGAAATGAAGTTATCTCCATTAGTCGGGCACTGCAATACTTACAACGAAGGTACGAGTTGATCGCATGACTAAGATACCCACTTCCTGGGATCCCAGTCAGAAGAGAAGTAATTGGTACAAACTTGAACAAAATTGCTTCTGGTTTAGCAGGAACTGTCTGAAGCCAGTTGGAGTGACTATGCAAGAACACATTTCCTCCTCTTTTTGAACAAATGACAGTGAGTCCCTATTGAAGTTGAAAAAAAGGAAAATAAATAATTCATGGATTGAAATGATTATTTTTATACAAAAATTCACAGAGTAAAACTCTAGTTCCTGACTCACATCTTTGCTTGATGTTTCTGAAATGCTGGCCAACTGCAAGTTGTTTGACTGCAAAATGCGGTGAAAGACCTCCGGCACCTACATAAATAAATGGCATTTAGAAACAATATCGGTGTTTACCAAAAAAAGTGCCCTTAAAGTTGAATGCAGTGCTAATACTTTTTGTTTGCCATCTCTTGTTTTTCTCTGTAGTAATGAAGGGCTTTTCCCATCTGAAAACATAACATCTCCAAGGTCCTCCAAATACCCTCTGAGCTCAGAAGGAGGAATTGTAGAGGAAGAGTTCTGTCTGACACATATTAAATCTTGACCTCCGACAGCCATGCCAACTATTATGTGTGTCCCATATGTCTGGATGAACCTGACTAATACAATTTATTAGGATATGTACCTTGTGAAACCAATAATAATGATATTAATAGATGCCAAGTAACCAAAATGATTCTTGTTTTTTCCCACCATCTGAATTTCACCAACTTAGATACATCACGGACACAACTCTATGACAGAAAACTTAGTGGGAAATTCTATATATACACAGGATTGCTGAAGAGGTTTGTTATTAAAATTTTGGTTACAAATATCATTTTCCAATGGAAAATAGGTGATAGGGTGAATCCTTACATACAAACATGCAGACATATATATATATATATATATATATATAAAATGATGCATGTATAAGAACACTACCCTGGCTCAAAAAGAATAAAATAAATAAACAGATAAAGATCACTAAATATATAAATCACATAGGACAGATAGGGGTGGTTGCAAAGAGTGCAAGTGGATGTGCAGGAGATGGGAAACTATTATTGAATGAAGAAATCAAGGATTTAGAAAGCTATTTTGGGGCTGTACTGGTAACTGTGAACAGCAATTGTGAACTGTTAATTAATGTTAAGGTTGCAGGTCGATGGTTACTTTGATCTGAGATTGGTTAGAGTATTGTAAACAAGTAATCAAACTGAAAGATTTAAGGTTCATCTTTAACCTAAACGAAACTGGAACTGCAAGAGGAAATGAGGAGATCTAGGCTTCAAACATTAAACTTCCCAAATGCTTCACACACTCCCAAAAAGCAAAATGCTGCTGATATTCCTATAAACCTGTTCTCTATTAAATTAAATAAGCTACATTCTACCAATCCTATCTTTATATGTGCTTGAGATCCAAAATATGAAACTATCAAAATTGACTTAAAAACAACTATAATTAAGAGTAAAAAGATCTGATAACTTCACAAAAAATGTAAAGGGTGGTTCATAGAATGTAACTGATAATCCATAAAAATAGAATAGAAGCCTTCAAATATCAAAATCTTTATCCAGTGTCTTTCCTAAAAACTTATTTACTATTTGTCCAGTGTGCTAAAACCAGAAAAGTTCACATGAATAAACTGACTTTTTCACTATAATCAACTATGTCAGGATATCTAAATGGGGATTTAAACAAAATTTATAGGCCAAGATGTTAGAAATCTGCATGTTGTAATACAGAAAGAGAGCATATTATACTATAATTATTGACAATAATAACAGCAATTTTATAACATTAAGATGGACTCAAGTAACTTTTCCTTGTATTATTAGGTAAGTCAGATATTTGCAATGGAAGCACAATTATGTCACAATTGGTTATATGTGGAAGATGATAGAGCGACAGCATGTTTAATATACATTGCACAAGGATGCTACTACTGCGAGAGCAAAATGGTGAGAAAGTAACATTTAACAAACCAAAATGCATTGCACAAGAAAGCTGAAAACGAGTATTACAGCTTCATCATCTCATGTATAACTAGTTATGTTATTTTTTTCTAGCATACAGGCACATGATCAACCTAATCAGTTGAGAACCACATTTAATTCAGCATAACAAGTATATATTTCCCTGATCATAGGCAAGAGTCTCTAACATACAATTGATGGTATTATTTCTTAATATTTCTTTATTCTTGCAAACAGCCTCCACATAATTCATATGATCTATCATTTATATATAATAATTCTTAATGTCAAGAAATTGCACAAAATAATATATTGAAAAGCTACCTAGACAATGCTGCCGGATCCCAGTGAGTTGGAACGGACTTCTTTACTCGGTCATTTAGTACAAGTGGAGATGCTGTAAGGTGTAAATGATACAATGAAATAAAGTAACCATCAAAAGCAAGATTTTTGGTGTCTGTAGCGTCATGAAGCCAGTCTCCAGTCAAATCAAAAATACTGTTAAGATAGCCTGAAGGAACTTTTCCTTGTACTGAAGACTTCTGATTAAGTAACTCAGACATCTGCAAGAGAAGGAAGATTTGGGAGCAAAGATAAGGTACAACATCAATACGGCACCAAATAAATTTATTCAAACCTATATAAGGCTCTTATTGAGTACAGCATTGAACAGAGTGCATAATCCTAGATACTTTTTACATTGAATCTTGCCTTTTTGTTTTTTGTTTTCATGTTCTTCATCATTAAGGTTTTGGTAGAAACCCCTCCAAGATATTTTGTCACTAGGATTTTAAGTATATTTGTCAAAGAGTTTTTACAAAATTAGACAGTTGCTATCTGACTAATATCAGCCATTATTATCAATTAGCAAAGTTCCTAGATCATGGAGCAGATGTTAGTAACTCATGAATGCAGTTAATTTCTATTTCTGAAATTGAGGTTCACTTCATGTTTTAAGTTAACTTTTTAATATCTATTTATTGCAAACCAAACAGTTTAAGAAGAAAATTTGACAAAAAATAAACAACATTACTAGCAGATTGAGAACTCTTAAATAAATAAACTAATGTAAACAATCAAAGGGAATCATGCTATATGCTACACTTTTCCTCTTACACTATAAGTAATTCAATCTCTGACTTTTCTTTGTTTTTCCCATAGGAGTCCATTAATTTTCCTTAACTCAAGGCCAACTCTTTTCTTGTGAACTCCATTCACGGAAAGATGCTTTCACATAACCTCTAATAACTAGCAAGTGGTCTGTGACCTCGGATCCTTTTCTATTCTCATTCGATTTTAGTGAAGTAGGTAGGAATATATTCAAATGCGTAAATCATAATTGACATCAAAGAGAAAATTATTCCCATCTTTTTTAAATAGGATTCACTTTAAGCTCTAAGGAAAAATACTATTGAAAACCTGAATCAGGTAGAGAAATCTTATCCCAACTCTACTGAAATCCAAACCTTGATTATTACTTAAATTATGAATCATCACATAAAAATAAGGATAAAAAGTCGAAACAAATTGTTTCTTATCATCATTGACACCAGTAACAGAGAATAACTACGGATGAACGCTTGACCGAGCTCCAGACTTTCAAAAAGTTGAGTTATCTCAAAACATGCTCTTAAATTCCTAAGCATGTTGGTTTTTTTTTTTTTTTTTTTTTTTATGGCAGAGTGTAGAGAAAACAAGACAGGGGAAAACCATTTATACCACATAAAATGCAATCATAGAAATCCATCCTTCAGTATCTCTACTTTTTTTTTTTATTGATGTCAAACACAGCCCAGGCCCCGGAGGAAGAAGAGAAGCTTCAAATAGTGAAAGTTCCATGAATTCAATTGGCCTCTTCCCACCTTCACGTGTAGCATATGAAGTTGCATAAAAGGCAGCCTCAGTCAAAAGTATAGAATAAACACGTCTATCCACATGTGACATAAAGGTAACTTTTCACCCCAACCTTTTTCAAGGTTCATTAACCAAACAAAACTTTGATATCCAATGCCTGAAAACAAAAGGCATGGCTCTAATTTTTTCAAGAAGAAGCCACAGCTGAAGATAATGAAAGGAGTTGCATATGCTGAGTATGGCTCTATTTTAAAATTACATACTTTCTTTTGGTTCATAGGACGAGGCAACTTGGGAATAATGGACGGGATTCAAACTCTAATGCCGCTTTTACTGGTAGCTGCATGAGCCAAATGAGCTAAACTCCGGTTTCATAAAAATATACACCTTCTTGCCAAAACAAACTAGTTAAAAATATAGACTTTAAATACAAAGGATAATTTTATCTATAGAAAGCACCTTTGCAAACCATACTAGTTAAAGATTCAGGCAGTCATTAGCATTTCCCTAGTCAAAGTCCTATAATTTTTCAATCCCGCAAATTTCGGCAACCTTATGACAGTGTATATTTATACAAGTGGGCTCTATTACAACGCTATTAGCTGTTTCTTATTGACCCAACACCAAGAACCATGAAAAACAACAAAACTAATTCATCGGTTAATCAGAAAACTGATACAAATCAAGTTTGAGAAAATTTTCTGAATTGGAAAAGAAAACAGAACAATTAAGCCCCATATGCTTTACCATATAAAGAAAACAGAAGGAAATAAATTGGAAAAGAAAAGAAAAAAAAAACCTGATTGAATTCAAGAACATCAGATTTGAACCGAATACGATCGCCTTTATCAAGACGAATATCTGGAGAAACACCTTTGATAGTAAAAGCACCTGGCAATACAATGTCTCTTTCATTGGTTTCATCAAGCACCACCAACCTTGTTCCTTTAGCGAATTTCAACCTGAAATCCCCACTTACATCAAAGCCTTTTCCCAAAGCTTCCATAGCTCTAACCTCTATTGGCTTCTCAGTTTCCTCCATAACCATTCTTTTTCTCCTCTACTCTCCTAGCTCAAAGTCTCGAAGCAGCAACGGTAGCAGCTTTAGCTTTAGAATTGGAGCTTTGGGTTCATTTTTTTTTTATAGATAAATGAAATAGTAGTAGTACAAAATTTGACCGTCAGCTTTATTATTGTAGGCCATTTTAGACCTGGCATTATACTAGGCTTGAACAAAAGACAAATCACATTTACTTGGGTCGATGAAGAGGAGACGTTTGGGAGTTGAACACCAGCGTTTTTTATTTTATTTTATTTTGAACTTTTTATGGAATTTGAAGGGGAATATCACTATGACACCAGACAATAGGCAAATTACCAGCAATGAGAAAGTTGTTTTGAAGTTTTTTTTTTTTTTTTTTTTTAATTTACTATTATTTATTAATGAGAAATTATTTTATATATAGGAATTAATCGTTTAAAAAATATGAATTTTATATAATTTTTTTGTAGATTTTAAAATACATTAAATTTTAATTGATTAAATTTATTATAATAATTATAAGTGATATATTAAATCAAATTCATATATTTTTTATAAATCTTATATAATATCAAATTATAATTTTTTATATTAAAAACACTACAATTATTATATATGAGATTAAATTCATGAGTTTAATATTTAATATATTATTAATATAAATTTTTAATTTCATAAATAATATTAAAAAACTAATAAATATTTCATTTTTATTTTTAATTTATTTTAATTTTCAAATAAATCTAAAAAATATATATCACAAATTTTAATCTCTTTTATAAAATTTAAAAACTTCATGGGCAAGTTTCTTTCGAATCCAAAGCCATCGAAAATTAATTGCCAAAAAATAATAGGAAGTGGATTTGGGGGAGTTGAGAAAGTGGGACCACGTGGTGTTGACACCACGAAACCTCATCTTCTTTCAAAGTCAACCTTGATAGCCTGTCATCTACTTCTTTGCTTGAATAAATTGGATCTATTTACCAACGTCTATCAGTCGTACTGACAAAAAATTTTTAAAAATAAAATCTTAATTTTGAATTTTGTAAATAAAAAATATTAAAAAAATTTGTTTTTTTATTTTATAAAATTTAATTTAATTTAATTTTAAAATAATTAAAATTTAAAATAATTATCTTAAAAAATTAAAATTTTTTTATTAATTTTTATTTTTTAAAAAATATTTATAATTTTTTTTTTTTTTTTTTTTTAGGTTTGATCTTGAATTTTTAAAAACTAAATTCAAAACGTAAAAAAGTGGATCTGTTTTCAAGTTCTAACGTAACATATGAAATTTGAATTCAACCAAGACTCAGAAATATTCCAACTCAAAATAATTGAGGCTTCAAATTACCTGAACTTCACGGAACCTAAACCCAGAAATATCCAAATCCCAACCCCACTTTTGCCACCTTTATATATAGTAATTAATTATTAAAACGGTCAATTTACTGACCGAATCAACCGCTAATACGATTGTTGGAGTGATAAAGGGGTTAAGCCCCAGTGAATAATTATTACGGGGAGAAAATTAAAAAATATATATTTAATTTTTTAATTTTTAAAATTATAATTTAATCATTTATAACACATTAGTAATATATTACAGGTACTATTATTATTATTGTTAGGAAAAATAAATGGCGAGGTATGTATGAAGATTAAGTCTTTTGTCACGAGTCGAGATTTAAGCTTCGAATTCGTGCAGTTTCGGGATCCGAGTATTCACCCTTCCGGCATTTCAGATCAGCTTTCCGTCACGGTTCACATCCTTGTGAGGTATTGTCCGTTCTGACCTCCCTTGACCTCACGATTTTGTCCTTCAAAAGGCATCTCTATTATGTTTGATGTGAGATTCAGGACTCCCCCTTAGGTTCGTGACATTCTCAGCTCGATTTTTATATTCGATAAGAGCTCGATTATTTGTGCTCGAGTTTGAGCTCGAATTCGAGATATTTTATTAATTAAAATAATAAAAAAATTTAAATATAAAAGTTCGATTAAGCTCACGAGCTACTCGAGCTGAATATAAGAATACTCAAACTCGATTCGATCGATGAGTTGAATTACTCGAACTCGAGCTCGACTCGATAATAATCGAATTGAATTCAAATTTTATTCAAATCGAACTTAAGTAACTTATGAGTATTAATATATCATTTACACTTTTAATGAAAACTAGGCCTAAATTACCCGGAAAAGGCGGGACAATGCATATGGCCTAACATGGACATCAATAGATCTAACATCAACTGTTGTGTTTTTAAGAGTTCTCGAGGGAACGACACCCTTGCAAATTAAAATTAAAAATTTTGATATTTAATTTACAATTTTAATAATATAAAATAAGGATTTACCGATGCTAATGAAACAAGACCTTAAGCATTTGTCTAGCATGAGTGCATGATCAAAATTCACATGAGCAGACATGCATGCATGCATGCATGCTCATACACAATGAGAGAGAGTGTGTGTGTGAGGCGTCGTTGAAATTAAGGGGATAAATTGAAGAAACGTACACATAAGTAGAACTCCAATGGATCCTTACCTGCTTCACTAGCTTTATATAATGTAGGTGAGTGTTCGTGTGTTGTCGCTTTTTTTTTTTGTTATTTATATTTATTTTTTTAAAGTATACATAATTTTTAAAAAAAGTAAAAGAAAAAGCAAAAGGTAAAAAAAATTAAATTAAATAAAGGTGACACATAAATACTTAAATTAATCTTTTATATTGAATTTATTCAATACCAATTGTTTTATCAAATTGAACAGATAGAAACTTAAAAAACTAAAAGGTATAAAAACATTCATATCAAATTGAGATAAATAAAAACTTATCACATATTAATTATTTTGTCATCCCTATCAATCAACTCATTTTATTATAAAATTAATTCAAATAAAAAAATTAAAAATATATGAAAGAAAACAAACAAAGAGGTGTTAATTGGACACCTCAATTAACATTATTTTCTTATAAAATTTATATAAAATTAAATAGATAATAAAATATATATTTTTGGATAAGTTGTATTTTATTTATCCAAATAAGCAATAAATTGCTACAATCATATACTCTAGATATATAATCAAATCGTATTCTAACTATTATGCAATAAAGCTTTTTTGATATGCCAAGCATCACACAAAATCTTATTGACTGAATCAGCAGCAATTGAATGCAATCCATGTAATTAAGTCCTGACAACTTCTTTAATCTGTTCATACACTTGTTCTTCTATTCCTTCTTTATTCTTGAATAATTTGTAGTTCTTTTCTCTCCATATATGATATATATGAGCATTCCAAGCAATACGTAATACTACTAATATCAATGCCTTACCTTTCATCTTTGTCATTGCCCATTTCAATTCTTCAGTCCATTCCCTGGCTACTCTATCAATCTTGCATGATTGTAATATCATTCTCCACACCATTTTTGCATATTCACAGCCAAAAATAGGTGGTCCTTAGATTTCTTTCCATGTTGACATAGGCAGCACCTTTCATCCACTTCCACTCTTTAATTCCTCAATCTATCTTTTGTTGGAAACCTGTTTAATATAGTCATCCTTGTAATCATTGAGTGATTTAGGATATGATATTGAAACTAAATTAGTTTGTGCCACTCAACCTTCCTTTGCTTAGACCTTATCTCATTCCAAACTATTGCAATAGAATAGCCATTGCTGGGGACAGGCCACACCTTAATACCATTTTCTTGTTTGATGAATTGGTGTGCGGTAGTCCGGAGTTGAAGTAGTTTCCTTTAGCTCCAATTGTTACCCTGCTATGGTGTAACTTGCTATAGATTTCTACCTTTCAAGACATTGGCTTCAATCCAAGTTATCTATATAGTGAGAAAATAGACCAAATATTCCTCATCATGCATGCCTTGTTCCAAGTTAATGTGTCTTTGATACCCAACCCTCCTTCAGACTTAGGGTGGCAAATAGCTTCCCAACTGACTTTAGCTCTTCTAGAAATCCCCTCTTAGCCTTTCCAAAGGAAGCTAGAGCATAGCTTATTAATCTTTTTTAACACATGCTTAGGCAATATAAAGTGTCTGTACCAATAATTGTGTAAGCTGAAGAGTACTGACTGGATTAGCTGTAGTCTTCTAGCATAATATAAGTGATTACTAGTCCATTTTTTAATCCTAGTTGTGATCTTCTCAAGCAATAAAGCATAATCTTTTGCAGTGAGTCTTCTGGTGACTAGTGGGACTCTTAAGTATCTAATAGAGAGTAAGCCTACTTTGAATCTGTGGCTTGTTGAATTGATTGGATCTCTTCGCTATCTATTCTTGTAACATATATCTCACTCTTTTTGCAATTAAGTTGTAGTTATGAGAATAAGTAGAAAGCTTGTATAGCCTCATTGACACCAATGATTGAATTTTTTCATCCTTTTGTAAAAATCAACAAATCATCCTCAAAATATAAATGTGTCAGTTTGATCTTCTTGCACTTGGGATGATAGGTAAACACTCCAAACTTGGTAGCTTCATCTAGCATTCTTGACAACACATTCATTGCTAAAGCAAATTGATATGGGAAGAGTAGATCCCTTTATCTTATTCCTCTAGCTCCTTAAAAATAGCCCACTAATCTTCCATTAAGTGATATAGAAAACATTAGGGTTGTAATACAATTGTTAATCCAACCTATAAATTTGGAAGGCAATCCAATGTATCAAAAGCTTTTTGTAAATCATTCTTTATAGCACACCTTGGGATAATGTGATTCTACCATACCTCCTTACCGTCTATTATGCCATAAGCACATTATCTGTGATGCTTTTCCCTTTTATGAAAGCATTTTGACTTTTGCTTATGATATTTGGCAGGATATTTTAAAGCCTATTTGCCAAAATCCTGGTAATGCACTTATAAATAATAGTATAATATGATATGGGCCTGTAATCTCTAATCCTACTTGGATTTGCACACTTTGGAATTAAGGTAATAATGGTTGAGTTAAATGCAGAAAGTATGTGTCCAGTTTGAAATAAGTGCAAAATAGCATTTGTAACATCCTCACCAACAATGGACCAAGATTGCTTCAAGAAATGGGTTGTGTATCCATCTGGACTAGGATCTTTGTCACTGTTCATAGAGAACATAACAATTTTGATCTCTTCTTTCAGCACTGGCCTTTAAGTGCATCTTGATCCTCAAAAGATATTGAAGCTTGAAGAAGTTTAGTAAAAAATTCTTGTGAACAAACTTTAACTCTCTTATCTGGTGTACCAATCATTTTTTGGAAGAATGATACTGCTTCCCTAAAAATTTGCAAAACTTTTTCTAGTTCGTTCCTTTCAGCATCAACAAGTACTCTTATCGTGCTTCTTTTTTGTTTGGCTGCAACAATTTTGTGAAAGAATCTTGTGTTTTGGTCTCTTTCTTGTATCCACGTTATCTTGGACTTTTGCCTATAATAACTCTCCTCAACTTCTATTAACTCCTTCAGCTCTGTGGATAAGGGGCTTTCGAATTTAATCATTTTAATGCTTGGAATAGTTGTTAATATTTCTATCTGTACAACCTTCAGCTTTTTTCTTTTTTTTTTGCAGCTTTGCTTTACATCCTCATAGTGCAAGTTGTTGTACTTTCTTAACTCCAACTTCAGTCTTTTTAATTTTTTGTGCAATTTAAACAATGGGTTTCCCATCACTGGTAGCTTCCAAGAGTTTTCAACTATGTTCTTAAACTCTTGGTTCCTAGTCTAGAAATTATAAAACTCAAATGGTTTGGGAGGGGAATACCAAGCCATATTAAGTTTTATCAGTAGAGCATAATGGTCTGATACTTCAAGAGCAATGAACTCCACCTGTGATTGTGCGGATATAGTGAGCCATGAGTCAGTTATTAATACCCTATCCAACTTTCTTACTACATGGCTTTCTTGCTGATGAATAGTCCATGTGAACAGAGGCCCAATTGCTACGTGTAACTCTTTCATCTCTGAATTGGCTATTTGAGAGCCATTGAAATCTGAACTCTCTGAAGGATATGCAATAACAATGAAATCACCAACTAGGATCTAGTGACTATATAAAATTATCCCTCTTAAAGATAGCAAGTGTGACCATAGCCTCTTCTTCTCAGCTCCATTTTTACTCCCATAAATGGCAGAGAAAAAGAATTTTTGACTTTCAAAGAACATATTACAGGTAATACTTTGATCAATAAGGTTCACCATGTCGTCTCCACAAAATCCAAATCTTTCCATTGCATACTTCTGAGTAGTTATGGTACATACCCCAACCATGAAAATTATTATCCAATATGGCGTGCATCCGATGCTATTTGACTCTTGTTTTAATTAGACAAACCAAATCAATATTTAATCTTTGTATTTTATTTGTTACATCTTTTCTTTTTAGAAGACGGTTAAATCCTCTAGTGTTCCATACTATACAATTCATATTGGAGAATTGGAAGTATGTCCTCTCAAGGTAGAAATGCTTGCCTTTACTTGCTTCTTTCCCTTGTCAATTGGTCCTTTCTTTTAGCTTTTGATAGCCTTCATCAAAGCTGCCACCCCAACAATTGCTACTCTAGGCTTCTTTGCTCAATGAAGAATTATCCTATCCATTATTCCTTCAGAATCACTAATTTCATGCCTTATAGTATCTAATTCCTTTATGGACTCTAATATAGCAAATCTGTTCACAAAATTAGCCTTAGTGGAATGGTTTTGGGTTGTTACCTTGTCGTTATTCTTAGTAGCAGAGATAGTTCTGTTACCTTAACCTCTTCTATTTCACTCCTTTTTTAAATTATAGATGGGTTATGTATCTCCTTCATTCATTTTATTCTCCAACAATGTAGCTTTAGCCTTATCTTTAGGTATCCACACCTTAGTTGCAACCATCACTGGCTTACTTGGACAGGTTTTATTAGAATGACCAAAAATGCAACAATGAGAGAACTTTTGAGGCATCTATGGTATTTCCAATTTAACTAAAACTAGAGATCCATCTCTCAATTCAATATCAATGGTTCTTGGAACTTCCAATGCTGCCCTCATCTCTACACAGATCTTGGCATAAACCAATCTTTATTGCTTGGCAGTGATTGTATCCATATATAAAGGAGTCCCTAATGCACTAGTAATGTAACTCAACCCCTTTTTTGAATATAATTCGAGTGGGACATTACCTAAATGAACCCAGACGGGCAATTTCTCGATGTTAAATTCCAATGAACGCATTCTTGGCTCCCATTTTCTGATTATCAATGGTTTGTTCTGGATGTGCCACAGACCGTGCTCAAGGACCCAGTTCCTTGTATCAAAGTTTGGAAATTGAATCACAAAAAGATTATGCCCAAGATGCTTAATCTCTACTTCACCTTCCTTCCCCCAAAGTATGTTGACCATTTTCTGGAAGAGGCTATAATTAGGTATTCTCCTAATGAATTGAACTACAATGGAGTTTTGTCATTGGAGAATTCCTTCTTAAAAAACATCATTCGATGGTTTCATAGTTTGCCCCCCTTCAGTCTTCAATGGCAGATAATACTCCAAGGCTTGATCTCCTGATGCTGCAAACAAAGACCTTAAAATCTGTCACCTTTTGCTTCGTAGCAGCTTCTGCTTTAGTCGGTTCTGTCAGATATTCACCCACCACATCACTCGTCTGCTTAGTACTTAGTTCTTCAGTAACAATCAAGAGAGATCGCAAATCCTTCTTACTCATCTCAAACAACCCAATCAATCCTTTGAAGCTAAAGAAAATAGCAAGATCTGATGAAATTTTATGAAATCTGTGATAATCGTCCAGAATTTTAGCAAAAATTTTGATGAAAAGAGTCGAGAATCAAGAAAATTTGAGAAAAGATTGGAAATTCTAAATATATATTTTTATATATACTACATAGTGATTTGGAATAAAGTACCTTAACTTCGTTTTTGATTGATCTTCACTTTTTTATAAGATACAGACTTGCTTGATTAGATATTGATTTTTTACAACAAAAAATCTATATCGAATGGAGATGGATTAAAATCCATATGATACTATTTTTTATCAAACAAAAATGTTACCGGTTTTTTTTTTTTTTTTGCCATCTTTATTCACTTTTTTTCAATATTTATCAAATAAAAAAATTAAAAATTAGAAAAACCAAGAATGACATATGGATACCTAAATTAATCTTTTATTATCATAAAATATATCAAATTAAAAAATAAAAATCTAAAATAAAAGAAATTATTAAAAATTAAAAATTAATAAAATTAATAAAAGAGTTCATAAAATGTACCGTACTCTCATTGAGTTTAAAGTATTAATTTTTTTAATTTAAAAGATTAAAAAATAATTTTATTAATATAATACATATATATAATTAAATTAATAATAAAAAATATATTTTTTTATATCTTGAAATGAAATGGGATAAAACACATTAAATACACTTTTGTCTTAATGCCGTATGTCTTAATGGGATAAAATTTGTCTCAACTCAATCTTAATTTTAAAAAAAATTTACCCCTTATCAAAATAAAATGGATTAATATAAGTTGGATGCATATTATTTAATCATCCCTTATCAAATTAGAATGGATTAATATCATGTGGATACATATTATTTTAACATCTTTATTAATTAATACATTTTATTACAAAATTTATCTAATTAAAAGTACAAAAAAATGAGAGAAAAAAATAATATATGGGATATGTAGACATCTCCATTATCCTTTTTTTTTTATACCAAAATTAATTTAATAAAAAAACATAAAAACATAAAAAAGGGAAAAAAAAAAAAAAAAAAGGAAAGAGAGAGTTTATTAGATACTATGTGAATATCTTAATTAAGTTTAAAATATTAATATTTTAAATTAACTTATCAAATAATAAATAAAAAATTAAAAACAATAAAATATAAAATATCACATGTAAACATTCGATTTTTTTTTCCAAAAATGATCTTATTTTAGAAAAAAGAAAAAACTAAAAAAAAAAGAGGGAAGATTAAACGCAAAAAAAAAATAAATAAATAAAATAAAATTGAGTTACCATTCAATATTTGCAAGGATGAATTTTTCTTGACATCATGAATTTAAAAAAATAAAAAAACTAAAAAAATTTTTAAAAAATCTAATTTAAATAATCATATAAAGTGAGATCCATATTAAAGAAAATTTTTTAAAATATTAAACCTTTTTTTAAAAAAAAATAAATAACAAAAAAATTATAAAGACAATGCCAAAAAAAAAAGTAAATGACTTGAAATGTATTATACTATTGATATCAAGTGAACCTAATAAAAAATAAAATATAAAAAATTATTTATTAAATATAAAAAAAACAAAAAAATTACATATCATTAGCATCAAGTGACTCCAAAAAAATTTTAAAAAAATCTTTATTAAATATTTTTGTAAAAAAAAAGTTAAAAAAATTAGTATAAGTAAATCTCACACATAAAAAAATAAATTTTTTAAAAATATAAATTTATATAATTTTAAAAATGTTATTAAATATTTTTTTAAAAATAAAAATATACATTTTTACAATTTTAAAAAATATTATTATATATTTTTTAAAAAAGAAAAAAATTAAAAAGGGTAAAAAAAAAATTTATAAGTAGATCCATAATACTAGAATCATTAAAAAATATATACTTTGATAATTTTAAAAAATGTTAATTAAATATTTAAAAATAAAAAATAAAAAATAAAAAGAAGAAAACGACATGTGGCAGCGAACCGGTAATGTTGACAGTTCATTACCAAAATTTAATTATAGGATATCAGAAGATGCATCCATGTACGGCAAGAGAACAAATTAACGTGAACGGCCATGGTATGATAATGTGCCAACAACCAATGACAAAGCACACCCAACTCTTCATGCTAAAGACCATTTTGTAGAGTTTTTCGTAGCTCGAGTATTAACAGTATACCTGCAGGACGAATAGATATAATAGTAATAATAATGCAATATACAATAACGAATGCAAACAACAATGAAGTACAGCAATAACAGGGAAAGAAAAAATAATAACACTCACAAGGGCTACTCTATTTGTTGTGCATGATCCAAGCCCAAATAAGAGTATCAAGTTATTGAAATCAGAAAAGCATAAAGAAATGAAAAGAATAGATCATGTATCTGTCTACCACCTTTCCAATCCACACAGAAAAGGAAACTGAATGAAAATCCATTTCCTACTTGAAAACTCCTCTATCAAGTTCAGTCCTAGTAACCTAAAAAATGTCATTTAAAACAACTAACAAGATGCAGACCGTTCATATTCAGATGATCCATCCATACAATGATCCAACCAATATTTGGTTTGGAAAATGAAGATTCACTCTCAAAACACACATTTCAGCTACAATAATCAAAGAAGAATAAGGGAAAGAACCTTGAACTAAAGCAATTCCTAAGACACAGCTTTTTGTTCCTAGGACACTAGGTTTCTGGTTTTCCTTTCAAGGATAATTTCAATAGAAAGGCTACAGTCAACTATCACAATACCACGTCCTTTCAGGAAAGCTTCTAACTTTTAAAACTACTGACATTGCATGGAAGTTCTTGAATGCTAATATCCAATCAAGAAGTAAAGCCTCATGTTCCATGCCAATATAATCTTCAAAGATAAAAATAAGCATCTTGACTCTCCCAAACATCCAACCTCCAATTTGTTACCTAAATAAGTTACATCCAAGCTGTTGAGGAATACCTCAACTTCTATATAAGTGGTAATATTGTCAATCTTTACTTAATATGTCACAAGTATAATCAATGTTGAGGTATACCTCAACTTCTACGGAGGTAATAATTTTGTCAAGCTTTATTTAATATGTCAAAAGCATATATATATATATATATATATATATATGTATAACTATAATATGTATAGAGAGGATATTTCTTCTTCTTTGTGCATTATTCTTTGATCACATGGTTTTTTCCTCCCAAATATCCATCCAAGCCAAATATCAAAATTAAATGTTTGCAAACATAATAAAGACAAACAAGCCACAAACCATTACAGCAGTTATAAACATTACCATCCCAAAGAAGATATAAAACAGTATTCAGTGACCTCAAAATAAAAATATTTCAAAATGTTAACTTTCTTCCCATTACCAAGTAATACTCTTCTAGTGACTAATTGGCATGGTAGCAGCAATACAACAGCAATTAAAGTAAAGAAAGCAATTACCACTTTCAAATTCTACAATTGTAGCGCAAATGCAATTACTTGTCTGCAGCAATGTTCAACACTTTGGCAACTAAAATATCATAGTACAGATATGCAGATTGGATCTTCAATTTTTATGTGCCAATAAAAACCTGCGTTTCTCAATGAGCAAAAACAGTGTCATTGCGTCTAGGAGGCCTATCAGGAATCGTTCCTGGTTTGAACTTAGACGCTTCATGCTTTGCCAGCTCATGAGGAACAGGGCTGCCGCTTTGAACAAGCATCTGCTTGAGATCAAAGAAAACATCAGTGTCATGGAGAGTTAAAAATGTTGTGGCCACACCAGTCTTCCCTGCACGCCCAGTTCTTCCAATACGATGTGTGTACATTTCAATATTACCAGGCATATCATAGTTAATTACATGAGCCACGTCAGGAATATCAATTCCACGTCCTGCAACATCAGTAGCAACAAGGACATTGTATCTCTTGGCCCTAAAACCCTCAAGGCTAATTTCCCTCTGCTCCTGCGACCTTCCACCATGCAAAGTTGTTACTTTATAACCAGCCTTATCCAGATTCTTGGAAATAGTATCAGCATTCTTCTTAGTATTGACAAACACAATTGCCGTCTTATCCCCGAGATCATCAAGTAACTTCTGCAATCTCATAAACTTCTCTGATTCCTTCATCATCATCACGTGTTGTGAAATTAAATCAGTAGCCTTTCCAGCAGTACCAATGGTGACCACAACAGGATTCCTCAAATACTTCCTAGCTAGCCGCTCCACAGCTGGAGGCATGGTAGCACTAAACATATAAGTTGTACGATAAATCCTTTTCTCATCGAGCTCCTCATCTTCATTCTCCGGTTTCAAATTACTAGATGGCATAGCATCCAGTACACCCACAACTTGCGGCTCAAAACCCATATCTATCATCCTATCAGCCTCATCAAGAACCACATAATTACACTGGTTCAACACAGCATACCGCCTCTCTAAACAATCCAGCAGACGACCAGGCGTAGCAATAACAACCTCACACCCTTGTCTAATCCTAAACCCTTGTTCCTCTATTGACTGACCACCTACAATTGAAACAACTTTAATGCCCAAATAATGTGCAAACTTCATAGTTTCATCCTCAATTTGCTGAGCAAGTTCACGAGTTGGGGCCATGACAACAGCATAAGGTCCTTCAGCTTCATTCTCTTCACTCATAGGAGGTAATCTAGATATATAAGACAGCATAGGCAGAACGAAAGCAGCAGTCTTACCTGACCCTGTCTCTGCAATCCCAATCACATCTCTTTGCTGCAATCCCAAAGGAATGGCAGCCATTTGTATAGGGGAAGGCTTCTTATACCCAACTCTCTCCACAGCTTTCAACAACTCCGCACTCAATTTACTCTCAGTCCAACTCCTCATTGGCCGTGGAATCTTCGACCCTTTATAGGAAATATTAAAATCTTCCCTAAAAATCCTCCAATCTCTTTCAGTCATTTCATCGAGCTTCTTTTCAGACCAATGCTTATCGACTCTCATATCGAATGTATCATAAGTATTCGCTGCTTCTTCTTTTAACCTCTGTGCCGCGGCTTCCTCTGGTTTCTCTTCAACCCCTTCTTTTCTCCTAATTTCTTCTCTCATCTCCTTCTCATTCTTCGCCGCTAGCTTCTTCTGCTCCCTTCGATCCATTCCAGCCCTAAACCCTCGTCCGAACAGAAGCTGAGCCTCGTGAGGGTTTTGGTACAAAGAATTCATGTCTCTCGAAGTATCTTCCGTGTTTTCCCAATCGAAAGAAAACCTAAATTTCTCGCTAGGTTTAATAACCCTCTTTTTAGGCTTTTTCGATCCTAGGTACTGCTCTTTGATCGCATCCAATTCTTTTTCCCTTTCCCTCTCCGCCAACTTCTCCAACCTCGCTCGCTCTCGAGACTTGGCTTCCTCCTCCCGCTCACGCTCCCTTTCACGTTCCCGATTTCTTCGCTCGGATTCCCGGTCTCTCTCCCGCTGTCTTTCGCGGTCGCGGCGGTCAGAAGAATCGTAGGAGGGTTTAGTAGAAGGCGAATCGGAGTCATTGTTGGTGGTGCTGTTGTGAGAGCGGTGGAGGTCTTCGAGGCGGCGTTTCTGTTGGGCGCGTTGCTCTTCGAGGCGTTGGAGGGCTAATTGCTCGCGTTGGGCTTTGGTTAAAAACAGGGGTTTTGGAGGATTGTTGTTGTTGTTCATGGCTTTCTTCAAAGAAAGAAAAGAGGATTTCGCTTGGTCAATTGCAGGAGGGGAGATGTTCAAAGGAAAGGATGGGAGATTTCCAGAAACCTTCTGTAAGTAAATTTTGATAAATGCTTTAGGTTTTCATTTCGTTTTCTTTCTGCTTTTTCTTACTGTTATCCCTTCCAATCCCCTAGCAAATTTCCACTTTTACCCTTCTAGTTCGATTAGACAATTTCACATCCAATCGATATTTTATGATTTGGCATTGCATGTGAATTTGACACCTTATAATTATATTGACGTACATAAAATTTTGAATATACAAATCGCTATGTAAAAAATAAAATAATACAATTTGTATCATAAATTTTTAATGTATTATTTTAATTTAAAATTTAATATTATTAACTTAATTTATCTATATGATAAATGATAGGTTAGATTAAATTTGTTTTATAAGAGTACTCAATTTTAGTTGTTAAATGAATTATTCTTTTGAAGAGCATAATGAACAAATTTAATTATTTTATATAAAGTTTATGGTAAAGTTGGCATCACATTATAGTTTCTTTACTCATTTTAATCAATTATTATATTTTGACTTTCTATTCTATATTTAATTTTTTTTTTTAAGAACTTTTAAAGAAGCAATAAAAGTAAATAAAAAGACAGAGTAAAAATAAATTAAAGCAAACCTTAACCATATATTTATCCAATCAAACATCAAATCAAATCCATACCAATCTGCCATAACAAAGTTAAAGAGTGCTGTAAAAACAAATTTTCAAACATTTTGAAATGAGGAAAGCATACATTTTTCTGAGTACATAATTCTATAATTGAATTTGAACACGCATACCAACTAATTAAATACTAGTGATGTTTACTTCCTTGAATGATGGTGAAATAAGTCTGAATAAAAGTGAAAAGAAATCCTGCTATGGCGGCCCAAAAACCAAGAATTCTCCATCTTCTACTATAATAATCGGAAGAGATACGTATTAACCACGAGTTGCAATAACTTTGGATGTTTTTTTTAACATCATAATACAAGAATGTACTTGGCTCCAAGTTCCTGCTCATCCCTCTGAAAAGATCAACTACTTCTTCATCACTGCCCAAGTCTTTGTGAAGGATACCTGCAGCCCGCATCTCCTTAACATCTTCTGGTTTTTGAATGAGAGAAGAAATGAAGCATACGTAAGCGGTGACAGCATCAGCATCATCAAAATCTGGACACATTTCTAAAGCTACCAAGTTCATGAACTTGGAGGCTGTTGACTCATTCACCACGAGGCGTGGCATCTTTAGGCTTCCCTGAATGTTGCAATGGAAGGAAATATTTTGAAGGTTGCATGTCATGTTGGGGCTCACTTGAATTCCTGATTCTTTAAGATCCATGATGCTCAGAAATCGCCTTCTATTTTTTGCCTTGTTTCCGCACCAAAGAAGAAACTTACCAATCACGCCCCAGCTTACTTGTTTTACCATTCCTGTCAGTAATTCTGTCCTCAACCTGTCCAGAAGGTACGCGTAATCTTGCCTTTCTGCTTCTTTTTTGTCCAGCTGTAGGATCTTCCTCGCACCAGATATATTTGTCATAAGGTTAGCATTTATGAAATTTTGATTGATAGTTCCCACCATGTGGGATCTATGGTTGAGCCAATCAATATCTTGAGGACTCTGTAAGGAAGTTGGTTTTCTAGCAAGAATAAATCAAATTTGGCAAATGTCATGAGATCTAGCATATCTGAAGGGAATGACTTATCAAACTCACCGGGATCAGCGTAATATACGGTATACAGCACTGCACAACCGTCCACGAAGAATATCCAAGATAGCTCGTCATCATCGTAGTAATTTATGTCCTCCGGATTATAATATTTCCTAAGAGCCTCTATCTCTTCCTTAATCTTGTGGAATAGAGCATCGTCAGTCGTTTTGTTCTCCTTTAAGAAGAAAGCTGCCAATAAATGTTTCATTCGCTCTCCTCGATCTAACTTTGGGTTGCCATGATGCAAAGGGCGAAGGCTACCATCCTCGGTTCAAAATATTTCTTATAGTCCTCCTTGATAACGCCAACTAGGCGAGGTGTAACTCTTTGTATTAGCGGTTTGGCTACTTGAGATACACCTCCTCCCTGGTTTTGTAATTCAAGCGATGCTGATTTTAATTTCATCCTCTGTTCTTTCATGAAATCCGATTTCTCTATCTCAATAATAAGAATTCTCCCCTCGTCGCCCGCCATAAAATTCTACCAGCTAGCTTAACGGTTCAAAGGAGGTAACACAACGACCGTTGAAGGAAATTTGGCTGGAGTTGCCCGTGGAAACAAAGGAAGAAAGGATAGAAGAAATGGTGAGTTCGGTTTCTCTGTTTTTACATGGCTATATTTGGGTACCCGAGCTGCAGAATTTATGCCTTACACTACCCCGAAGATAGTAGCTAGCTTTAACTTTAGATTGATCCAATCTTCTTTATACTTTATTAAAATAACAAGTTTGGCATATAAATTTATATGCTTTATCTTTTTGAAACAGTGATAGTCAAGACCAAATTCATGAAATAATGCGGATCGATCAAAAAAAAATTATACTCTGGAAAAATCCAAAAATTTTATACCGCTTAACAAAAAAAAAATTTTTTTCGTGTTTTCTTCTACTCACTCTGATTCTCTTTTGGTTGTGCTTGTAATTTGTTTAGAATGAATCACTATAGGTTTTTTCGTTTTGGCTGGAAAGATAATAATACTTTTTCACTCACAGAACAATTCAACTGATTTATATATTATATTTAAAAGGTAATTTACTCGAACTTCTATTCTCATATTATAGCCTACTTCATGAAAAAACTTGTCAAGTTTAGTATATCAATTAGTTTTATTTTTATCGAATATGTTCAGCAATATACATATCAACTCGAGGTATGTATGCAATTTTTTAATTAATTACATCTTAAAATAAAAACAAAAAATATAACTATATTCAACATGATTCACACAATCTAAGAAGAATTATATTCATATTTATGGAATAAAGATTAGAATAAAATATTTTAAAGAGAAAATGATTGCGTACTAACCAATAAATGCAAAGATATTATATTTTGTAATAGTGAAGTTTATTGATCGAATAAAGATTAAAGTGATAACCAAGACAAGATGATTGGAATGAGACCAGTGGATGATTGAAGATACAAAAAGGCAAGAGGATTCCATGATTTGGTCCATGAAAATTCATTGCCTAGCTATTTGGTCAATTTTTTTTTCCAACACTTTTAGTATTTACCAAAAAAAAAAATGATATTGGTTGCACGGCGGAATCTGCTTGGAATTACGACTTGTCAAAACCTGGAGATTAAATTGTGTAGGACCATGGATGGATGCCATTGTTTTGCACTTTCTTGCTATAGTGTGGAAGTCGTGGCAATCATTTCTAATGTAATTGCTTATTAGAGCCAAAGTTCATGTAAAATTGAATCTAAAGTTTAATTTGATTTTCGCAATTTTTTTTTATAAGATGATATTTAATAAGTTTAAGATTTAAATTTTAGTATTTATAATTGAATCTAAAGTTTAATTTGATTTTCGCAATTTTTTTTTATAAGATGATATTTAATAAGTTTAAGATTTAAATTTTAGTATTTATAATTCTATCTTCTATCTCTTTTACATTTTTTTTTTTGTAAAAAACATAAAAATAAAATGAAATTTCACCAAAAAGATTGAAACAAGTTCGAGTGGATCAACAATAAGCAATTTAAGGAGGTCTTGATCACTCACATCATCCCACGAGTGGCTTTGTATGTCGTAGCCCTTAGTCTTAATTTCTTATTTAAATGGGAATGTTCATTGCTCGATGTGATAGAGTAGTAATATATATATATATATATATATATATTTATGAAATTACAATTAAAAATAAAAGTTACAATTATAATCAAAATTTACATTTTATATAAAAATTAATAAATAAATCAAACTAATTAATTTATTAAAGGTTAATAGCACTTGTAGTTCTTAAATTTTGATTTAAATTTTATTTTAATCTCTAAAATTTAAAAAATTTTAATTGAATCCATAATTATCCGAAGTTGTTTTATTTTGGTTTTTTTGTCTATAGAACTATTTAAATTGACAACAAATATCAGCTGGTATTATATGATGACGTCAATTAGCTCATGAGGCAAATAAAATACCAAAATAAAATTCTCTCAAAGTTTAGAGATCAAAGATGAAATTATCTCAAAATTTTATATATTTCATACATAACTTATAAAAAAATCCTAATTTAAAATTATATTTGCACATTTTTTTTATAATATAACTCATTAGATAGATTTTTGTTTTAAAAAGAAAATAACTATTCAAAACTTAAAATTAAGTTAAAATTTTCAAATACCTTTTTAGTACATTTTAAAAAAAAAACAAATTTTACTAAAATATTATTTTGCTCGTAAGTCATAATAAAACATATTACTTTCTATCCAAAAAATTTATTTTTAATATATTAAATATTTTTTATTTTTCCTTTTTAAATATATTTTATAAAATACATTTTATAAAAAAATGTTTTAAATTATATTTTTGATTTTATATGAATATAAAGTTTTTATATTTTAGAATAGATTAATAAATGTATTTTAATTTTGAAAAATGATCTGAAAATTTTTGCATAATATTTTAACATTATATGGAGTTTTATTTAATTTTTTAAATCGATATAAAAATTTTTACTTAAATTTTTAAAATGATATGTAATTTTAACAAAATTATTTTCAAATTTTCAACTTAATTTTAATTATTAAAAAAATCTACTTTCTATTAAAAATATTATTTTATTGATAAATCATATCATAATAAAAATTAAAACATACTTTAAATTATAATATTTTATAAAATATATTTGAAATATATAAAAATCAAAATTTTCTTGAATTATTTTTACCTTTTCCTTTATTTATTTTGTATAAGATATGTAATAACATATAAATCCATATATCTATCACTAGATATAGATTAAAAGAGTCATTACAAATCTTTTTTGTTTAGGTGTAATTGATACCTGACAAAATTTGTTTCATTTAAAGAGAAGTTTCAAGATTGACTTAGATATCTTTAAATAGTAAATTCTAGTTTACAAAGTTAGATTTTAGGTTTGAAAGTGCGGTTACGCGTGATGAAAGTTACAGTACCGTCACAACGCATATCTAAATGATGATACTAGTTTGATTTTAAATTATCCAAATCTTAATCATATTTATGATTTACCAAAATATTTAATATTGAAAATTGATCTTAAAATTATTTCAATAATTTGGTAGCAATTTAAGATAATTCTTTTACTTTAAGAGTTTTCATGGAGATTAGTATCTTACTTTGAAAAAACTCTATTGTTGGATTCCTTAAATTTTGCTTTTAGAAATAAATATCTATAAATCAGGTTTATAGTCTGAAAATGTCCTCCAATTTGTTAGTAAAATTCTTCATTGAAAATTATTCTTCAATCTGTTGGTAGGATTTTATGTAAAAAATATTTTTAGAAAAATTAATTAAGTCCTCCAATAATTTATAAGATTTAATTCGAGATTTAAATCTTTCAATAATTTGATAAGATCAAAATTTTTTTTTTGTGAAAACCTTTTTTAAATTTGAAAAAAAAATAAAAATTATCATGCGAATAATATCATGCAATAATATAATTTAGTACATCAATTAATTTTATTTTTATCAAAATATGTTCAGTAATATACATACCAACTCAAGGTGTGTATGCAATTTTTTAATTAATTACAGCTTAAAATAAAAACAAAAAAATAATTATATTCAACATGATTCACATGATCTAAAAATAATTATATTCGTATTTATGGAATAAAGGTTAGAATAAAGTATTTTAAAGAGAAAATGATTGCCTACTAACCATTAAATGCAAAGGTATTATATTTTGTAATAGTGAAGTTTATTGATCGAATAAAGATTAAAGTGATAACGAAGGCTAGATGATTGGAATTAATGATACCAATAGATGATTGAAGATATAAAAAAGCAAGAGGATTCCATGATTTGGTTCATGAAAATCCATTGCCTAGCTATTTGGTTAATTTTTTCAACACTTTTAGTATTTACCAAAAAAAAAAAATTGGTTGCACAGCAGAATCTGCTTGGAACTACGACTTGTCAAAATGTGGAGATTAAAGTGTGTAGGACCTTGGAAGGATGCCATTGTTTTTCACTTTCTAGCTATAGTGTGGTGTTTTTCACTTTCTAGCTATAGTGTGGAAGTCGTACCAATTATTTCTAATGTAATTGCTCATTAGAGTCAAAGTTCATGTAAGATTGAATCTAAAGTTTAATTTGATTCATGCAGTTTTTCTTATAAGATGATATTTAATAAGTTTAAGATTTAAATTTTAGTATTTATAATTCTATCTCCTATCTCTTTACAATTTTTTTTGAAAAAAAAATAAAATAAAATGAAAATTCACAAAAAAGATTGAAACAAGCTCAAGTGGATCAACATTAAGCAATTTAAGGAGGTCTTGATCACTAACATCCTCCCAAGAGTGGCTTTGTATGTAGTAGTCCTTAGTCTTAGTTTCTTAGTTAAATGGGAATGTTCATTGCTCGATGTGATAGAGTAATAATATATATATATGTATATATATATATATATATTTTAAATTCTATTTTGATTCAAATTCTATTCTAATCCATAAATTTTAAAAAGTTTTAATTGGATCCTTAATTATTTGAAGTTGTTTTATTTTGGTTCTTCGTCTATAGAACTGTTTAAATTGATAACAAATGTCAGTTGGTATTATGTGATGACATCAGTTAGCTCACGAGGTAGATGAAGGACTAAAATAAAATTCTTTCAAAGTTTAGAGACTAAAGATGAAACTATCTCAAATTTTATATATTCCATACATGACTTATAAAAAATACTAATTTTAAATTATATTTGCATATTTTTTATAATATAACTTATTATATAAAATTTTGTTTTAAAAATAAAATAAATATTCAAAACTTAAAATTACGTTAAAATTTTTAAATTCCTTTTTTTAAAAAATTATAGTACATTTTAAAAACAAAACAAATTTTACTAAAATATTATTTTACTCATAAGTCATAAGAAAACATATTATTTTCTATCCAAAAAAATTATTTTTAAAATATTAAATATTTTTTTTCATTTTTAAATATATTTTATAAAATATATTTTATAAGAAAGAAAAAATAAAATGTTTTAAATTATATTTATTTATTTTTAATGAATATAAAGTTTTTATATTTTAGAATAGATTAATAAATTTATTTTAATTTTGAAAAATGATCTAAAAATTTTTACATAATATTTTAACATTCTATAGAGTTTTTATTTAATTTTTTAAACCGATATAAAAACTTTTACTTAAATTTTTAAAATGATATGTAATTTTAACAAAATTATTTTCAAAATTTCAACTTAATTTTAATTTTTAGAAAATCTATTTTATATTAAAAATATTATTTTATTGATAAATCATATCATAATAAAAATTAAAAAATATTTTAAATTATAATATTTTATAGAATATATTTGAAATATATAAAAATCAAAATTTTCTTGAATTATTTTTATCTTTTCTTTTACTTATTTTGTATAAAATATGTCATAATGTATAAATCTGTAGACCTGTCATTGTATATAAATTAAAGAAGTTATCACAAATATTTTTTGTTTAGGTGTAATTGACACCTGACAAAATTTGTTTCATTTAAAGAGGAGTGTTAGTTTGATTTTAAATTATCCAAGCCTTAATTATATTTATGATTTATCAAAATATTTAATATTAAAAATTAATCTTAAAATTACTTCGATAATTTGATAGTAATTTAAAATAAGTTTTTCATTTTGAGAATATTCATGACGAATAATATCATATTTTGAAGAAGCTTCGTTGTCAAATTCCTTTTATTTTACTTTTAGAAATAAATATCTATAAATAGGGCTTATAGTCAGAAATGTCCTTCAATTTGTTAGTAAGATTTTTCATTGAAAATTATCTTCCAATCTGTTGATAGGATTTTATACAAAAAATATTTTTTAAAAAATTCATTAAGTCTTCTAATAATTTGGTAAGACTTAATTTAAGATTTAAATCCTCTAATAATTTGATAGGATTGAAAAATAATTTTTTTTTTGTGAAAACCTTTTTTAAATTTGAAAGAAAATAAAAACAAAAATTATCATGTAAATAATATCATGCATTATCATGCAATAATATAATTTAGCATATCAAGTAGTTTTATTTTTATCAAATATGTTCAGTAATATACATACCAACTCGAGGTATGTATGCAATTTTTTAATTAATTACAGCTTAAAATAAAAATAAAAAAAATTATATTCAACATGATTCACATGATCTAAGAAGAATTATATTCTTATTTATGGAATAAAAATTAGAATAAAGTATTTTAAAGAGAAAATGATTGCTTACTAACCAATAAATGCAAAGGTATTATATTTTGTAATAGTGAAGTTTATTGATCGAATAAAGATTAAAGTGATAAAGAAGGCAAGATGAGTGAAATGAGACCAATGGATGATTGAAGATATAAAAAGGCAAGAGGATTCCATGATTTGGCTCCTTAAAATCCATTGCCTAGCTATTTTTCAAAACTTTTAGTATTTAGAAAAAAAAAAAAAAAGTGATATTGGAATCCAAACATGTTTTCCTCGAGGTTGGGATTTATAGACTTGTCGAAAATCGTACAAGTTATTTCTTTTCTCGTAATCTAATGAGAGAGGAAAGCCAAAGCACCGCAGAATCTGCTTGGTATTATGACTTGTCAAAACTTGGAGATTAAAGTGTGTGGGACCGTGGAAGGATGCCATTGTTTTTCACTTTCTAGCAATAGTGTAGGAGTCGTAGCAATAATTTATAATGTAATTACTTATAAGAGTCAAAGTTCATGTAAATTTGAATCTAATGTTTAATTTGATTCATGCAGTATTTCTTATAAGGTTTAAAGTTTAATATTTATAATTCTATCTTCTATCTCTCTTAAATTTTTTTTTTGTAAAAATAAAAATAAAAATAAAATGAAATTTCACCAAAAAGATTGAAACAAGCTCAAGTGGATCAACAATAAACAATTTAAGGAGGTCTTGATCACCCACATCATCCCAAGAGTGGCTTTGTATGTAGTAGCCCTTAGTCTTAACTTCTTAGTTAAATGCGAATGTTCATTGCTCAATGTAATAGAGTAATAATATTTTGTTTATGAAATTACAATTAAAAATAAAAGTTACAATTGTAATCAAAATTTATATTTTATATAAAAATTAATAAATAAATCGAACTAATTAATTGATTAAGGGTTAATAGCATTCGTAATTTTTAAATTTTGATCCAAATTCTATTTTGATCTTTAAACTTTAAAAAGTTCTAATTGGACCCCTGATTGTCTAAAATTGTTTTATTTTGATCTTTTTGTTTATAAAATCATCTAAATTAATAACAAATGCTAGCTGGTATCATGTGATGACATCAAAATTTTCTCAAAGTTTAGGGACCAAAGATAAAATTATATCAAAATTTTATATATTTCATACATGCCTTATCAAAAATACTAATTTTAAATTATATTTGCATATCTTTTATAAAATAACTTATTAGATAGATTTATGTTTAAAATAGAAAATTAGAATTCAAAGCTTAAAATTAAGTTAAAATTTGCAAATTCTTTTTTTTTAATTTTTAATAAATTTTAAAAACAAAAAAATTTTATTAAAAATATTATTTTACTCATAGGTCATAATAAAATATATTAATTTCTATCAAAAAATTTATTTTTAAAATATTAAATATATTTTATTTTTCCTTTTTAAATATATTTTATAAAATATGTTTTATAAAAAAGAAAAAATAAAAATGTTTTAAATTATATTTTTATTTTATATGAATATAAAGTTTTTATATTTTAGAATAGATTAATACATTTGTTTTAATTTTGAAAATGATGTGAAAATTTTTACATAATATTTTAACATTATATGGATTTTATTAATTTTTAAAGTGAGATATAAAAAATTTACTTAATTTTTTAAAAATGATAAGTAATTTTAAAAAAATTTCGAATTTAAAAATTAATTTTAATTTTACAAAATATATTTATATTATAAAAATATTTTATGAAAATCAATTCATGATAAAATTAAAAAATATTTAATTAATATTTTATAAAATATATTTAATATATTTAAAAAATTAAGTTTTAATCTTTTCCTTTTTTATTTTGTATAAAATAAATTTGAAAAAGCGGAAAATAAAACATGTAATATTTTTAAAAATATATTTTATGGATAGAATAAAATATATATTTATGGATAAGAAAAAAAGTATTTGTTATTATATTTATTAGTAAAATAATATTTTTAATAGAAAATACATTTTTTTTGTTTTAAAAATGATTTTGAATTTTTAAAAAAGAATTTGAGTTTTTAACTTAATTTTAATTTTTAAAGAACTATTTTCTATTAAAAACACAAATATAACTAATAAATTATATTACAACAAAAAAATAAAAATATAATTTTAAATTTAATATTTTATAAAATTATATAAAATATATAAAATTTTGAGATAGTTTCGTCTTTAGTCCCTAAGCTTTTAAAGAATTCTATTTTGGTTCCTAATCTATCAGATGAAATGTTAGTTGACATTATATGTGATATCAACCGAAATTTGTCATCAATTTAGATAATTTCATAGACAAAAAGATCAAAGTAGGATAATTTTAGATAATTAAGGATCCGATTAAAGCTTTTAAAATTTAGAGATTAAAAAAATTTAGATCAAAATTTAGGAACTATGAATGCTATTAACTTATTTATTAATCAATATATAATTGAATAAAATTAATATATAATTAAAATGAAACTTAATCTAAAACTTTGTAATTCCAGAATTAAAACAAAGCCTCACGGGCACAATACAAAAACAACTCACAAGCATGAAAATCCAAGAGCAAGATACAAGAAAAAATAGTTTAACTAGAAATAATTAAATCATTAAAATTAATTAGGGCCTGAGTGAAAAAAAAAATTTTCGTAGATGTTCGATATAATTCAATCGTTCTCAGTACCTAAATAATAATCACATTACTTATGAATTTTTTTATTTATTACATTTTTTTAATTTATTACCTTTACATCCTTCGGAAAGAGTAAAATTTTCATATTATTGGGTAAAATATATAATATTATTCTTTTTTATAAATAAAATAATAATATCATCCTTATGTTAATGATAATATAGCTCACGCACTAATAGTACAATCGATCGAGTTTGAGCTGATACAATATTAAGTTTGAGCTTGATTCAAAATTCGAGGCTCGAAATTTGACTCGAACTCAATCGAATTTTATTTTTCTAGCTTGATCTCGATTCGAGATAAAAATCGAGTTATTCAAGCTTGCTCGAATAAACTTAACTAATATGTAAAAATAAACTCGATTTTTATATTTGAAAAAAGTTCGTGTGCTTGAACTCGAGCACGAGTTTGAGATATTTTATTAATTAAAATAATAAAAATATATTTAAACATAAAAGCTCGATTAAACTTGCAAGTTACTCAAGTTGGATATAAAAATGCTCGAACTCGACTTAATCGATGAGTCGAGCTACTCAAGTTCGATTCAATAATAATTGAATCGAATTTAAATTTTATTCGAATCGAATCAAAATAATTTACAAGTATTAATATATCATTTACACGCACAAGTCAAAGAATCACAAACTAATTTAAAAGATGAAACATAGATTTATTTAATATAATACACAAGAATAAGATTTTAAGTTGATACGACCCTTTTCATTTGGGATATGAATATTGGGAGATAGACAAATTTGTTTTGAGCAGGAAAAAACATGTACTAACTATGGACAAAAAGTTCAAAGAATCACAGGTTTATTTGTTTATTGTGTTGGACTTTTAATTATAGTGATTTGGAATCAAACCCTTATAGTCTCGAATAAAAAAAAAAAACGAACACGATGAAGAAATGAGACAAAAATAGTTGAATTTAGAAGGAGGATAATAATATAAACTAAACATGAAGATATATTACATCGAGTACACACCAAAGGAAAAACGTTTAAAAACTAGTTGAAAACTAGGAGTACCATGGATGTAATTACAATTGCAACTACAAATTGTTTGTAATTGACATAGTTGAACAAGAAGCAATAGTCCAAGGATCAATTATGTCATCTGTATCAGATTCTTCATCGCCACTTGGATCAATCGCATTAGCTTCTTCTGACGATTTGATCAACTCCAATTCCATTGCAACTTGATTCATTGTAGGCCTTTTCTTTCCATTAAGATTCAAGCATCTTTTTCCTAGCTTTGCGACTGCTAGAATCTCTTCTTCTGAGCCATCATTCATTACCATTGGATCAAGAATGTCAAATAATGAATTCTCCTTCATTGAAAGCAGAAAAAATGGTACCAAGCTTCTCACTTCCTCTGATTGTCTAGAGGAGATGGGTTTTTGTCCCGTCAAAAGTTCAACAAGAACAACCCCAAAACTATAAACATCGGTCTTCTCTGTGAATTGACTTGATCGCAAATACTCAGGATCTAAGTATCCGAAAGTTCCTTGCACTCGAGTGGTTAGATAGTTCGTTCAAGTGCAATTGATCTTGATGTTCCGAAATCCTACACTTTGGCTCTGTATTTATCATCCAAAAGTATGTTGCTGGATTTGATGTCTTGATGATAAATGGGGACAGAAGCAGCCGAATGCAAATAGGATAATGCATTGGCAATTTCTATAGCAATTCGTAAACGCATTTACCATGTCATTGGAAATTCTTCATTTTGATCATGTATGAGTTGAGACTGTGTTCCATTTGGGATAAACTCATACACTAGCGAAGGGACCTTTGTTTCCAGGCAACATCCTAAAAGCTTAACCACGTTTCTATGGTTAATCAGTGATAAAATTATCACCTCGTTGATGAACTGTTCAAGCCTCTTTTCATCAACTTTCTTCTCTTCCACCATTTTAGACTTCTTGATTGCCACAATGCTTCCATCAGTTAACATTCCTTTATAAACAGTTCCTTGCCCTGCTTGACTGAGGATTCGATTCTCGTTACAGTAATCTGTTGCCTTTTCCAGCTCCTTTGAAGTAAACAACCTTATTTTTTCAACATTACCTTCATTGCTGGACAATTGTTGTTGTAGTAGTAAACTTCTTTCCTTTTAAAGTATATTTGCTTAAGCTTGATGTCTTTTCTTCTTTTTAGTGCTTTGTACATACCCCATGTACCTGCTGGGATTTTTTTAAGTGGAAACAAATACCACAATGAGATCAACACAAAATAAATCACACGCAAGGGTAATATTTAACGTGGTTCGGTCTAATTGCTTACATCCACAAATGAGAGAGAAAATTCACTACAAATGTAGAGATTACAAAAAGTACAAAGCCCCATAAACAAACACTATTCTCGAGTCTCTAAAACAATTATTGTTTCTATACTCCCTAATGTATAACCTATGGAATATCTTTTATCCTATGCAACCAGTATTTTTTAAAACAAACTATTTTTCACATCCTTATAAATCTATCTCTCATATAAAGATTTCATAACTTTCTCTCATAATTCTAAGAGTTACTACTCACTCTACATCTATAAAGCTCAATTACTTGATCAGCAAGAATTCTTATTTACTAAGAACTCTTACCCATTAAAAATATTTATTCTTAATTACTAAGTATTTCTTTAACTAAATTTGAGTCAATATCTAACAAATCTACACCTTGATACAAATTCTACCACAATATTAACCTTTAAGAAATCCCGACCACTCATGGTAGAATTAGTGCTAACTCCACTTGATTCAAACAAGATGGTCAATACTCATGTGTAGCCAAATCAATTTCACCCGAGTTGACTCTACCTGCAACTAATGCCTTGTTGTAGCATCATCTCTTGCATGTCTTTGATCTCACGAACACAGTCTACAATAACAAATCTTCTTCCACAATTGATGTGGGATAACCTCAACAATATGAGCAGTTATTGGGAGATTTGTCATACTTGGAACTATGGGAGCACATCAAAGAGCCTATATATACATGTTGGACACCACTTGAACCCAAAAGCTTAAGCTATTGGGTTTTTGGGTCCTTAAGACATTTCATTCAAATTTCTTTATGATGTGAGATTCTTTGCTAATATGTGAGCCTCATTCTAACAATCTTCCCCATTCACTTGTGAGTTTTGATCAAATTCCTACCTTGCTATTATTGTGCGAGTAAGTCTTATCAACACTTTCTTTGGCCAGGCAATCTCACATCTTTAATGTGCTTTTAGGCCAGGTTACAACACTCAACCTTGTCACCTAGGTTGTCTTAATGCCCCTTCAAGCTTGCACTCTAGGTTGACTCAATACATCGTCATTTAGGTGTTTCACTTCTGCATATTATTATATACTTGTTGTATCCAAGTCGAACCTTACACTCTGATACTAGCATTCAAGCACATGGAGTTGATAGACGTGGCCAACCTCAAATTTACTAACAATCTCCCCAGCAACCACCCCCAGCAACACCACTGAGACTTGAACTCATAACCTTGACTCTGATACTAGTTGTTGGGATATTTGCCACACTTGGAGCCACGAGAGCATATCAAAGAGCTCATACATGTTGGACATCACTTGAGTCCAAAAGCTTAAATTATTGGGTTATTGGATCTTCTATGTATATATAGGACATCTTGTTTACATTTCTTTATGATGTGAAATTCTTTATTCACATGTGAACCTTAACCTAACTGTACCAAGTAACATAAATATTGTTTCAATACTTGTGCTGCAGCCTATATAGGGCAAAAATTTTATTAATTTAAAGGGTAAATTTGAATACTAGTGATAAGAGTGGGGTGAAATTTGAATTTACATAGTAAGGTTTCATTAATTTTGGAGTCTAATTGGAAGGCTCACGCCGCACCGAGAGAGGGTACGTTTATAATTCGACTCAATTATAAAACCAATCTTCCAATGCAGTGAGAACCCTTAAATGAAGCTGTCAAATGGACTGTAAGTTTGGTTCTCTTGCATAAAAAAAAAAGAAAAAAAAGAGCCAGTTTGACACGCACCTATAATGATTGCCAAGTCTCGTTCCTTTTTGGCTGGCAACGTTGGTGAATCAATCGCTATACGCACGCACCTCTCTTCAGCAGTTACGTATTTATATTTATCAGGGCATGGCGACGAACAATAGTTGCAAGGAGTATTCCGATAAAGCATATGACAATACTTATATTTAGGATTCCCACATTTACCTGTTTCTGTCATTTATGAAATGAATAAAATAAAGTTAGAAACACATATAGTATAATCTCATATGGTATATCAGAAGACATGAATTAACATGTTACCTCTGCGGACATCAATAGAATAACACTCAACAAAGTTGGAGTCGACGCTGCCAACACATAGATGCCTAGAGCTCATTTTGGACCAACAATCTCGACCATCGGAGCTACAAAAGGTGTTTGAACCTTCTTTCAACTTGCACAGCCCACGTTTTGGTATGCCTCATTGCAGTGTTGTATTAACATGTGTCCAACTGCTTATCTCTTGGCGGTCATGTTTTATTGTCAAATTTTCATCGAAGTAATTGAAGTCACTCACGAAAGCAAATACACATGATCTGTTGCAGCCATTATTAGGACCAATCTCTGCCATGTTTGCGGTTGCAGGCAGCCATCAATGGGATAAACATTGGCTTGATTCCGGAAAGCAGTGGCCAAATTGCCACAACCTGAAGACCAGAATGCGCTGTGGATATTTGAGAAGTAAAATGGGCTGCCTGTCAGGTTGACACTAATCCCATTATCATCTTTATTGCGACAGTTGACATAAGTTACTGGATGTTTGATGAGAGCATTGCCTTTGGAGAATGAAAGAGAGCTGAAGCTATTTGGGATTGGCCCAGCAAAAAACCTTAATCTAATTGAAGATTCACATTAGCAGAAGCAAAATCAACTAATTAATCAATTACATAAGAGATAGTAATTTAATGTGATTTGACTCAATCTATATATATTTACGGATGACAAAAAAATCTACTAGTTGTACAGAATTACAAACATAAAATCAAAGTAAACACTCACAATTAATATCCATAGACCCTCTCATTCTATTCTTGTCTTATAGAGTATTCTCAATATAAATAAATGTGTACCTATGTGCACCCATGTACCATCCTTATGTGGACCATCTTAATCTCCTATAGTTTACTTAAAAACATTCAAACATATATACCCATAAGATTTAAATCTCCTATAGTGTATCTATCTCATAAAATCCTACAACTATTACATTTTTTTCTCATACTGTAAAGACTTTACCTATTTATAAGCATACAAATTTGTCTATCAAGAATCCTTTTCATTTTAGAATTTTTTTTTTACAAGTTTTTTTATCCATCAAGCAATATCTAACCAATCTCAATTAATTTGCTATGGAATTTGAGTCTCTATTTTCAGTAATCTCCATCTAAACTCAAATTCTATCAATCATTAGTTTTTATGCTAGACATACTTGATTCCACTTACAATGGAAGTCTCGCAATCATCTTCTTTTGTGTGCTTTCAAACTTCATGCAAACCAATCTATTAAAGTATGAACTCGAACTCTTCCATTGAATCGACTCCCCTAGGCTTGTTTTTCCTCTTTCCAACCTTACTTTGATACTAGTTCTCAGGCAAAAAGCCTCAATCCAATTGAACATTCACACAAACAAAAACAAAATCAAACAATCAATCAATAACATAAAAGACAGTAATTTAATAAGATTCGGCCTAATTGACCAATGTCTACGGATAAAAAAAAAAGATCTATTAGTTGTAGAAAATCGCAAACATACAATCAAAGCAACCACTCACAATTAATACCCATAGACCTTCTCATTTTCCTCTAGCCTTATGAATTATTCTTAACCTAAACAA
This sequence comes from Durio zibethinus, assembly GCF_002303985.1. Next base: position 11,532,744 of record NW_019168026.1, read on the forward strand.
ACGCATATCCATGTGCACCAATGTACTATCTATATGTAGATCCTCTCAGTCTCTTCTAATTTACTTGCAAATATTTAAATATATATATCATAAGATGTAAATCTCAAGTAGTTCTATAAGGTGTCTGTCTCATAAAATCTTATAACTCTCTTACATTTTTTTCTCATATCTAACATTGTAGAGACTTTATCTATTTAGAAACATATAAATTTGCTTATCAAGAATTTTTTCCTCTTAAAATTCTTATGTTATAAATCTTCTTGTCCATAAAGTAATATCTAACTAATCTCAAATAAATTTATTATGGAATTTGAGTAATGATTTCCAACACCAACAAAGTCAGTTTCATTGCCAGATATGCCCAGGTCGCCACATCTTGGTTGTATGCAGCCACGCGGGGGATGATCAGTCTGGTTACCAGAAATAGTAGCCAAATTGCCGCAACCTACTGACCCAAATATGTTGTATTTACTCGAGAAGAAAAATGGAGTGCCAGTCAGGTCGGCAGCACTAATATGAGCAGAGCCATTACAATTGACGTATGTTACTGGATTATTGACGAGGACCTCGCTGCCTAGCGAGAACGAAACGAGCAGCTCCAGATTGATCCGACTGATGAAAGGCTTTTCCCAATCAGCTATTGTTGCAGGTTACTCTAAACCACGAATCTGTATAGCAGTGGTCTCTTAGTCCAAATGGGGATGGAATCGTAACATTCCCACATTTTTCTGTACAACCGGACTTGTCTGGCTTTTGTGATACTGCTGCTTATGTCAGCCATGGCAGCAGGATGAAGAAAAGCACCAAGTGAACACCCATGATCTATCTTGATTTCTCCCTCCTTCAATTGTTAATTTCTTTCCCAGTGGGAAACGACGATTTAGCTTCTGCTTGAAGAATTCATTAATAAATATATAGACTTATGGTTATTGTGTGATCCATCTTTTTGACAAAGGAGGTGATAGTCCCATAATAAAGAATGGATTACAAGTGCTAAAATTTTTATCATAAATTTATTGGATGCTATTGATAGTTACATCAATCAATTGAATTAAATTTAAGATTTTAGTGTGATCTGTTGATAAACAGTTAACTTTCATAATTTAATTTTGATAAATTCAAGTACCTAATATATAAATATATATATGTTTGTGTGTGTGTATATATATATCATCTATTATCTATCATTTATATTTATCTATCTATTTATATATAAAAGTGTGAATTTTAAAAATACTAATAGCGATCAGCCTAAATATCTTTATAAAATTTTAAAATAACAAATTTATCATTAAATATATAATTTTTATTCATTAAATTAAATTAAATTAAATTTAAATTTAACTAAAATTAAAAATAAAATTTGTGTGAAATTAAATTACTTAAAATTTTAATTTCAAAATATATTAAAAGTAAACGACTAAAATATCCCTAGTATTTATATAAGTTTCAAAGAAATTTCCTAGGTCTTCTGCTCCCATTTTGCACTTTCACGCCACTAAAGGCACGAAGACAAACATATACAATTAATGAAGCTGGAAACCTTAGCACAAGCAGTTTTTCAATTTTTAATAGTGGATAATATAATATATAATTTGCACGCTTGTGATAAAATATTCAGCCTACCAATCTTGAATAATTACAGGTGATCTTGTTTTTGCCCCTTTACTATGTGTTTGGTAAAAAGAAATAAAAAGGGGTGTAAGACTAGATCAATCCAAAGAAATAAAAAGCACATGATGACACAAAGGCTCAAACAGGCTACTGCTAATATTGCAACAAATCTCATGTGTCTGATTCTATAGCTATCATGTTAAATTACAACTACACCACTATCGGATATTGACTCAAATGGCAAAAAAAATTTGTTGTTCATTTGACTGTGTGATTTTTATTGATAGGTCCAGTTTAAATCGATCTGAAAAATAAATATATTAAACGAAATCTAAGAATCTCTTACCAATGAAAAAAAATTACAAAGAGACTAATTATATGGACATAGCACTATGGATTCTCATTAGGAGCAATTGGGGCAATTCGGCTAACCACTTAATTCCTCAATCCGTCTATGTACATGGACAATTATATAAGAATAGAAACCAAATCAATGGAAAATATGGAAATTCAAGAATGGAATGAAAATAATAAGCAAAATTCAGAGAACCACAAGATTGCTTAAGACCTTGTGCTTGATTCATATGGAAGAACTAGATAATTGAAAAGGTTTCTCCCTTACTTTTGGCTTATAAAATAGTACGTACGTAATGCAAATATGAGTTATATTACTCAAAATTGAATGAAATTTCACACACACATACACACACACATATATATATTCCTAGTCCTCGATTTACACACAAATTTCTTTCCGGTTCAAATAATATTATTTTATATTATAATGAAATCCGTTGCAGGACCATTATTAAATATTTGATGGCATAAACTTTATCAATAATTACTAAAAATATATTATAAGTTATTAAAATTATATGAAATGCTACCAAATTACATCAAAAAATTATCAAAATTTTATTAAAGATTACCAAAATTATATTAAAAGTTACTAAACTAATAACAAAGGTTACCAAATTTTTTTAAAGATTATCAGCCTTCTAACAAAGGTTATCAAACCATATCAAATGCTATCAAAATAAAAAATATATTAAAAGTTAATAAAATTTATTTATATTATACTAAAATCAAAATTAAATTGTTAGTATTATCTTTATTATCATTGTATTTAAAAAATATTTACTAAATTGAATTTTTAGAAATAAAAATTATAAATGCGTCACACATGTGCAAAAAACTAGTAAACATATATACAAGACAAAAGGGAGCAACAAATTAAAAACAAATAAAAAGATGTGATAATTCATGTATTTATATTATATTTGTTTTGTGTCAAACTCATTTAAAAATACAAAAATTATCGTATCACAATTTATGTCGACACGTTAAACATAAAATATATATTTTTTTAATTTTTGAAACCCATGTGTAAAATTTTTTCAATTTTAAACCATGCAATTTTAAATTTTTTATATCATTTTTCATATCGTATTATTATGTCAAATATAAAATATCATGTAAAATGTAAATTGACATATTGTTAAACTCTTATAATTTCAATAATTATGATTTAATCATAAGAAATTCAATTATCAAATAGTGGGTAATATATATAATTTGCATAGTTGTGATAAAATATTCAGCCTAACAAGCTAAGGCAGTATATAAACATTATATACAAGACAAAAGGGAGTAACAAATTAAAAACAAATTAAAAAAGTAACAATTTATTTATTTGTATCATATTTATTTGGTGTCAAATTTTTATAAATATATAAAAATGATCATATCACAATTTGTATTTAAACATCAAATATAAAATATTATTTTTTATTATTTTTTAAAACTATTATATGATTTTTTTTCAATTTTAAACTATGCTATTTTTATTTTTTTACATCATTTTTAGTATCAAATTATCATACTAAATATAAAATTATCATATCTAATGTATATTAATAGATTGTTATTCAATGTCATTCAATAAATTTAAATTCAAATTTTAATATTTATAATCTCTTCCTTTATCCTCAGCCTACTATCTTCTTTATCTAAAATAAAAAAAAAAGTTTCTTATAATCTTTTCTTTATCATAATGTTAATACATCTTCTCAATCCACCATTATCATCTTTTGGAAATTTAAAAAAGAGAAAAAGAAATAGCAATTCTCCTAACTTACAACGAGCAATTGTCAATAAAAAGACAAAAAAACAAAGGAAGGAAAAGACTTGGAATGTACAAACTAGTGGACAGGCTCTATATAATATATGGTGCATGAACCCAAATATTCTTGTTTATTAACAATTTAGTCAATCCCACTATCAATCGTCTTTCTGCTCCACAAGTAATCAGAATCCCAATCCGATCATGCTGCCGAAGATTTAATGGGATATAATATAACATAATATATATTTATATATAAATTTCGAATTAAAATAATTAATATATTATAAATTAAGTACGGATCTTCACGTTCACTTTGGTTTTTAGGTGGAATAGCCCAGGTGCCTCAGTGACGATAATTTTTGAGATCAACAATGCCATCATCGCTGCCATCATTTTGAAATGACACTGGCATCATCATTTGGCGTCTTGGAGATTAGAAGAAAAAAATAAAATAAAAAAGAGAAATTATCCAAGCGCACAATGATCGTCGACCAACTGTCAAAAAAGGAAACGAAAAAAGAAAGACTTGGAATGAAAAAGCAGTTGACCAGGTTTTCTAATACGGAGTATGAATCCAAATATTCTTATTTTATAACCATTTCAGCAACAAATTGAGTACCAAAATTCCCATTCTCCACCAAAATAAACACAACCCAATCTGATAAAGCTGCCATTGGCTTCGGCCAGAAATCAGTTTCTTATCAAACATGCACTGTAAGATGTCCCTTGTTCTTTCAATACTTGTCCTGCTACTATCACGTTCACTACTCTTGAGTCTTGCCTCCAACTTTAACCAGAAAGACACGCTTTGGTAAGTGTAAAACTTTATATGAAACGTTCTTCTTATTAAAAGGAATGGAGGTTTACTACTGCAACAACAATTGTCCAGCAATGAATGTAATGTTGAAAAAATAAGGTTGTTTACTTCAAAGAAGTTAGAAAAGGCAAATGATTATTATAACGAGAATCGAATCCTCGGTCAAGGAGGCCAAGGAACTGTTTATAAAGGAATGTTAGCTGATGGAAGCATTGTGGCAATCGAGAAGTATAAAATGATGGTAGAGAAGAAAGTTGATGCAAAGAAGCTTGAACAGTTCATCAACGAGGTGATAATATTATCACAGATCAACCATAGAAGTGTGGTTAGGCTTTTAGGATGTTGCCTGGAGACAAAAGTCCCTTTGCTAGTATATGAGTTCATCCCCAATGGAACACTGTCTCAATTCAAACATGATCAAAATGAAGAATTCCCAATGACATGGGAAATGCGTTTACGAATTGCTATAGAAATTGCCGATGCATTATCCTATTTGCATTCGGCTGCTTCTGTCCCCATTTATCATCGAGGCATCAAATCCAGCAACATACTTTCGGATGATAAATACAGAGCCAAAGTGTCGGATTTCCGAACATCAAGAACAATTTCACTTGAACAAACTCATCGTACCACTCGAGTGCAAGGAACTTTCGGATACTTGGATCCTGAGTATTTTCGATCAAGTCAATTTACAGAGAAGAGTGATGTTTACAGTTTTGGGGTTGTTCTTGTTGAAATTTTGACGGTACAAAAACCCATCACCTCGAGACAATCAGAGGAAGTGAGAAGCTTGGTACCATTTTTTCTGCTCTTAATGAAGGAGAATTCATTATTTGACTTTTTTGATCCAATCATAACGAATGACGGTCCAGAAGAAGAGATTGTAGCAGTTTCAAAGCTGGCAAAAAGATGCTTGAATCTTAATGGAAAGAAAAGGCCTACAATGAAACAAGTTGCAATGGAGCTGGAGTCGATTACGTCGTCAGAAGAAGCTAATGCGATTGAACCAAGTGGCGATGAAGAATCTTATACAGATGACATAATCGATCCTTGGGCTATTGCTACTTGTTCAACCATGTCAATTATAAACAATTTGTAGTTTAACATTGGAATTACGTTCTTTCTTTGGTGTGTACTCGATGTAATATATCTTCTTGATTAGTTCATATTTTTATCCTTCTTCTAAATTCAATTATTTTTGTCTCCTTCTTTTCTTCATGTTGTTTTTTTATTGAAGATTTCCTTTTTATGTTTTTGATACATTTTGCAAGAAAAAAATTTAATAAAAGTAAGGATGACAAAACAATCCATTCTTCATAGATTTTGATTGCCCTCTATCTAATGTCTGTGTTTTGAAAAGTTCTAGATAAATTCAAGGTTTTTCTTTTTTTTTTTAATCGAAGTCGGATCAAAGTCAATTTAGAATGTTTTGTCTGGTACCATATATATATAAATTTATATTTTAAAATATTTATATAAATGGGTTTCATTATTTCAGATCTGATGGATATGATTTTTGTTTGGGATCTAATTGAGGATTTTCCCCGAAAATAAAACTCGAGTTAGATGCTGGTTTATAATGTTTTGTCTTATTTTTAATATATATTAAATTATATTTTTAATTATTTATTTATTTTATATTTATATATATTTATTATATTAGTCAAATTATTATTTAATATCTAAGTTAATAACAATATTTTTTGTTTAAGTACCTTAGTAGAAATTCTTTTATTTAGATACCACATTAGAAAGTGTAATAATTTAGGGGCAAATGAAGTATTATTTCTATTATATACATATAGAGAAAATTGGTCAATGACAATTTTCTTCCTTTTTCTAATTAGTGTTTTTTCTACACAAAAGATGTGAACATGAGACTCTTAAAATGTATTATGTATGAGAGAAAATTGGTCAATGACAATTTTCTTCCTTTTTCTAATTCGTGTTTTTTTTTTCTACACATAAGATGTGAACATGAGACCCTTAATTGTATATTATCGAATATTATTTAAATATGAGCTTACAGATCACCACTAATCAAATAATTAAATGTGAAACCATATATCTCTCGTTTACAAATCCAATTCTAAATACAAATTCTCACATTAGGCATAAAACAACACAAATAAAAACCACAAGCTATATGTAAAAACCATCCAACAATAACAACAACAACAATAATAATAATATAATCAATCCAAACCGATCAATTAAACAAAATATAAATAAATAGATATTGCTGCAAAGAACAAGAAAAAAATCAAAATTTAATTTAATTAATTCATGTAATTATGTCAAGAGTTAATATTCAACATATTTAAAATTTGAATCTTAATACTTATAAGATTTTTTTATTCTCGAGCTACTATCTATGTAAAAAAAATTATGAAAAAAATAAAAAACACAAAATATACGGAAAAATAATCCAATATATAAAAAAAGGGATAAAACCAACAACAAATCCACTGTCAACAATCCATGATACAATGTTCATGTTTTTAAATTTTCTCTAATTTAATGATTACGTAAAAGAGATAATTGATTTATGACAATTTCTTTTTGAGTTGAAATTGAGACTTTTCTTTGTCTTTGTCTTTTTTGTTTTTGACACATAAACCATGAACTCGTGACTTTTCTTTTAACATTCGGTTCATTTTGGGTTTAATTTGAATTTTTGTATTACATAAAATTTACAAAAAAATCACTAAATCACATGGAAAAAAACAAGTTAATTAAAAGTCATTTATTAATTTAGAATTATTTTATATAAGAAATTAAAAATTTTCTCCCAAAAATATTATTTATAATTTTTTATTGATTGATAATTGCTTTTTATTTTCATTTCATTGATTATTAGCAATTCACCATAATTATGGTTAAGAGTTGCAAGGTCAACCATAACTTTGAAAGGATAAGTGGTTTGGTACTCACTTTGGGCTCATGCTCCATTATATAGAGCTGCCCACTCGTTCATTCCAAGTCTTTTTTTTTCGTCTTTTTTTGAACAATTACTCGTTGTACGTTTCGGAGAATTGCTCTTTCTTCTTTTCTTCTTTGAATTTCCAAATGATGATGTCGGCCGTGATATTAACTGTTAACAGTAATGAATCTTAACGTTTAACTTTGAGGAATTGCAATAATATTTTACGATAATAATTTTTTATTTTTTAAAATATATTAAATTTATTAATAATAAAAATTTTCTAAATGTAAATATAAAAAAAAATTTATAATTATATGTATGTTAATATATAAAATATGCCTTCAGCTTCTTAATCAATTAATTAAAAAGACTTAAAAAAATGTAAAGTGAGAATTAGAATCCCATATTGTATCAAAAAGATATGTGAATATATATATATATATATATATATAAATATCACTAGTAACATTTTTTATAAGAAAATATTATATCTTTATCGTATTTAATATTTTGAATATTAAAATAAAAAATCATAAAAATTATATTTTTTAATAAAAGATAAATTTTAATACAATAGAGTAAAAATTTTTATATAATAAATTGAAACCTTATGTTTTTTTAAAATGGTACTTTTAAATTATGAAAAGGTACTTAAGCTATAGTCATATTAATTATTTTAGTATGTAACAATTTTCTAAGAAAGTAAGCATACTTAAGTATTAAAGTAAAAATGGATAGAAAAATATTTTTAAATAAAAATAGATTTTAGAGCAACAGAGTAGAAACTTTGATACAAGTAAATAAAATCATCTAATTTTTTACATGATAATTTTAAAATTATAAAAATGAAAAGACACTTAAAAACTAATCATTTTTAATTATTTGGCTCATAACAATTTTCACAAAAAAATGAGCATGCAATATATAATAAAAAAAGTTTGATTAAAATTAAAAGAGAAAAGGATGTCAATTGAATATTTGTAATTAGTTTTAATAATTATAATATTCATATATATGTTAAACTTAAATCTACAACTTTGTGAAATTATAATAATAATAATTAACTTATTTATTTTGATTAAAAATTATTTATAATAAGTAAATCTAAAGTAAATCAATATATTTGAACACAATAAATTTAAGTTTGAAAGAGCCTAACTAATTTATTTGTAAAGAAATCTCAAAAATATTGAAAAATAATATGTCTAAAAAAGTTTTTAAAATTTGGGGGAGCGCATGGCCCCACTAGACTCTAATGAAAAGCTGTTGTGCTCGTTCGGGAGCTTATTTATTGATATAATGATAGATTTTTAATTTTATTGAACAACTTGAAATATCAAAAAATATAAAGCTTAAAGGCATGTTATTGGCTATTAACACTCCAAATCTAATAATTTATATTTGAAATTATATGATATGAAGATTGATAAAAAATTTATATAAATAGTATGGTTTAAAATTGAAAAAAATCATATATGGGTTAAAAAAAAAAATATACATGTTTTATATTTGACACTACGACAAATTGTGATATTATAATTTTGTATTTTTATATAAATTTAACAAAAAATAAATATGACATGAATATAAAAATTCACTTCTCTTTATTTATTTTTAATTTGTTGCTCCCTTTTGTCTTGTACATAATGTTTATATACTATCGTAGCTTGACGTATTTTGATTTAATTTTTTAAATTTTGTTGTAAATTATTTTAAATATTTTATCAAATTAAATTTTAATAAATATATTTTAAAATTATCTCCATGAATATCAAATATCAAGATCTTATAACATTACTATAATTTGGTTTACCGAAGCTTGGTTGTCATTTTTTTTTCTTTTTCAAATGCAATATCCTTAAGTAATTGATGCTCTAAAATTGGCCAATGCCTTTACACTTAATTTTTCATACATTTTGGCTTCCCCCCAACTTAGACGTGACAAAATAATCTTCGTTACTTTTTTTTTTTTTTCACAGAGATAAACAGATTCTTGGAAGAGAAATGTGACAAGTTTTTATAATAAAGAAATGTGACTTTCGAAGTCAATGTTTGCTTTTCTCTCAAAGTTGATGTGGAAACTCACTTTACATGAATATTCCTTATCTAAATAAAGTATTCTTCAACGTGTTTTCATTGATTTTTCTAACTTTCTTTAATTAATTCAATACAATTTTAATTGCAAAAACAACTTATAATATAATTATAATGAAAAAAAAAAGATCAGATGAGTTTGCTGTTGTTTATATAAAGAAAAAAAAAAACAAATTGGGAGAATCAGTATTTTATTCAAGCTTAAACATTTTTATTTTCAAGTAATGGGAGTAAATTGCATCATTGGTGTGTGGTCATTTCTCAAGTTACATTTTATTAGTATTTAATCTTTTTTAGTTTTTTTTTTATATTTTGAATTTATTTTAATGAATTTTCACTTATATTTTCCTAGTCCTTAATTTATACACTTTTCTTTCCTTCTCAAATAACATTACCAATTTACCATGAGTAAATTGCTTAGACACCTAATTTTATATGGGATGATTCGATTTTGATTTATTATTATACTTGATTTGAATATTTTGAGTTGGGTTAATTTAAATATTTTAATCAAATTTGTGAACACATTTTATATCAAATTAATCATTTTTGGATTATTTTATATGAGTCAAAGTCCAATTTAATTTAATTTAGTTAATTTAAAATTAGATTACATGAGTCAAAGTTTAATCCAATTTAATTTAGTTGATTTAAAATTAGATTATGTGAGTTTAAAAGTCCAAAATCCAAGTAATAGAAAGGATAAGAGACATCTTACAGGGCATGTTTGTTGAGAAACTAAGTTCTGGATGAAGCCGATAGCAGCTTGATTGGATTGGGATTCTAATTATTTTGAAGCAGAAGGAGGATTTGGTAGTCAAGTCCCTTTTTTGCCTTTTTTTTTTTTTGACAATTGCTCATTGTAAGTTTCGGAGAATTGCTCTGTTTTCTTCTCTTTTTCGAATTTCCAAATGATGATGTCGGCCATGATATTAACTTTTAAGAGTAACAAATCTTAATGTTTAACTTTGAGGGATTGAAATAATATTTTACGATAATATTTTTTTAATTATATTAAATTTATTAATAATATAAAAGAAGAATTTTAATGTAAATATAAGAACCAAGCTTATAATTGTAAGTATGTTAATATGTAAAATATGTTTTCAGCTTCTTGATCCTGTAGTTAAGAAGACTTATACAAACATGTCAAATGAGAGTTCGAATCCCATCAATGTGTCAAAAAGATATGTGAAAATATATATAAATCACTAGCAATGATAATTCTATTAAATCAAGTTATTTTTAGTGCTTAAATTAGTTACTTTTCCTTTGTTTTTGGTAAAATATTTTTTTTTAACTTCTAATGTGCCTATTTTGTTGCATTGTAGGAAATCCTAAAGAAAAGATTGAATCTTGGTGAATTTTGAAGAATCTTGGAGTTTCTTGATCAATCTTGGATGATTCTTGGTATATTTGGAATAATCTTGGACTGTTATTGATGTGTTCTTGTTGATTCTTGGAAATCTTGAAATTAGATTGATGAATTTTTGCAAGATTTACTTTGTCGAATCTATTGGAGTTAGAATTGATGAATTTTGTTGAAAATATAAAAAAATTCAAGAATTGTGTAAAGGATGTTTGGCTATGATTAGGGATAGATGTGTAATTTCAAGTTAACTGTAAGTCCATGGTAGCTTATATAATCCACATGCATAGAATTACTAATGGATGACATGACAACAAGTCTTATTTCATTGGCCAAGAGAGATGATTTGGAGGCTTATGCAGCATGATGACTTGGAAGTTTTATCTATACTTGAAATAGTCCAAATAGCCCTTTGTTTTTTCTATTTCAAGAAAGTTTTCCTACTTTGACAAGGAAATCCTAATTTGAATTTGTTTTCCTTCTAAAGGTAAGATTTGCATAAAGATAGAAGAACATTATTAAAAGTGGGTAGCACATGAGGAGAATGCAACTCAGAATTTTATTTTTTTCTTCTCCAAGAACTCTTCAACTAGAAGCATAAATCCAAGATCTAAGAATCTAATCTAAGACCAATTGATATCAAGATTCAAGCTCAATTCAATAACGGTTAAATAAATGCTAAATCCTAGTCCAAATTGAAGTTTTTATTCCAAAAGGCTGTCAAGGGTTTAAAAGTACTAATCTTTAGTTTGATGCCTTCAAATATAAGATAATGTGAGACAATTTCAATACTTGATTCACTCTATTTACAATCTCTGTGGGAATGATATCTACTTATTCTATATTACTTGTTCCAATTCTGAACACTTACAAATTCTCAATCAAGTGATTGCTATTGTTGCCAAAGATTGTTGCAGTTGGTTCAATATTGATACTAAACATCTTTCTTGTAGTTTGGAGTTTACTTTTCTTGTTTTATTTGTTAGATTATTCTTATGTTGCATGTATAGAGCTGATAGTTTTAGTCATTGCCCTTTGATAAAGAAATTAAGAAAAAAAGGGTAAAAAACAACCAATTCACGAGCAACTAATGATTGAACAACAAGAGAATCAAAGAACATTGAGGGAATCAAAAAACACTGAGGGACTATGTTCTTCCATAATTAGATGGCTTCCAACTTAATATTTGGAAGCTAACCATTAAGGCTAATAATTTTGAATTGAAGTTATCTATTATAAACATGATTCAAAACTTATCCAATTTAGTGGGTTACATAGTGATGACCCCAATTTGCATTGTTTTAAGTTTTTGAAAATTTGTGACACTTTTAGGCATAATGGTGTTATTGATAATGCCATTAGACTAAGACTTTTTCTTTTTTCTCTTAGGGATAAGACAAAGAGCTAGTTGACTTCTCTTTCATCGAGTTCCATCACTACATGGAATGGCCTTGTTCAAAAGTTTGTAACAAAATTCTTCCTACAGGTCAAAACCACTAAGATAAAGAATGACATCACTGCATTCTAACAATTTAAGGTTGAATCCTTGTTTAATGGATGAGAAAAATACAAGGAATTATTTAGGAGATGCCCACATCATGGTTTGCCCAAGTAGTTACAAGCCTAAATATTCTATAATGGGCTAATGGTGCAAGCTAGAACAACCATAAATGTTGTTGTTGGTTGAGCTTTGATAAGCAAGTCAATTGATGATGAGCCATATAAATTGATAGAGAAGATAGCCATGAACAATTATGAATGGTCTAATGAAAGGTCGTTATGAAGAAAACAGCTGGGGTATATGAACTTGATGCCTTAACCGTTTTTACTTCCTAAGTTGCTACCTTAGCTAAGAAATTTGATTATTTAGGAACCAACTCTACACCAAACCATGATCAAACCATACAAAGTCCTTTTGCCTTGTGTGCTATTTGTAGGAGGAACCATTCTCAAGATTTGTGTTTTATTAGAGCTGAATCTGTCTAATTTGTTGCTCAACCAAAACAACAATTTAACCCATACTCAAACATCTATAACCAAGGTTGGAAACACTTTCCAAACTTTTTTTAGGGTAATAACTAGGGGCAAATATGCATTTACCATTCTAAACCCATACACCCACTTGGTTTTCATTAACCACAACAACCCTAATACCATCCATCTCCCATATCTTAAGAAAAGAAACCTTCCATAGAAAAGATGATCATCCAAATCCTACAAAACCAAGCAACTTCCATAAAAACCTTGACGTTCAAATAGGTTAACTTGTTAGTGCCCTCACTCAAAACCAAGCAACTTCATAAAAAACCTTGACGTTCAAATAGGTTAACTTGTTAGTGCCCTCACAGTTGCCCCTAAAGAACCTTACCTAGTAATACCAAGCAAAACCCAAAAAGACAAGGTAAGGAGCAATGTAATTCCATCATCACCCAAAAAGATGAAAAGTTGAATAGAGGTATGGAGGAAGTTGATTCTGATGATAAGTTTGAGATGGGGAAACCTGTTTTGGTAAATATGCCAAGTTTTGTTAAGCTTGTGAAAGAAAAAAATGGAAGAAAATTAAGGAAAAATCATGTGAAGATGAAATTGAGGAAGATCTAAGTGAAGATGCACTTAAGCTAGAAGGCATGGCTATGGAAAAGAATCGATAAAGGAAGAGCTATTGGATGATGAAATGATTCATGATGATATGGTTGAGAAATTAATTGAAGAAGGACCATTAGTGGAGGCTAAGCTGTTAAAGTTACGAAAGAAAAGGGTAAGGAAAAAATCAAAATTCAAGATAAGGCAAGGAAAGATGAAGATCAAAATAGGCTTACTTTAAGGATATCTACTCAATGTAGGTAGCAATTCACTCTCGCACAAAAAGTTAAAAAGCCTATTTTGGATGAACTACTAGTGAAATTGGAGAATGTTACAATTATTGATCAGGGTAGAGTCATGCTTCAAAGGAATTTACCACAAAAGCTTAATGATCTAGAAAGTTTTTCTATTTCTTGTTCTATTGGTTCTATTTATTTTGAAAAGATTTTATGTGATCTTGGTTCAATTATCAATTAATGCCTTTGTATATTTTTTAAAAAATTATGTATTAGAGACTTGAAGCTTTCAAGAACATATGAGCAATTGACTGATAGATCCATTAAGCATATTTTAGGAATGGTGGAAATTAATAAGTATGCATTCCTAGTGGATTTTGTTGTGATGGACATAGCTAATGATAAAGAGATCCCTATTATCTTAGGAAGACCATTCTTAGCTACATCTAGGTCTTTAATTGATGTTCACAAAGGGGAGCTTATTATAAGGTTCAAAGATAAGGAGATTGTATTTAAGTTAGGCACTTTAGCACCTTCAAAAAGAATAAGTTTTTTATGGATGTTGTGAAGAAAGATGATAATGAAAGGAATGCTATGAATGAGCTAATTTAATTAAACCTAACTAAGAGGAAAAATAGGATGATATATGCTAAAAAAGATGAGAAATTAGTAAAGAAGGAGGTGAAATCAAAGTCATCCGAAGTGAAGAAAAGGAAAGAAAAAGTCATGTTAATGGAACGGTACACACCAATGCTTTAAAACACCATCCTAAAGAGATTCTTATGAAAAAGAAGATGGTTAAATAGATGAATTATTCTACAAAAAAGAGTGTGGTAAATTTACAAGGATAAGGATTTTTTAAAATAGTCAAGCTTGACTATAACTAGTGCTTTGTATGAGGCAACCTAAGTTTTAAATTTCAATTTTGCATACTTAGGACTAGTTTTATATTTCTTTTTGTTAGGAATAGGTAATGCCTTTGGTTTGTTATTTTCTGCTTTTGTAGGTACAAGGATCATAAAGCCTAAGAGATGTGTGGTACATGGATAATTCCTACAATTCTAGATTCAATCTTAGTGAATTAAGGGAGTATCTCTCTTACTTTTGTGCTTTATTGTTTATTTTTACACATTGAGGACAATATGTTGATGAAGTTGAAGGGATAAAAAATTTGTGTAAAATTTTTTTCAAAACTTTTTAAATTTTTTGTTTTTGAGCTTAAATTGTCATGTTTAAAATCAATAAATTACCTCATTTGTTAATTTTCTCATAATCCAATGATACTAACATTGATTAACTTTGATTATAGCTTTTAGAAAAAAAATGAATGTAGTGAAAGCATGAGATAAGTTCTTGAATTAGTTTATTTATAATTGTGATATTTCCACTTTTTTTTAGCACTTCGTCTTAACTATTTGAGATGTATGCTTGTTTAGTTAAGGTTTATGTAGGTGTGAAGCGGCATTGATCTTTAAAGTTATATTGTTATTTTTAGAATTGTTAAAGCATCTTTTAGCAAATCATGACTTCACTAATTAGGATGATGATTTAGCCATCTTTGGATTGTTTCAGCCCTTCAAGCTAACATCTATTTCTTTATCCCTATTCACCCCTTTAAGCCTTTATATATAGTCCATTTCCTTGTTTTTAACTATATGAAATAGCCATCTTTTAATTTATTATCTTTATCTTTCTACCTTACCCTATGTGCATATGGATCAATCAATCAAAATATGAGAGCTATGTTACATTTGGATATGAAGGGTGAACTTAAAAAAAAAAAAGAAATGGAAAGAGGATGCAAAGTATGAAGAGGCTGAAAAACAATTTCAAACAAAAAGAAAAAGAATGCTTAAGTGATAATGCATACTATTTAGAGAAAAGTCAAAAAAAAAAAAGAAAAAAAATCTAAGTTTCAAGGTATATAATTCTCTTGAAAGATTTCTCATCAAATAAAAAGATCCTAAGTAATGCATGTGTAGGGATTATCAGCCTAAATTTTTCTTTATCCTACCTTAACCCTAACCTTACATTACAAGCTTAATAAAGACCTATTAATCCTTGATTTAAGTGTGGCTACATTAGTGGAAAGAGATGTGATAGTCAAACTTATGAAATTAGTGCATGCTTTGAGGTGATATATTAATTTGATGTCTACGTAACTTTAATTGAATGACTTGCAGTGATATGAGATAGACTATTCACACACGCATATGAAAATTACATTTTAAAAGGAACTAACTCTTAAATGAGTCTAGGTTTTTAAATTGTGTCTAAGATTTTTTGTAAGTTATATTATATTCATCATGTAATTTTTAAGGAACTTATGAAGATTTGACCATAGGAAATTTATATGATTTCAAGCATGTCTATTTAATATAGTAAAGTTTATTTTGCTTGAGGACTAGCAAAAGTTCAAGTTTGAGGGTTTGATAACTCTATTAAATAAAGTTATTTTTAGTGTTTAAATGACTTAACTTTGCTTTGTTTTTACTAAAATAAATTTTTTTTACTCCTAATATGCTTAATTTGCTGTTTTGTAGAAATCTCAAAGAAAAGATTGAATCTTGATGAATCTTGAAGAATCTTAGAGTTTCTTGATCAATCATGGATGATTCTTGATACATTTAGAGCAATCTTGCACTATTCTTGATGTGTTCATGTTGATTCTTGAAAATCTTGAAGTTGGACTGATGAAATTCTACAAGATTTGCTTTGCCGAATCTATTGTAGTTAGAATTGATGAATCTAGTTGAAAATATTAGAAAATTCATGCATGAATTATGTAATGGATGTTTGGCTATGATTATGGATAGATATGTAAATTCAAGTTAAAAGCAAGTCCATGATAGCTTATATAGTGCACATGCAAGGGATTATTAATGGATGACATTGCAACGAGTCTTTTCTTATTAGCCAATAAAGATGATTTGGAGACTTATGTGGCATTATGACTTGAAAGTTTTGTCCATTCTTGAAAAAGTCCAAATAGCCCTTAATTTTCCTATTTCAAGAATATTTTCTTACTTTGACTAGGAAATTCTAGTTTGGATGGGTATTCTTTCTAAGGGTAGGGATTCGCATGAAGATAAAAGAGTACTATTAAAAAGAGGTAGCACATGAGGAGAACATAACTTAGAATTTTACTTTTATCTTCTCCAAGAACTCTTCAACTAAAAGCATAAGTCCAAGATCTAAGAATCTAACATAAGACCAATTGATTTTAAGATTTAAGCCAAATTCAAGCTAAAGCCTAGTTCAAGTTAGAGTTTTTATTCAAGAAGGCTGTCAAGGGTTTAAAAGTAATTACTATGCATAGCCACCATCTACCTATCCTTCTAATTTTAAAATTCTATGTATTCTTATTCTATAAATAGTTGGCTTAGGCATTAGGAAAAATTATGGATGGGGTGATAGACCAATCTTTTGTTTATTATCTTTCTTCTTGTTTTCTTTTAATTTTTTATTGTTCTTAAAACTTTTCTTTACTACAATTTAGTTTGTTCATATTTATTTTTAGTTTTCAAGGCAAATCAAGTTCTATTTCAAGTTTAAGTTTAAGTTTTTGCTTTTTCAATTAAAATCAATTTAAATGTATGTGATTTGCTTACTGTTTCTCTTTAATTTGATGTTTACATATTTTAATTAATCAATTTTAGTTTAGTTTCTATATTACTGCTTTGTATTGATTTAATTTGCTATTATCTAAGTTAGTATTAATTTGGTTAGAATGCATGTTTTTAGGTTTCATTGAATTTGGTTAAGGTTTAACTAAGCTAATTTGTTTAAATTGCATGTTGCATTTATCTTTGGGTTTTAGAGTGTTTTTGCATGATTTTATGTTTAAGTTACTTTTGCATGATTTGGTTTTTATAATACATTGTTGTTTGCATTCAATTTAAGTAATCTTGTACACTTTGGTTTTAATTTTAGGTTCTTACATAATTTAAGTTTTGGTTAGATTAATTTAAGTTGGTTGCATCTTAATTCAATTAGTTACTTGCTATTTGCATTAATTTAAATTTAATTTCATCTCACTTTATTGTTATTACATGTTTTGAAGTTTAATTACATTATTTAAGTTTTGCTTTTTATTAGTTTTCATAATAATTCATTCTTATTCTGATTCCTCTAAATATAAGATAAGGTGAGATAATTTTAGTATTTGATTCACTCTATTTACAATCTTCGTGAAAATGATATTCTACTAATTGTATATTACTTATTTCATTTAAGTTCACTTGTAGATTCTCAATCAAGTAACATTTTTTATACAAACAAAATATTATATTTTTTACATTATTAATATATTATCTTATCATATTTAATATTTTAAATATTAACCAACAACAAATCCACCGTCAACAATCCATGATACAATGTTCATGTTTTTAAATTTTCTCTAACTTGATGATTACGTCAAAGATTAAAATGGTTTATGACAATTTCTTTTTGAGTTGATGTTGAGACTTTTCTTTGCCTGTCTTTTTTGTTTTTAACACGTAAACCATGAACTCGAGACTTTTCTTTTAACATTCTGTTCATTTTGGGTTTATTTTGAATTTTTTGTATTACATAAAATTTACAAAAAATCACTAAATCACAAGGGAAAAAAACAAGTTAATTAAAATTCATTTTTTAATTTAGAATTATTTTATATAAGAAATTAAAAATTTTCCCTCTAATATTAGGTAAAATGAATTTTTCGATATTTTCTACTCACAATTTAGAAGAATAATTTTTTTATAAAAAATAAAAAGCCAAAAAAAAGAAAAAGAAAAGAAATAGGCCTAATTGGTTACTAGCTAATCAGCTTAACAGTTAAGAGATTAATATGTTCACTCGAAAAAAGAAAAAAAAAGATAATTCATTTCCACTTGTTCACAAAGTTTGATGAGACTGATTGCAATACTAGCAATGTAAATCATGCTTTTGACGGTAACATTACTTTTTAAAGTTTGGTGGGGTAGCTGAATTATATTTTAGGGAGAATTAGAAAAAGCTCCGTCTATTACAAATTTTATTAATGGTGCTATCGGAATAAATTATTACATTAAAGGAAATAACAAGTTTTAAATTTATAAAAAAAAAAGAAAGAAAGTTATTTTTACTCTTTTTGATCTTAATTACTGAGTTTGTGTTAGGAAAAAAAAAAAAAGAAGAAAATTTTCTTTTCCTTCCGGTTAGTGTCAAGCTACTTCCCACTCACATTCCCAGCTTTCCTTTTGTTTTTCCCATTTTAAATTTTCTCAAAGGAAATAGTTTCTCAACACAAACTCAAATAAAACTAAAATTGGATCTCTTTAATTCCTATCTTTGTCTAAAAGGTTTGTTTTCTCTCCAAAATAGCGGAATCTAAGACCAAGTTTGAATCCATGAAGGAGCAGGTCATTGATTACAAGCTTATAACTGTTGATAATTTATTTATTTATTTTTTAAATTGTGTGTTTCTTTTTTTTTTTTTTTTTGTTTCAAACAAAAGGGTATTTGTGGCTTAGCGGTGTTGTAGGTTCCATTGCATATAATTAATCTCAACCTAACATGAAAACCAACATTAAGATCATCCATGCAAGGTAAATCTTTTATCTTTTTCATTTATGTCTCTTTTGTTGCTTTATTTGTGTTACTAATTTTTTTTACTCATATATATGATTATAATAAATTATAAATCTTTCATTTAGATTCATGCAAAAGGGTATTCAAAAATAATGAAATTTGTGCCATATTTGATTGCTAAAAACTTGAAAATGAGAAAATAATGTGAAATTTTTATTTTTTATTAGAATTTTGCTTTTGTCTTCCGTGTTTGATAAATTTACAGGGCTTCAAAGAATCCTTCTATTTCCGTTGGTTTTGGGTTATAAATGGTTTGATTATTTGCGTTTTTAGCTATTGTTTTCTATTAGAAAAGGCAAATTTTTCACCACCTATGTTATAGGATGCAAATTATACTATCTTTAGGCCTCAATTGATTGTTGTCTCGGATATATCCAAACTGTTGACAGTATATGAGAAAAATTTTGCGAAACTTTAAGGTTTTCCATTTTAACATTTTTCGTACAATACAGTCAGAGTTATGGTAATTTGCTATTTCTGAATATTTTGCAGAAGATTTAATTGTACTGGAAGAAGAACTAGAAAACTGTTTTTATAAATCAAAAAAAAATTTGAACTATTAGAATGGTTTTTGTTGGTTTATTATGATGACGGGATTTTTATAGCAAAGAATTTGATAGAGATATTTTCTTTTTTCCCTAAAGATGGTTAGTGCTTTGGTGGGGTCAAGCATAGGAAACTGGGGCGCAAGAGCTAAGAAATTTCTTTGAAACTTTTGAGTTTACGCCCGGTCTATATTTACATACACCCGACTAAATCTTGATTGATTTCCCCGATAGAAAGAAATTAACAATCAAAGGTGGGTGAAATTAAGAGAGAATGGGCGTTTACTTGGTGTTTTACTTCAGCCTGCTACTATGGCTTATTCAACCAGCAACATCGCAAGGAGCAGTCAAGTCTGATTGTCATGAAATCTGTGGGATGTTCTTATTCGACCCCCATTTGGAACAAAAGCTGGTTGCTATAAAAATTCGTGGTTTAGAGTGACTCGCAACAAAACCAGTAACGGGCTAAAGCCTTTCATCAGTCGCATCAATCTGGAGCTACTCGGTCCGTTTACGTTTGACGATTCTGTCACCGTCAACAATCCGGTAACTTATCTCAATTGCGGCAAAAAGGGAAACAATGGCAACACTGCTCCTGCTACTGTCAACCTAAAAGGCAGTCCATTTTTCTTCTCAAGTAGATTCAAGAAATTCGGGTCAGTAGGTTGCGGCAAGTTGCTACTGTTTCTAGTAATATTCAAACTGATCCCATCACAGGCTGCCTGCGACAAAGATGTGGCGGCTAGACTTCTAAATTAGGAGGCTGCTATGCCATAGTTACTGAAAATCTGAAATCGTTTACTGCAACCATGACAGAAATCATTGATTCTGGGAAGCAAGAATACAACAAGAGATGCACATCTGCTTTCATTTTTGACCCTTCCATGTTTAAGTCATCGGATCCAGATATCGAATTTCCCATGTTTAACTCATCGGTTCCAGATATCGAATTCCCCACGACATAAGCATTGATACGACGCATGTTCCTGCAACGCTGGGGTGGAATCCCATCAAATACGATTTGAAAGGTCTTGTTACAAGTTACTCTAAACCAGGAATTTTTATAGCAACCAGTTCTTATTCCATTTGGGGATGGAATAACAACATGCCCACATTTTTCTTCACAACCAAACTCGTTTACTTCTTGCGATTTTGCTGCTTGAATAAGCCATAGTAGCAGGATGAAGTAATGCCCATTCTCTCTTAATTTCTCCCACCTTCGATTGTTGATTTCTTTCTATCATGGAAATTGATGACGAATTTGCTGGCTGCATATGTCAAATAGATATAGCTCGGCGTATATTCAAAAGGTTCAAAGAAATTTCTTGGCTTTTGCGCCCCAGTTTTCTACATTTGATCCCACTAATGCACTAACCGCATATTTGGTTACCGTAATACAGGGGAAATGGAATTTATATTTTGTGAAAATAAAAAAAAGAATAATAGAATAAAATAGAGAAATTTAACATAAGTGAATTTCAATATAGAATGCCTAGGTTGTTACTTAATGGATCATGTCAAAAGGGGCAAGACCAAAAAAGACTTGGGTGGTCAGCGGGTTGGGAAGGTGTGGGTAGGTGGGCAGGCTACTGAGAAGGGCCTTGTTTTTATTGAGCTTCTTGAAGGTATGGTTCTAAATACAGCACCATAGTGCAATGTCATCTATGATTCTGATCTCACCTGGTGGAAAAAGGTATGTTTGTTGCTGTTGTTTTGCCATGATTCTCTTACTTGTTATTTGCTCAGTGAAACTTTTTGATTTTAGATTCTATATTATTGGTTAATTACGCATTAGTATTTTCTCTTTTCATTTTATAATATTTATTATTGGTGTCTATTTCAGGACAAAAGTAGAATTTTCAGTTGGTGGAGAATTCTTCCATTGCATCGGGCAGCACGTCACGACACAAGCATTTACGTATATTATGCCATGGATGGCCATAAATGAGAAAAATCTTCCTCAGCTTACGAAAGGGGAGAAAATTGGAGTTTCAAAAGTAGAGTTATATGAGGTAAATAAATATTCACCTCCATTTAATGAATCATCAAGTGTCCAAATATTGTTACTGATGCCTGATTTTCTAAATTCTTTAGGGTGAGACTTCACCCCCTGATTATCTCAGTGAGAGTGAGCTCATTTCTCTGATGGAGAGGAATGGAATAGGCACAGATGCATCAATACCTGTGCATATAAACAACATATGTGAGAGGAATTATGTGCAGGTTTATAAATTCTTATGCAAAAAAATTTAAGTTTATCCTTGTGATATTTAGCTTTTGTACGCAAAATGTTAGCTTATCTTTGTATGAGATGGATATTTCATTCTTACTTAAAATGCAGGTACAAGTTGGTAGGAAGTTGGTTCCAACTACTTTAGGCATAACACTGATACGAGGCTATCAATGCATTGATCCAGATCTTTGTTTGCCAGAAATTCGCAGTTTCATTGAGCATCAGATTACTTTGGTTGCTAAGGGTCAGGCAAATCATTCTCGTGTTGTGCAGCATGTACTACAGCAATTCAAGCAAAAATTCAGTTATTTTATTCAGCAGGTTAGAGAACTATATGTTGTACTTGCATGCTTAAATAGCATCTTGGATAAAGTACATGAAAATCATAGAACAATTGTGGTAAGTTTTTGGTTTGTCATTTGATTAGGGTTGCTTACCATAGAACTTATTTCTAGTAGTCTTACCCAATAGATGGTTCTAAATACAGTGCAATTGTAGTAAGTTTTATTGTTGCTGTTGTTACCACATACTCACTTTTCTGGATGCTCATGTGTATACATTTCATGGATGAAGATTCGACTTGTTTTTATGATTTCTTTTAGATATTGTAACTTGGAATTATTTGTTTATCACTTAACTCCCCCTTCTTTTTCCAGATTGAGAACATGGATGCCTTGTTTGAAGCGCTATTCTCCCCACTATCTGACTCAGGACGTGCTCTTAGTAAATGTGGTAAATGTTTGCGGTACATGAAGTACATCTCTACACAACCACAACGTTTGTTTTGTGGCACATGTGAGGAGGTTTACTACCTTCCTCAAAAGGGAACAATCAAGGTAATACCAAAATGCTGGACCTTTAGCAAAATTCATAGTTTAGTGGAACAATTATCATATGGAATGTTGTACCTTGCATATAAGCCATAAATAATTTCTTGCGTCTTTGCAAAATCCATGGATTCGAAGGAAAAGTAGTTAAGCACTCTTGATAAATCTCTTTCCTTAGCTTGCCATTTTCTTCTCCCCCCCCCCCCCCCCACCACCTTTTTCTTTTTCTTTCATTTCCTCCTGTCCTTAGATCAATCCTAGAATCTATTACTCCATTCATCCTATTATGTATGTCAAACTAACTCAAGTTTGATCATTATTTTTAGTAAAATAATAAAATTTTAGTAAATTTTTTAAAAATAAGATTTACAAATTTTGAATTTCAAAAATTTCAAAACATTTATAAAAATTTTTAATTCAACATATTTTTAAAAAAAATAGTCAAAGTTGAGTTTGTCTTATCAAAAAAAGTTTAACAAGGGTAAACAAAATGGAATGGAAGGAATAATATGTAAAAACTTCAGGTGCCTGATTCCACTTCTTTCCTTTCTTGCTCTTGTATAGAAACCTATCTGAATTGAGGTTGGAGCAACCTGGGGACCTGACTGGACATCAATACGTTGTCATCTCTAGCCATGCTGATGCCCTGAGTGTAGGAATAGTGATTTTTGTTTGATGTGTTTTTAAGAAATTAATCTTGAAGAAAATTAGAGTCAATTGAAACTTATGCTGCAAATGCTTTTCAATGGCATGCATCTACTTCATTCAATAGCTTGATGTACTGTAAAAATTGCACGGATGATAGTACTCAATATGTGGCAATCTTTTGGATCTTATGAGTTGTTTTGAAAGTTGATGGTTGGACTTGGAAAAGCCTCAAAGGCGGGGAGGGGGCAGCATTCCGTTGTCAGCATATCTGTATCAATGGCTGCACTTTTAACATTGCCTGTTGTGACATTTTAATTTTTCTACAGCTGTACAAAGAACTTACATGTCCTTTGGATAATTTTGAGCTTTTGATCTTCTCCATGCCTGGTCCGGAAGGCAAGTCATTCCCTCTCTGCCCGTATTGTTATAATAGTCCTCCATTTGAAGGAATAGACACTCTCTTTGGTTCAACAAAGATAGGTAGTACAGGGAAGTTGGGGAAGGGAGCAGGCATGCCATGCTTCCTCTGCCCATATCCCGCATGTCGACATTCTCTGGTGGCACAGGGAGTCTGTGCTTGCCCCGAATGCAGTGGAACCCTTGTTTTAGACCCTGTAAGTGCTCCGGAATGGAGACTTTATTGCAATAAATGCAACTGCCTTGTCTTACTCCCTGAGGGTGCTCACCGGATTGCCACTACCCGAGAACGCTGTGCTGAATGTGACTTCACAATCATAGAGGTAGACTTTAATGAGAAAACAACTCCTTTGGAAGATGGAGCTACATTGCATACTGGTTGCATTCTTTGTGATGAGCTGCTTCATTCCCTTGTGGAGGTGAAGCATGGTAAATCATTTAACAGAGGCTTCGGTGCAAGAAGAAGAGGAACGAGTAGAGGCGGATACAGGGGAAGGGGATGTGCAGCCGGAAAAAGGGTTGACCCTAAAATGAGTTTCAGAGATTTTTGATCTTTATTTTCTATGAACTTTTCCTTTCAAGTTAGGTGGATAAATGGTCTGTATGATTTGAGCTATAACTGGATTTCTTTTTCTTGGTAAAGAGCTATAACTGGATTTGAGGAATGGTCTGTATTATTGATGATGAGCTTGGGAATTACCAGAAGAGCTAAGTTAGCAGTCCTATAGCTAAAGCAGCAACTGGAAAACAATATCATGGCGGTCATGTATAAATGCAACGAAAATTTTATGTTAAGAGATATGGTAACTTAAAACAATAAATTCAACTTTGCTATTTTAATATAGAAAACGAATGTTTGATTCCTGGAATAGAATGATAGAGTAAAATTATGAAATGATATTCATAAAAATATAATCAATTTTAATAGGAATAGAATGTTCTTTAATGGTTTACTTCGGAAAATATCAAAGGAATATAAAAGGAATAATTACAAAACAATACAAAAATATTATTCAAAATTAGTTTAAGAAAAATTGATTATGAGAAATAAAAAGGTTTTGATTTTTTATTTATTTAACTCATTAAGAAGCATATTACACGTGTAACTTTTCTTAAGCTTAAAATGTTCAAAAATTGAATCAGCATGTGTGCGCTTAATTAAATGAACTCCTATTATTTATATGTTTGATTATTAGAATAATATGAAATATAAAATAATAAATACAAAAGTACTCATTGGTATTTTGGTAGAACGCTATCTATATGCTAAAGAAAATAGAGACAAAATGTTGATGAATATTCCTGAAACAGCAACCAGCCCCAAAAAATAGCAACCCGCCAAAAGCGTTTTGTAATGATTTATGTCATGTTTACCTGTATTTCGGTTAGGCCAAACCCGAACTCTCATGCCTTAAACATACAAGTACACGCCCGCTGTCCATATCCCGCTTTCTAACTTATAAGTTTCTATTACTAAGGCAAGTCTAAGTATTTTAGTAATCTTTTCTGTAATTCAATCTACTCCTTCTCTGGGTTCCTTTTAGTTGCTTTGGCGGTGTTCAATTTGCATCTGCAACACCCTTTTCTCCTCTTTTTGAAGCAAGTAGTTTTTTTTCTTTTTGTGCTTGGATTTGTAAAGGCAAAAAAGGGTTTGTTTTGCTTTCTGTTTGTGATAGTTTTATGTGTTCTTCTTCTTCATGTTGATAAACTACAATTAACCATTTCTTCTTTTTGCTTATTTGCAACAGCTGCAGTTGAATTGGGTCATAAAGATCTGAACTCTGGGATATTGGTTTTGAAGAAAATGAGTCTCTGTGGCAGTGTTGCTGCTGTGCACTTAAACTTTAAAAGCAATTCAATAAGCATGGGAAGTGTCTTAGCTTTTAGAAGTGGCGAATCCATGGGAAATACCTTGAGAATTCCCTTTAAAAAGATGTCAAGTAAGGGTGCTTGTCCTTTGCGGGTTGGTTGGTGTTGATGAATGTTTGGATAACCTTACCCTTTTGTAATAGTGAGATGAATAATATTTACTTGTTTTATTATTATGAGCCAGGTAGTTTGCATAGATTATCTAAGACCAGAGCTTGAGAATACTGTTAATTTTTGGAGGCTGCTTCTTTTTCTGCTTCTTTTCATTCTGCTCCCCGTCCAGCTAAGCCATTTAAAGTCATAATTGCTGGTGCAGGAATGAATTTTCTCTTAATTCTGATATTTGTTTTCTTTGTCCTTTAGGAAATCCATTTTCTATACCCTTTTGAATTTTTGGTGGCTTCTTTGTGCCTTTTCTGTAGCTAAATTTCTTAAAGTTTTTATTTTTATTTTTTTATTTTTTCATACGGATGAACTGAATTTTTGCCTAGACTTCATTCTGCCTTGGTTTTTAACTAAATTTATTAACATTTTTCCAGTCGAGAGTCTCATACTCTGTCATTGGATTGTGACTTTGTGTTCAAAATGTTCCTATTTTACATTTTATTTGCTGATGTGACCATATCTAGTTTTATTAGAAGGCTGTGCCAATTAAGGGCCCTGTGCTTTGTGAGAATTGGATGGTTTGCATGCAAGAATAATTAGGTAATAATTTGGTATTCTTCTGTCATAGGAGTCTGTGAATGTAAACATGTTGTTTGTTTCTTTTTACTGATTCCAAGGGTTAACTTTCAAGTATGAATATGCTTTTGTTTGATAGATAAAGAAGAATCTGCTTGCTTAAAAGCTATTGTTAGAATGTAAATATAGCCCTTTGGCCTTGGGTTGATATTGGTGTAATACCTAAAATTTTGATCCTTTTGTGTTTTCTGCATGCCTTTGCCATGTATTTCTTTTTGGGAATTAGTCTTATGAATGACATCTTAGTTCATTACAGGGTTCTAGATTTAATGTATGATCCATCACTTGAGTTTGTTTTTGCTACTAGACTAGACTTGCCACTTTTGAATTTTTGCAGGTTTGGCTGGTTTGTCAACTGGAAAGTATTTAGCGGATGCAGGTCACAAACCTCTGTTATTAGAAGCAAGAGATGTTCTAGGTGGAAAGGTTTTGGCGCTATTTTCATAGAAATTTACACCTATTATATTATTGTATCATCTTCTCATTTCTAAAACCTTATTGCGCATAATATGAGGAGATATCTTACACTTCATCTTTGAGGAAGACAACACAATTTTAACTGCAAGATTTATTCAAGGAAGCTTTAGTTATTTTGCTGAATTATGGCATGCAGCATAAATTAAATAATGTTTACCATGTGAAACTAAACTGCATTAATGACTAACTTGAGTTTCTGGGGATAATGTCTTTTCTCAAGCCTCCAGTTGCATGCAAAAGAAAAAAAAAACTTTTGGTTTAAACTAAATTGATGATTTTTTATCAATTAAAATACCTTTAAATGGCTTCTTGTAAAAATTTTAAGCTTTTAGCATGGCATGCATACCTATGTGGTTTAAGGTGTTCTTTTCCCTTATCCTTGTCTTCTGTGAGTGATTAGAGTTTGGTCTTATTTTAAACAGGTGGCTGCATGGAGAGATGATGATGAAGATTGGTATGAGACAGGCCTACATATATTCTGTAAGTATAGATACAATTTTTTGTTTTCTCAGCCTTCCCCATCTGGTCTTCCTCTTTACATTTTTGAAGGATCTACCTTTGTATTTGAAATTTCATGTTCAGTAATTGATTTGATTATTTATTTTATTTTATTTTATCATCCTCCTTTTTAGTACTTGAAAGTTGTAAATATCTGATACATTTCAACATCTTTTTTATTTATTTTTTCTTTTCTTTTTAGCAAGTCGGAGCTTACCCAAATGTGCAAAACTTGTTTGGAGAACTTGGCATCAATGATCGGCTGCAATGGAAGGAGCATTCTATGATATTGCAATGCCAAATAAACCTGGAGAGTTCAGCCGATATTGATTTACCAGAAGCTCTACCTGCACCCATAAATGGTAAACAACTTAAATACATGGTAACTAAAGTTTGTATATGTTTGCACAAATCTATGAAAATGTGTTTTTGCTTTTACAAACAGTAGGAAAATAGAACTGCCTGTTTGTGTACCTGTTTTGATTTAATTGGTTGGCTGTAGACAGGATCTGAAATACAGTCGCGATCACGTTTATTTTATCGCATCGCAGTATTATCGTGTTTTCGGATATAACGTAGATCATTGACGATCACTGCATCATCGCGGTTGTGAATTTTTTTTGCATAATTTATATTAAACATGTAATTTTATAATTATAATTATTTAAAAATTTTTATTTTAATGAATTTTAAAATAGTTTATGCATTATATTTTTTACTTTAAAAAAATTATTTCATAGAATTTTATTTAGATTATTAAAAGCATTCATATTTGATTTATTTACAAACAAATTTATTAAATTATCATATAAAAAATTATAAATTAATATATTAACACAATCAAATAATAATATCAATTTTAAATTAATTTTTGTCTAACTTATACAAAAAATTATCAAAATTTTGATTCTAAAATCTCTATATTATTATTATATTAAATTATTAATCCCTTAATTTTTTTAATTATAAACTTTCAATCTCTCTAATTAGATTTTATCTAAAAAAATTTTAAAAATTAAAAATTTTCAAACTTATATTTTAATAAAATTTTCAAACCTATATTTTTTATTTTTTAGTTTTTAATCTTAGTAAGAGTAATAGATCATAAAATACTAAATTTATTAAATAACTTAATTTTTTTGATATACTAATTGATATAAATTTTTTTGTCATACATAACTTTCAATAATTATATAATAAATACAATCTTCAATAATTACACAAAAATAACAAGAATTAATCTAATATCAAAAAAATTGACAACAATAAAATATCAAAACAATAAAAAAAAAATTCAGATACAAAATTATAAATTAATATATAATACAATCAAAATATAATATTTAATTTTAATTATTTTTTATCTAACTTATACAAAAAAATTTATAAAAAATTTTCATCTAAAATCTCTATATATATTTTATTAAATTATTAATCTCTTATTTTTTTAATTATAAATTTTTAAAACCTCTAATTAAATTTTATCTAAAAAAATTTCAAAAATTAATTATAAAATTAAATAAAAAATTTAACTCTCATCCCCTAACACCCGACCACATCCAATCCCTCCCCACCCAATCCTTTCTCCACACCCCGACACCCCACCCCTAATCCCTCCCATCCCACCCAATCCCTCATCACGTGCTTGCCTTAATGCCCCTCAAATGTTTAATTGTAGCATGACGGCATAATATCTACAACTAACTTCTGTTCATTTTCTTTGCACCTCAAAACTTTGATTTTCAAAATTTTTTTTTTTTTATCTCTTATTTTTTCTTACGTCTTTTCATCATTATTATTTATCTAATATATTTCGTTCGTGTATCTGAAGTCTCAAACTCTCATAACAGATTATTTTATAAAAATTTTATAAAAAAAAATAATTTAACTTTTTTTTTATCTTATTTGATCTTGAAATTGATTGAAAACTTAAT
>NW_019168026.1:11563312-11598763 GCF_002303985.1 Durio zibethinus
TGCTAACAAAGAAAATGTGTAGATTCAAGGTATTGGGAGTGTTTGCCTTATATCTCACAATGGTGTTATTAGGATGCTTCGTCATGTAAGGTATATACCGAGTTGTAGCTACAATTTAATTGCTTTAGGTGAGTTAGCTTCTCGGGGGTACACATACTATGATAGAATGATTCGTTCAAAGTGTACAAGAATGGTAGGATGATTCTATAAGGGAATAGGGTCAAAAATCACTTGTACATGCTTGATGGAGGCTCAGTTGCTGGGATCCCTGTGATGAAAGAAAAAAAGAAAGATAAGCGTGTTAGCTTTGCAGATACTGTTGAAGTGTTTGGAGATTAAAGTCAAAAGAGGATTTGTTGGGATTTGCCTTGAATCTCAAAATCTCACATTAAAAGTTATAAGAGTTTTGAGTTTATCTTATATCCCACATCAGGAGTTTAGTAAAGTTATAAGGGGTTTCACCCTTATAAATATGATGTTTTGGTTTTGTTGGTAGTCCCAGAGAGTTAGACATAGAATAGCTAAGTGAGTAAGCTATTAAAAGGTGTAATTTAGTTTTAGGTTAAGTTTCGAGTAAGGAGTTTTTTGGAGACTTTTCTCATTCTAAAAATCTCACAATTGTAAAGGTTTATTTGTTAGTAGATTAGGTTTAGAATAAGTTATTTTGAGTTGGGTCGAAATAAATATATTTGTGTGTTTTTATTCTTGATTTGAGCTTACTATTTTGTATGTGAGTGCTGCATGTGCGTGTTGATTTTTCCAACAAATACAACATATTTGGGTTAGTAGGTAGACGTAATTTGGCTACTATTTCTCGTAACCGAACTGATCATCCCGTCGGTAGCTGCATACAACCAAGATGTGGCGACCTGAGTTCTGAAGCTGTTTGTTTTGGACTAATTCCTGAAAATATCACTTCCTATACCGTAAATGTGACAGAGATTAATCCAGGTAAGGGGGACAGCAATAGATGCTCATCTGCTTTCGTGCTTGAGATGAGAAATGCGGATTCAGATTTCACATTTCCCAATCTCATTAACAATGAAACGACGCATGTTGCTGCAACGCTGGAATGGAATCCTATCGATTGCGATTTGGAAGGTCACCACTCACTGTCACTTTAATTACTTTATGATTTTCAATTTTTTTTATTAAATTAATATACATACCTATTTATATATTCCGTTCTATTTTTTCCTTAATATTTTCAGAATAAATTTCGATATGCATCAAAAGAATCAAGTTAAATACATCTACTGTATACTACTATTAAATATATTGTTGAAGAATATATATGGCATATAGTATTAAATAAATAAATGTAACTCTATTAATTCATGCAGTCATTAAATGAAATTCAAATATGTATTCCAAATTCCAATACTTACAAATCTTTCTCTCATTCTTAGATTATAGCCTGTTTTATATAAAAAAAAATACTAAATAATGTCTCAAATTATATTAAATTGAAAACAGATTTTGAATATAAAGTAAAAAATGTATTCATTAGTCAAGTTATGTATCTTACCTTAATAGCAACAAAGAGACGTTTAAATTTTACGATCTCAAGTTCAAATCTGTATGTTTGGCTTAACTTTATATTAAATAATCTAATTTACGGAAAAAATTAATAAATAAAATTTCAATTGGTATTAACTTGGGGGGTGCAATTCATCTTGCTAAGTAGCCTCATTTTATGTCAAGAAATGGTCATAGTACGCCAGAAGCCTGTACAGAACAATGGGGGAATGTTGATATTCCATAACCCATTTGGAATAGAAGCAGGCGGCTGCTACATGAACGATTGGTTTAAAGTAACTTGCAATGAAACGAAGGATAGGCCAAAGCGTTTCATACGTAGCATCAATCTGCAGCTACTCTCTTTTTCATTTTTCAAAGGCAATGTTCTCATCAACCATCCTATAACTTCTTTCAACTGTCGCAATAAAGAAGATAATGGGATTAGTGTTAACCTCACAGGCAGCCTCATTTTTCTTCTCAAATATTCGCAGCGTATTCTGGTCTTCAGGTGCGTAATTTGGCCACTATTTTTCGAAATCAAGCTGATATTTTATCCTATTGATGGCTGCTTGCAACCCAGTTGTGGAAATATTGAGACTTTTTCTAATGCTGGCAGCCTTGTGGTGATTCCTCCGGGCCTCAGTTCTTTTGTTGCCAACATGACATAGATTGACTCTAGTAATGGCCGTAACAGATCATGTGGATCTGCTTACGTGAGTGACTTCAGTTATTTCAATGACAGTTGGACAATAAAAATTGACCGCCATGAGATAAGTAGCTGACACATGTTAATACAACACTGCAATGAGGCATACCAAAACGTGGGCTGTGCGAGTTGAAAAAGGTTCAAACACCTTTTGTAGCTCCGATGGCAAATATTGTTGGTCCAACATGAGCTCTACGCATCTATGTTTTTCAAGTGTCCAATTCAACTTTGACGATGATTATTCTATTGATGTCTGCCAAGGTAACATGTTAGTTCATGTCTTCTGTTATACTATATATATATATAAGATTAAACTATATGTGTTTCTAACTTCAGTTTTTTATTCATTTCATAAATGATAGAAAGAGGCAAATGTGGGGAATCGTATATGAAGAATCGTACAATGCCCTGATAAATATAAATACTTTAAGTGTCGGCGATAAATGCGAGCCTATAGCGATTGATTCACCAACATTGTCAGCCAAAAAAGAACGAGACTTGGCAATCATTATAGGTGCCAAATTTGCTTCTTTTTTTTTTTTTATACACCGGAACCAAACTTCCGCCAACTCGATTGAAGGGTTCTCACTACATTGGAAGAATCGTTTTATGATTTAGTCCAATTATAAAATGTACACTCTCTCGGTGCGATGGGAACCTTCTATATTCAAATTTCACCCCGCTCTTATCACTTGTATTCAAATTTTCCTTTTACACTAATAAAATTTGTGCCCTATATAGGCTGCAGCACAAGTATTGGAACAATATTTTTGATACTTGGTACATAGGGTATGTACAAGTACTAAAAGAAGAAAAAGTCATCAAGCTTAAGCAAAGACACTTTAAAAGGAATGGAGGTTTACTACTGCAACAACAACTGTCCGGCAATGAAGGTAATGCTGAAAAAATGAGGTTGTTTACTTCAAAGGAGTTGGAAAAGGCAACTGATTACTATAACGAGAATCGAATCATCGGTCAAGGAGGCCAAGGAACTGTTATAAAGGAATGTTAACTGATGGAAGCATTGTGGCAATCAAGAATTCTAAAATGATGGAAGAGAAGAAAGTTGATGAAAGAAGCTTGAACAGTTCATCAATGAGGTGATAATTTTATCACAGATCAACCATAGAAATGTGGTTAAGCTTTTAGGATGTTGCCTGGAGACAAAAGTCCCTTTGCTAGTGTATGAGTTCATTCCCAATGGAACACTGTCTCAACTTATACATGATCAAAATGAAGAACTCCTAATGACATGGGAAATGCGTTTACGAATTGCTACAGAAATTGCCAATGCATTATCCTATTGCATTCGGCTGCTTCTGTCCCTATTATCATTGAGACATCAAATCCAGCAACATACTTTTGGATGATAAACAGAGCCAAAGTATCGGATTTCAGAACTTCAAGATCAATTGCACTTGAACAAACTCATCTTACCACTCGGGTTCAAGGAACTTTCGGATACTTAGATCCTGAGTATTTTCGATCAAGTCAATTCACAGAGAAGAGTGATGTTTATAGTTTTGGGGTTGTTCTTGTTGAAATTTTGACGGGACAAAAACCCATCACCTCGAGACAATCAGAGGAAGTGAGAAGCTTGGTAGCATTTTTTCTACTCTTAATGAAGAAGAATTCATTATTTGACATTTTTGATCCAATCATAATGAATGATGGTCCAGAAGAAGAGATTGTAACGGTTTCAAAGCTAGCAAAAAGATGCTTGAATCTTAATGGAAAGAAAAGGCCTACAATGAAACAAGTTGCAAGGAAGCTGGAGTTGATTGAAGAAGCTAATGAGATTGAACCAAGTGGCGATGAAGAATCTGATACAGATGACATAATCGATCCTTGGGCTATTGCTACTTGTTCAACCGTGTGAATTATAAACAATTTGTAGTTTAACATTGTAATTACGTTCTTCCTTTGGTGTGTACTCGATGTGATATATCTTCATGATTAGTTCATATTTTTATCCTTCTTCTGAATTCAATTATTTTTGTCCCATTTCTTATTCATGTTGTTTTCTTATTGAAGACTTCTTTTTATGTTTTTGATTTTGTTTAGATGCATTTTGCAAGAAAAAAATTTAATGAAAGTAAATATGACAAAACAATCCATTTTTCATAGATTTTGATTGCCCACTATCTAATATGTTCATGTTTTGAAATTTTCTAGATAAATTCAAGGTTTTTTTTCTTAATTGAAGTCAGATCAAAGATGAATTTAAAATGTTCTGTCTTGTACTGAGTAAATATATATATATATATATATAAATATATATAAATTTATATTTTAAAATATTTATATAAATGATTTTAGATTCTTCTGGATCCTATGGATATGTTTTTTGTTTGGGATTTAATCGAGATTTTTCCCTTAAAATCAAACTTGGGTGAGAGGTAGGTTTATAATGTTCTATCTTACTTTTAATATATATTAAATTATATTTTTAATTAATTAATTATTTTATATTTATATTTATATCTATGTATTATATTAATCAAATTATTATTTAATATCTTAATTTAATAACAATATTTTTTGTTTAGGTACCTTATTAGAAATTCTTTTATTTAGATACTACGTTAAAAAAAGTGTAATAATTTAAGGGCAAATGAAGTATTATTTCTATTACACACATTTATAGAGAAAATTAGTCAATGAAAATTTTCTTCCTTTTTCTAATTCATGTTTTTTTTTTCTACACAAAAGATGTGAACATGAGACTCTTAAATGTATAATTTCTAAGAGAAATTTGGTCAATGACAATTTTCTTCCCTTTTCTAATTCGTGTTTTTTTTTTTCCACACATAAGATGTGAATGTGAGACTCTTAAATGTATAATTTCTAAGAGAAATTTGGTCAATGACAATTTTCTTCCCTTTTCTAATTCGTGTTTTTTTTTTTTCTACACATAAGATATGAACATAAGACTATTAAATGTATGTTATAAAATATTATTTAAATATGAGTTCACGGATCACCACCAATCAAACAATTAAATGTGAAACCATACATCTCTCACTCACAAACCCAATTCTCACATTAGACATAAAAACATAAATAAAGACCACAAGATATATGTAAAAACCATCCAGCAACAACAACAATAATAGAATCAATCCAAACCAATCAATTAAAAAAATACAAATCAATAAATACTGCTGCAAGGAATAAAAAAAATCAAAATTTAATTCAATTAATTTATGTAATTATCTCAGGAGTTGACATTCAACAAATTTAAAATTCGAATCTTAGTACTTATAAAATTTTTTGACTCTCGAGTTGCTATCTATACAAAAAAAATCATGAAAAAAAATAAGAAGGACAAAATATACGTGAAAATCATCCAATATAACAAAAAAGGGATAAAACCAAAAACAAATCCACTGTCAACAGTCCATGATACAATGTTCATGTTTTTAAATTTTCTCTAACTTGATGATTATGTAAAAGAGAAACTTGGTTTATGACAATTTTTCCATGAGTTGAAATTGAGACTTTTCTTTGTCATTGTCTTTCTTGTTTTTGACACGTAAACCATGAACTTGAGACTTTTCTTTTAGCATTCGGTTCATTTTGGGTTTAATTTGAATTTTTGTATCACATAAAATTTACAAAAAATCACTAAATCAAAAGGGAAAAAAACAAGTTAATTAAAAGTCATTTATTAATTTAGAATTATTTTTATAAGAAATTAAAAATTTTCTCTCAAAAATATTATTTATAATTTTTGATTGATTGATATTTACTTTTTATTTTCATTTCATTGATTATTAGTAATTCACCATAATTATGGTTAAGATTTGCAGGGTCAACCATAACTTTAAAAGTTGGAAGTGGTGTTAATTAGTTTCTTGTATGTTATAATTAGAATTTCATTGAGAAGTAAAAAAAAAAAATGCTATGGAAAATTTTGAATCTAAATAATATTGAATTAAGGCTTTTTTTTCATTAAAAGTTAAAATTTATTTATGAAATTTAAATAATTTGTAATGGTAACTTTTTTAATTGAAATGAAGAAAGAATCATTAATCTTGTTCTTCTTCGGCTGCATTTTAAGTTATTATCTTTGATATCTACTTAATATCTACTTAAAAAAAATAAAGTAAACTATTTATAAATAGTTGTCACAATTAATTTTATTAAATTATTGAATATTTCTAATTCAAGAATTTATTTTTTATTTTTAAATTTATAAGCCTAATTGGTTACTAGCTAGTCAGCTTAACAGTTAAGAGATTAATATGTTCACTCCAAAAAAGAAAAAAATATGATAAATATGATATTAATTTCCTTTTATAGGTTTGGTTGCAAATCATTTGTAATTGGCTGCTCTGAAATTGGTAAATGGATTTCCACTTGTTCACAAAGTTTGATGAGACTGATTGCAATACTAGCAGTGTAATTCATGCTTCGGTGACATTACTTTTTAAAGTTTGGTGGGGTAGCTGAATTATATTTTAGGGAGAATTAGAAAAAGCTCCGGTCTATTACAAATTTTTATTAATTGGTGCTATAGGAATAAATTATTACATTAAAGGAAATGACAAGTTTTAAATTTATAAAAAAAAAAGTTATTTTTACTCTTTTTGATCTTAATGACTGAGGTTGTGTAGAAAAAAAAAGAAAAAAAAAGTCCATAATTTTAAATATTCTATGATAATTTTATTTGATATTTTAGCCAATTTATTTTACTGAATTAATATTACTTGATTCATTACATCAATTTTTTTTTTGAATTACAAAGAAAAAAATGAAAAATAAAATTATAATTTTTTTAAACCCCTAAAAACCCTATTCCCATGCATCAACGCTAAATCAACCAAAAAAAGTGCTAAGACGTCAATGAAAAGAAATTTTAAATTTTTTTAGTACGAAGGAATTTGTAGTTTGAAAATAAGAGAAAAAATTATAGATATTAAAATTTGAATATAAATTTAGTATATGTTATCTCTTAAAAATAATTGTATAAATCAATTGAATTAAATTTTAAATTCAAATATTATAAAATTTTAATATCTATATTCGTATTACAATTCCTTGGAATTACTATTTATTTCTTAAATATTAAAAGGGTAAATTTAGAAATAATCAAATATATAAGGATAAAATTATCCAATAAATGGTATTCTCAATTCCTGATTAGGTAGAAATTGCAATTCTTAGGAAAGACTAAAGAATTGTTATTACTTGTTTCTAAGAAATTGACATTCCATGGAATTACTATTCTTTGCTAAAAAAATAACCAAACAATATAATTAAAAAAGCATAAGGAAAATAGTTGGAACGAAATCTCAATTCCATCCAACCAAACATGGGTTAAGAATGTTTGGGGAAAAAAGCATCTCAATTAATCTCCGTATGGATGTTCACATGTTTTTGTCAAAGCTAGAATACGATAGGGATATGGATATTAAAATTCTATTATTTTTTAATTTGATTATGGATATTAAAATTTTATTATTTTTTAATTAGATTTATCAATTTAAAATATGATATGATAACATGATATAAATAAAAATAAAAGTAACATGATTTAAAATTTTAATAAAAATCATATATAAGTTTGATAAAACTAAACAATATGTTTTTTATTTATCATGTCAACATAAATTATGATAGAATAATTTTTTATAGTTTATACTTATTAGATATGAAATAAACAAACAAAAATACGTGAATTGTAAAATATACTTCCAATTCAAGTCTCCGCATCTTTTTTCATCTCATGCATGGGAGTAGAATTTCTTCTAATGGTTTAAAAAATTATTATTTGGCAATTCACTATGCCAGAGGGAAAATGTAACAAGGTATGGCGACTGAAGTTTTTGGCTATAATCTGGTCTCTTTGGCCATGTAGAAATGAATTGGTCTTCAATGGAAGGTGTTTGATTTTTCACATATTGTCGATATCATCAAATTGAGAGTGGTGTGGTGGTTCAAGGCCAAGTGGCCAACAGTCGAAAGTTAAGTTTAGTCAATGAGCTAATTAGATCCCCAAAAGAAATGATTGTTCGTAGGAAAATGCAAGTTAAACAAAAACAAAGTTATATGGTTGAAATCTAGGTTTGGATCTCTGAAATTTAATGTGGATGGATCGATGGTGATGCAGGTATAGGTGGAGTACTTAGGGATGAATTTGGGGCTGTCAAAGGGAAATATTCTAAATTCGTGGGAATAGCAGATGCAAATAAGGCTGAGTTGATGGCAATAAAGGAGGCGTTTATTCTTTACATAACTTCCCCTTGGGAAAATACGCATACATTGGTGATTGAAAGTGATTTCTTACATGTGGTCACTTGGATCAAACCCCCCCAAACTACTTCTTGGAGGTTCAGGAAACGCATAATACATTTGGAAACCTTGCAGAAACAACTAAGAAGTTGGTAAATCCATCATATACCAAGGGAGGCAAATGATGCTGCTAATAACATTGTCAAATGAGGAGTGAATAGATCCAAAACCTTATAGAATGATATAATTAGATGTTGGTTTGATCTTTTCAGTTGTAATTTTCTTTTGACAAGATATGTAACTAGTTGTTTCTTATTCTCGTTATTATTTTGTATCTCAGTTTCTCATCAATGAAAATCTCTACTCTTTAAAATATATATATTATTTTTGTTAAAAAATATTATTAGTTTATTATTATTTTTTTCTTTTATAATAAAATTTGATATCATAAGTCAAAGACATTAATTTAACGAGATGAATTGAATAAAATATCAAATAAAATTATTATAAAATATTTAAAATCAAGGATGCGTTTATCCATTTATTTCTTTAAAAAAATATTCATTTAAAAATTAGCATTATCTGCCTGGTTGAGTGATGTAGATTATCTCCATTTGCAGGTTTGATAGGAAAATGAAGAACACCTATGATCATCTACTCTTCAGCAGGTCTACCTACCTCATCTATCAGCCCTCTCTTTTCCC
Source organism: Durio zibethinus (assembly GCF_002303985.1). The sequence goes on from NW_019168026.1 coordinate 11,572,481, forward strand.
CTTCTTTGCTATTTATACAAATTTCAAGTTTGTTAGCTGCCTGCCACTTAGTAGTGTTATGAATTTTTACTAAGTGTCTTTTTGAATTTAGGATATTCATGTAGAAATGGAACTAGAATAAATTTTGAGGAAAAGAGTTATTTGCTAGTAAGAATGTGGAAACCATAGTGTAGGGATATTATTACCAGTCTAGGGTCTCTGCCTATTGATAGCCAAGCAAATCTGTTGCATTGTTTTATTTTTCAACATAATCAAAGCTATTGAATATTGTTAAGAAAATGGGGTCCAGCCTCATGTAAGTGGTTTTGGACCAAGTAAAGGTCATGGGTCTTGATCTTTCATTTTACACAGAGCCCTAGCTACTTAATAAAAAAGAGGTGGGTTTGTTTTAAGTGGGTGTCAAAAACCAAGTAGAGAAAGAAGAAAAGCTAGAAAAAGTAGAAAGAAAAAAGAGAAGGGAGAGTTGGTTGAATGAAAGTCGATCCATGGTTCGATTGAGTTGGAACCTTGTCAGGAGGTTTATGATTCAGAGTTCTACATTCTGAACAGTGAAGATCGGGTTTGAAGCTCTCTAAGAACAAATCTAAGGTGTATTTGTTGAGTCACTTATTTGGTGAGATTTCTCCAATTGTTTTTCTAGTTGTTGATTAGTTCTAATTTTAGCTAGAGAAGAACTTTGTATACCTATTATTTGATAGTGAAGATTTTTCTGGTGGTCCATGATTTTTTCCCTCTACACTAAAGGGTTTTCCACGTAAATCTTGGTGTGCTTTATTTTTTCTGTTTTTTGATTATTGATTGTTGTCTATTGCTTCTGTATTATTGTGATTATTGCTTCAGGCGCAACAAGTGGTATCAGAGTGAGGGTTATTTTGAGACATTGATACAGAAGCAACCCAGGATATAAGTAAATTCTATTTAAGACATGGAGAGTGATACAAGTTCCATGATAAAATTGACAGCATCGAATTATTCAATTTGGAAGCTTATGATGGAGGATCATCTATAATGCAAAGATTTGTATGAGCCAGTATTGGGTGATTTGGCTAAACTAGCAGATATGAAAGATGAAAGCTAAAAGAAGCTAGGCAGAAAGACGCTGGCTGTAATAAAAAAATGGGTTAATATCAGCATGTTCCATCATGTAGCGCAGGAGTTAGATGCTCACATTGTTTGGGAAAAATTGACAGCATTGTATGAGAGAAAAACAATTATGAATAAAGTTATGCTTGTTAAAAAGCTTGCAACTTTACAGTACAGGGATGGACAATCTGTTACAGAGCACTTGAGTGATTTTCAAGATATATGTAATTGGATGACTACTATGGAGCTTAAGATGGATGATGAAATGAAGGCATTATTTCTTTTGGGTTCATTGCTAGATAGCTGGAATACTCTAGTTGTGATTGTTCTTAATTCAGCTCCTGATTATAAGGTGATATTGGAGATGGTAAAGGACAGTATGCTTAATGAAGAAGCAAGGCAAAAAGATGTAAACCATGGGAATCAAGCTCTAGTCACAGAGAACAAGGGTAAAAACATCGACAGAGGTCAGGACTCAAAAGGCCGTGGTAAGTCTAAACATAGATCCAAGTCTAGAGGTAAAGTGAAGTGTTTCTATTGTGGTAAGACAGGTCATATAAACTGAAACTATAAAATCTTGAAGCAAGAGCAAAAATATGAGAAAGACAAGAGTTCAGATGATGGCAATATTACAATAATGAATTTAGATAGTGATTCAGTTACTTTGATTTGTACACATGGTGATTGTAATTATGTTAGTGATCCCGACATTGAGTGGATAGTTGACACAGGAGCGGTATATCATTGTGTCCCTAAGAGAGAGTTGTTTACAACTTACAAAGCAGGAGACTTTGGCTGTACCAAGATGGGAAATAAGAGTGTGTTGCAGATTGTTGGGATTGGTGATATTATTTACAAACTAGTACAGGTTGCATGTTGACTTTAAGGGATGTCAGACACATTCCAGATATGAGAATGAACTTACTTGCTATTAATGTCCTTGATAAGGAGGGGTATGAAAGCCGACAAGAGAATGGATAGTGAAAGCTCCTTAAAGGATCTATGGTAGTTGCAAGGGGAAAAATATGTTGCACAATGTATAAGACATGGATGCAATTGAACGGTAACTAGGTAAATGCCATAGAAAATGATGCTTCAACAAACTTGTGGCACAGGAGGCTGGCACACATGAGTGAAAATGAGTTACAGATTTTGGCAAGGCAGTCTCTTATTCCCTTGACCAAAGGTATGTCTCTCGATTCATGTGATTATTGTTTATTTGGTAAGCATCATAGAGTTTTTTTTCGTAAAAGTTCTCGGAGAAAAGAAAATAGATTGGAATTAATTTATTTTGACGTATGTGGTCCCATTGAGGTTAAGTCATTAGGTGGTAGTAGATATTTTGTTACTTTTATTGATGATGCTTCACATAAGACTTGGGTGTATATGTTGAAATACAAAAGTCAAGTACTACAGTATTTTCAAAACTTTCATGCCATGATTGAAAGGATGACAGGGTTACCTTTGAGGTGTATTCGAACTAATAATGGTGGGGAATACACATCTAAAAGCTTTGAAGAGTATTGTTCAAAGCATGGGATTAGGCATGAGATGACAGAACCTGGAACACCACAGCATAATGATATAGCTTAAAGAATGAATCGTACCATTATAAAAAAAGTCAGATGTATGTTGAGGATGACAAAATTACCAAAGCCATTCTAGGGTGAAGTAGTTAACATGACTTGTTATTTACTTAACAGATCACCATCAGTTCCTTTGGGCTTTGATATTTCAGAAAGAGTGTGGATAGGAAAAGATACTTCATACTCTCACTTGAAAGTTTTTGGGTGTAAAGCATTCATGCATGTGTCGAAAGAGCAGAGATCAAAGCTTGATAATAGAGACACATAGTGTGTGTTTGTAAGATATGGTGATGAGGAATTTGATTACAGGGTATGGGATCCAGTAAAGAAAAAGACAGTCAGAAGTAGAGATGTGGTCTTTCATGAAAAAAAAAATCATAACAGACCTTGAAAAAAATAAGAAGACTACAAAGGTTACTGTTGAGTGTAATGTTTCAACACCGACAAGGATTCCACAGGAAAGAACCACAGATGGTGGAAATGAGCAAAAAACAAAACTTGGGAATATGAATGAGCCAGCCACAGTTGGTGATGAGCCAGATGCAATTAGTTTTGAGCAGGAAAAGCAATCCTCTCTACTTGAGAGTGTTGAGCAGGGGGAGCTACCTTTGGCATCAAGTGATGTAGAGTCTCAGCCCATGAGATCTACTAGAGAGCACAAGCCATTTATCAGGTATCCAAGTTCAGATTTTATTTTAGTTACCAGTGAAGGAGAGCCAGAAAGCTTTCAAAATGTGCAGGCTACTTCGGATAGAGAGCACTGGTTAAAAGCAATGAAAGAAGAGATGGAGTTATTGCGAAAGAATGGTACTTATGATCTTGTTAAACTTTCAACAGGGAAGAGGCCATTAAAGAATAAATGGGTGTTCAAGTTGAAAATTGATGGTGACAAACTAGTGAGGTACAAAGCTTGATTGGTAGTAAAAGGTTTTTCTCAGAAATCAGGCATCGATTTTGATGAGATTTTTGCTCCAGTTGTAAAGATGAGTTCTATTCGAGTGGTACTGGGATTAGTAGCTAGTTTGAATCTTGAGCTTGAGCAACTTAATGTTAAAACTGCATTTTTGCATGGTGATTTACAAGAGGACATTTATATGAATCAGCCTGATGGTTTTGAAGTGAAATGGAAAGAGCACTTAGTTTGCAAATTGAAGAAAAGCTTGTATGGCTTGAAACAAGCTCCGCGATAGTGGTACAAGAAGTTTGATTCTTTTATGGTGAGTCACAGCTATAAAATAACAGCAGCGGATTCTTGTGTGTATGTTAAACAATTCTCTAATAGTAACTTCATTATCCTATTATTATATGTTGATGATATGTTGATTGTAGGACAAGATGCTAGTATGATTTGTAGGTTGAAAGAACAATTGTCTAAGTCCTTTGATATGAAGGATTTAGGTCCAGCAAAGCAGATTCTTGGTATGGACATTATCCGAGATAGGAGAGCTGGAAAGCTGTGGTTGTCACAGGGAAAGTATGTTGAACGAGTGCTTGGTAGATTCAACATGCAACATGCTAAATTAATTAGCAGTCCACTTGCCAACCATTTTTATCTAAGTAAGAAATCTTGTCCAGTATCTAAGGAAGAGCAACTAGCTATGTCTAGTATTCCTTATTCTTCTACAGTAAGTTTTTTAATGTATCTTATGATTTGTACAAGGCCTGACATTACTCATGCAGTTGGTGTAGTGAGTAGATTTCTTTTTAATTCGAGAAAGGTTCATTGGTAAGCAGTGAAATGAATTTTTAGATATTTGAGGGGTACCTCAAAAATGTGCTTGACTTATGGAGTTTCACAACCAGTTCTAGAAGGGTTTACTGATGCTGACATGGCAAGCGATCTTGATGGTAGGAAATCTACTTTAGGGTATTTGTTCACTTTTGCAGGAGGAGCTGTATCTTGGCAATCTAAGTTACAAAAGTGTGCTGCTTTGTCAACTATAGAGACTGAGTATATTGCAGCAACCAAAGCATGTAAAGAAATGCTTTGGATGAAATATTTTCTTCTTAAATTGGGGTTGAATAAGAAAGAGTATGTGGTATTTTGTGATAGCCAGAGTGCTTTAGATTTGAGTAAGAATACCATGTACCATGCTAGAACAAAGCACATTGACGTTAGATATCATTGGTTACGTTCAGTGATTAAAGAACAGCAGATGCTATTGAAGAAAGTCCATATTGATAAGAATGTAGTAGATATGTTGACTAAGATACTTCCTAGGAAAAAGCTTGAGCTTTACAGTAACTTGGCCAGAATGAGTTCCCTGGCCAAGGTAAGTTTCAAATGAAACTGCTATGGTGATGAATCTCCTCCTAATGGGGCTGGAGGAGGAGATTGTTAGGAAAATGGGGTCCAACCTCATGTAAGTGGTTTTGGACCAAGTAAAGGCTATGGGCCTTGATCTTTCATTTTACATAGAGCCCTAGCTACTTAATAAAAAAGAGGTGGGGTTGTTTTAAGTGGGTGTCGAAAATCAAGTAGAGAAAGAAGAAAAGCCAGAAAAAGCAAAGAGAAAAAAGAGAAGGGAGAGTTGGTTGAACGGAAGTCGATTCGTGGTCCGATTGAGTTGGAACCTTGTTAGGAGGTTTATGATTCAGAGTTCTACATTCTGAACGATGAAGATCGAGTTTGAAGCTCTCTAGGAACAAATCCAAGGTGTATTTGTTGAGTCACTTATTTGGTGAGATTTCTTCAATTGTTTCTCTAGTTGTTGATTAGCTCTAGTTTTAGCTAGAGAAGAACTTTGTATATCTATTATTTGATAGTGAAGATTTTTCTGGTGGTCCATGATTTTTTCCCTCTACACTGGAGGGTTTTTCACGTAAATCTTGGTGTGCTTTATTTTTTCTGCATTTTTTATTATTGATTGTTGTCTATTGCTTCTGTATTGTTGTGATTATTGCTTCAAGCGCAACAAATATATCATAGTTGACCATTTGGTGCATTATTAAATATTTGTAGCAATGTTGTTCCAGATTCAAATAACTTGAAATAATCCCATGAGGGATTGTAGGGTTGCGGAGAGTGGTTTTCCTTCATTCTCTAGCCAAGTCATTGCGAAATCTTTTGTATTGAACTATATTGCAATAGCGTCTTTCTCTCTTTTCATTTTGCTTTACTAGGGTGAATCTCATGAACATAGTTCCCTCTCGTATCAACTACTTTCTTTTACATTCTCCTCACTTTTGTTCTTGTTTGCTTGCAGAAGTCCCCTTCTAAGTTTATATGCTGACATCTCTGTAACATGTAAGGTAAAAATTCTCAAAATTTTCTTTTTTATTGCCATTGAATTCATGTTCTTTAGGCCACCATATTGCCTACATTTTCCTACATTTTAGATATCAGTGACATTAATTGCAATCTTCCAAGAAATTTTCGATGTATATCATGATAAGTTCCAAATCTTGAAACATGGGATATGGTGAAAAGGCAGATGCTATGGATTTAAATTGACTTAGCCTTGGCAGGGGAACATATTAATTATTGCGAACTTTCAAATCCAAAAAATATTTGGAAATAAAAATGCAATTTTGACTCAACCTTCCATGAGAATCGAGAAAATGGAAAATTTAAGAAAGTGATAATTATAAAAGAATAAAATGATAGGTGCAGAGACATTACCATTTTCCCCCTTTTTAACAATTGTTTTTATATAAAAAGAGGCTAACTGCATTAGCTTCTTGTCTCCTCATTCGTGCATGTGACTACTAATTAATGGTTTATGGTTTTATGCAGGAATATTGCAATCCAAACCAATCCATGTTGGAGTTAGTTTTTGCCCCTGCAGAAGAATAGATTGCACGAAGTGACTAAGAAATTATTGATGCTACAATGAAGGAACTTGAAAAGCTCTTTCCTGATGAAATTTCTGTAGATCAGAGCAAAGCAAAAGTCGTAAAGTACCATATTGTTAAAACAGCAAGTTTAGACTAAGTACATTCATTTAGAATCTCTGTTAATACTTTTTTCTTTTTTTTAAATCTAGTTCTAGTCATTGCTTGATGTATTATGTCGTGGCTGAAAAATACATGCCGGGAATGGCTTCCCCTTATATTCAATACTGATGCATCAAAGAGTATAATTGTGCTAGAAACATGTAACATAAATATTTATTTCAAATTTTTCATGGAAGCTTTTAATGCTATCCTGGACAAACTTTCAGACAATCTCTAGACAGGATTTCAGTACCATTACATGCATATGTTTGCACATAGATGCATGAATGCATGTATCTATATGTGGAACTGTACACCTATTTTAAATGGATTGCAGGCCTTAAATCAATTTACATTCGTACCTAGGTCACTGGATTCCTTCTTAAAGTAAAAGCTGATTATCATTTCAGATCTGTATATAAAACTGTTCCAAATTGTGAACCCTGCCGCCCCTTGCAACGATCTTCCATAGAGGGGTTCTATCTATCAGGTGATTACACAAAGCAAAGGTATTTAGCTTCGATGGAAGGTGCTGTTCTCTCAGGGAAGCTTTGTGCACAGTCTATTGTACAGGTATTTTTTGCATTCTTTTGCTCTTGTCATGTTGCTCTGACTGCACTGGCATAGTTTCACCTTTTTCCCGCATGATGTTCAAATTACTAGTTGTTTTAGATGCCAAGCCTGTTGCTTTACACCATGACTGGAGAGTCTTGTAAAGGTGGCAATGAGTCCATACTTACAAATTACAAAAAGAGGGTGAAAATGGAAATTATCTGTTGTGCTTGTATCAGAACTTCTAATGTATTGAAATATGCAGGATTATGAGTTGCTTTGCACTTTGGGATAAAGAAAGTTGACAGCAGCAAGCATTCACTGATGGCCTTTAAGTTGAAGTAAAAAATTCACAAGTTACGGAGAATCATCCTCAAATCGATTGTTCAAGGCCAGTAGGTTAGTGATGTCTTTCGATAGTACAAATATATCATATACCCCTTATAAAATCTGTAAAATGTGCAAAGACAGCTTCACAAACTGCATGTAAATTCTTTTGATAGAATCTATATGATCTTCAGTTAGCCTGTTAAAGCAAAAAACAAAAGGGAATGGCAAAAGGGTGTAAAAAGGCACCTGAACTCAAATTCAAAAATCATCTAAGCTCAAAAAACATCAAAACTGATACTTTTTCGAATCACTAAAAGGTAACAATAACACATCGGCCAACAATTATGTGGTATATAGATGTAGTGTTAGATTCTTAGTTTTATTAATCAAAGTTCAAATCCTGACAATCTCAAATAAAATATATGTATTTTTCATTGGGATTCGATCCAAATCACGATATCATTTTCTTGTTCTTGAATGGGGTTTATCAATTTTTTATTTAATTTTTTTTAGGTTTATACTTTACTCCGAGAAAAGATCTACCCGATTTTGATTTGCGCATGTAAGACAAATGACCCAATACCGCATCGTTTTGCTATGATTTCATTTCTTTTTTTATTTTAATTTAATTCTTTTTTCTTTCATGTTTTTTGCCAAATATCCAAAGTATTTTCCATATTATTCAATTGATTAATAGTTTGAAATCGTTATTATTTATATTTATAATTAAAAACAATTATGATTATGATATAGGTGGTAATCATAAATATATTACCAGCTCAAAAATATTTAGGTTGTGTTTGGTATCATTTTCAAGATTATTATATCAATTTAATCACTACATTGATCTTATTACCAAGATATTATCACTCTTGATTTGGAATCATTTTATTTGTTTTTAGGAATTAAAAACTAATATATTTGGTATTATTAAAAATCAAATATTATTTTGTTTAAAAATAGGAAAATAACTATACATTTGGTAATAATTATACAACTTAATGATTTTAATATTATTTAAAGATAATAATTTGTAAAATATTAATAATATTTTATTTATTTCATGATGAAAATAATTAAGCTATTAAATTAATAAATATATTTATTGATAGGTTTTATAATATAAAATATATATTAAAAGCATTTAAATTAAAAATAAAACTAATCTATTAAAATTATAAAAAATATATATTACATATAAAAATATTTAAAAAGCAAAAAAAAAGAATAAAAATTATTTTTGAACTTGTTATAATGAATGTTAGTTTGAAAATATAAGGATTTATAATATAAAACAATTACACTTTTAAAAGGAAAAAATTTTTTAATTCACATATTAAATAGATAATATCAATTATTATTAATTTTATTTATCACTTTATTCCAATGATAAAAATTTCTTATTCTTTTAAAGATCACTCTCTACAATAGTGATTTGATCATTCTTGATAATCCAAAATCACTGTCACGTAGGATTATCAACGCTTATCAAACATAATGATCTAATTATTATGTGTAAATCATCATAATTTCTAGCATGATAATCTGATACCAAATACCACCTTAAAGCATCTTCTCACTTATCTCTTTATTTCTTATATAACTGTTACTTAATTTTGGAGAATTATTACTCATATAGCAAGGCTTTGTTTTGTAGCAATTAGTTATGGCCCTTGGTTGCCCAAGTAAATTTTTTTCACCTTGCTGCTGGCATCAGGAGGAGAAGGATAGTGTAACGGTTGAGGACTGCTTCCTGTATGAACACGCATGATGTAGTTGATTTTGTTCGATTAGATTTCTCTAAATCTATTCATTGACCTTCTTACCTACAATAAATACCCCAAAAAAATCTAACAAACTCAAAAGAGAAATAATTAAGAAGAATATTTCATATATATTTGTGTCATAACATATAGATTCGAAAATCTATAGCTAGACTTAACAAGAGGAGTCGTTACCAATTTTTTTAACTAGGTGTGATTGGCCACCTAATGAATCTATCCTTTTAAGGAGTTCCTAATCCCTAAAAGAATAGGTCTGGTCTACTAATTAAAACAAAGTTCAGAAGTTCGGTTATATATGGAGAAGGTTATAGTACCCCCACATGCCCATCCGAAGGATGGTACCATTTTATTTTAAATTATCTTAAGGTCTTGATGTTAATGGTCTTAAATTTAATGTTGAATATTGAAAAAACTTTTAAGATTCTCCATCAAATATTGAAAATAACTTTTAAGATTCTCCATCAATCTGATAAATTTCTTAAAAATTATAGCATCACCTTAAGAGTATTCAAGAATCCCATTTATTTTCTTGAAGAGGCTTCGTTGTCGGAAAAAGGTTTAATCATTTTTATTTTGGTTTCTTTTTATTAAAAATATATCTAATTATTCCACCATTAGGGCCTAATTAGAAATATCTTCTCTTTTAAAGTTTTAAATTTTCACCATTTGGGCCTATTTTAAAAATTCTTCATTTTGATTTCTAAATTTTTCACCATTTGGGTCTATTTTAGAAAATTTTTTCTTTTATCTTTGGAAAGAAAATAATATGATAATTATTTTTTCAAAGTTTCATTTAATTCTTCCACCATTTGAAACAAATTTAAAGAAATTTCTCACCTAGAGATTTCTTTAGAAATTTACCATTTGAAATTTCTAAGAATCTCATCATTGGATAATTGTCAAATATTTTCAAACCAAAAATTTTTATTATTTTTAAAATTGAAAATAAATATTAATTATTATTATTGAAACTTTCTCTAAATTATTCCATTATTTGGGACCAAATTTTAAAAAAATTTCCCACCTAGGAATTTTATAGAAATTTACCATTTGAAATTTCTAAAATTTTCATCATTGGATAATTAGTATTTACTTTTCAAAATTTTTATTTTATTAAATTTAATTATGCAAAATACTAAATAAATAAATAAGTAAAATAATAAAATAATAAAAAAAGACAAGAAAATGGCTCAGCTCAGTGGCTAGAAGGCTTAACTCAGCTTGACTGCAAAAAGAAACAGTGGTTGAGACGGCTTGGCTTCATGGCTCTGCTTAGCTCGAGCCAAGGACAGGTCCGTGGGTCGAAGGCGGGTTGAGCGCTTGGATCGGGTCAACTTGAACAAAAACATGCGGATCTTGGTGTCGTTTAACTCAAAAACAACATCATTTTGGGAATGGTATAAAAGATCAAATTGTCTTTTTCCTTCAGATTTTTTCCCCTTTCTCTCTCCTCCTTTTTTTCTCTCTCTCTCTCTAGAATTGATGGACTTCAATTGAATCATTTATCGGATTCTGAAAATCTCGTCGAAATCTACATTAGTTCACCTAAAAATTCAATCTTTGTTGGAATCTTCAATCGGATTCTGAAAAACGATCGAAAAATTTAAACATTTGCAGGAAAATTCATCGAAATATGGAAAAATTTGCTAGAATTTGGGAATTTTCCAGAAAAATTTCCAGAAAAAATCTCCTTTTTAACCCAAAAAAATTTTCAAACTTTCTAACTACTTTTGTGGCATGTTTTTCCTCTCTACTTTTTTGTGTATCTCTCTGATCTATCTCTCTCTAATTTGTTGTATGTTAAGACTTGATTAGAGTCTATATTAGTAGGGGTTTGATCCAAAAAACCCTATATCAATAAAGTTTCTATTCCCTTTTCAATTCCAACTTCAATTCTGATTTTAACCCAAATTTAACAACCCCAAAGAAATAATCCTAAACAGATACAACCTCTTTAAAGTTTTCCTGATTTTCCATTTTTTATTATTTATTTTTTTAATTAACAAAAACAAGTAGAACCCCAAAAAAATTAAGGTGTCTACAATATATATATATATATATATATATATATATATATTGACAAAGCATTAGACGATTTCAGGGCTTTACCTAGTACATCTTTTCCCTCAACCAGTCAAAACAAGTTTTTCTATGTCGAGTCTAATAAATTTATGAGATATTACTTTCCCATTATCTCTCAACTAATTTGAACTTAAGCAACAAAAAAAAAAGCACATTTTTTTTATTATTTAAGCCAACCTTCCGTTGATTTTTCGTATATAGCTGTTAGTAACAAACAAGTGTGTTTTTTTTTTTTTTTAAGTTGGAGGTAATATAGTAGTAAGGTACATGAACCTTGTAAGTTATATTAAAAAATTAATTAATAAAAAGTAAAAAATATGTTAACCTCTTAATATATTTATAGAATAAAAATTAATATATCAAATATGAACTCTAAAACTAATTACTTGTATAAAAATATTAAATTTGAATAATTTTTCCAACTTCATTCTTTGTTCTATGTATAATATATATATAAGACGAAGGGTACAGACTTAATCAGAAAGGCACACATGAAGAACAATGGAACATATATAGTAAGCCCTTTGTAGCCATTAATTATGACCGTGTCTGGGTTGCCCAACAATCATCTATATCAGGAGGACAGTAGGAGCTACTTCTTGCATGATGAACTCCGGATGGTGGTTTTGCTCCTATTAGATTTCTCTGAATCTCTTCATTTACCTTCTTTCCTACAAAATAGTGATAGTCAAGACCAAATTCATGAAATAATTCGGATCAATCAGGAAAAAAAATGTATCCGGTAAAATTCATAAACCCTGTGTTACTTAACAAAAATAATTATTGCGTTTTCTTCTACTTATAATTTGTTTAGAATGAATCAATACAGGTTTTTCCTTTTTTGCTGGGAAGGTAGTAATTCTTTTCAACTCAGAAGATAACTATGGTTCATGTGTTATCTTTAACGACTGATAATTAGTAAGTTTGAAGCTTAAATCTCTATCCCACACTGCAGTTCATTGTGTAAAAAAAAATGTCAAGTTTAGTTTATCAATTAGTTTTATTTTTACCAAATATGTTAAGTTTAGTAATACTTCTTTTTCATAAATAAAATCAGTGATAGACTACTAAAAATCTTAAAGAGAAGTAGTATATATGTAATTTTTTAATTAATTACAGCTTCAAATAAAAACCGAAAAGTATAATTATATTTAATATGATTCACACAATCTAAGGAGAACTATAGTTGTATTTATGGAATAAAGATTAAAATAAAATATTTTAAAGAGAAAATGATTGTGTACTAACCAATAAATGTAAAAGTACTGTATTTTGTAGTGTTAAAGTTTATTTATCGAATAAAGATTAAAGTGATAACCAAGGCATAACGAATGGAATGAGAGCAAAGAATGATGAAGATATATAAAAAGGCAAGAGGATTCCATGATTTGGTTTAGGAAAAATCTATGACTACTTGCCTTGGCTTAATTAGATTGAATAAGAAAGCTTTAAATATTAGCCAAATTAATTATAATGATGCAATTGAATCCTTCAATTAGCTCATTCCTTCTGAACGGCCTGTGCAAGTGGAGGCTATCACCTACGTGAACCATGATTTGTTCAAAGCTACATTGGTTGATGATATTAAGTATCCAACTTAAAATCAATTGATAATAAGTAGATGAGCTCAATTTGAATATAAAACTATAAAAAATTAAATATTTATTAAATATGAAATAATATACTTTAACAGGTTTTCATCACATGTAGATGAAGATGGAAAAAGCTTATTAGTGACAGATTTGGAAAGGGTAATGGAAAGAAATCATGGTTCTAATACCATGTTAAGTATCTAATGGAAAGGGTAATGGTAAGAAATCATGGCTCTGATATCATGTTAAGTATCTGATTTAAAATCAATTGATAGTAAGTGAAGGAGCTCAACTTCAATATAAGACTATAAGATATTGGATATTTATTAGATTTGAGATAACACTACACTAACAGGGCTCAACTTCAATATAAGATTATAAGATATTAGATATTTATTAGATGTGTGATAACACTATACTAATAGATCACGTGACAAATTTGGAAAGGACAGCAGAAAGAAATCTTAACTCTGATATCATGTTAAGTATCAAACTTAAAATTAATTAGCAATAAGTGAAGAGGCTCAACTTAAATATAAAATTATAGGATATTGAATATTTATTAAATGTGAGATAGTACCATACTAATAAGTACCAAGGTGGTCTTCATTGCCTGGTTTACAAAAAACACAATGCTTCATATTTTCTCCAAAATCGGAGGATGTCAGTAGTCAAATAAAGTACGCAAGCTAAAGAGTATATGATATAACCTAAACGTCAAGGTAATTCATGGAATAAAGATTATTAAGATAAAATATTTTGTTAAGCATCTAACTTAAAATCAATTAGTAATAAGCGGAGAAACCCAACTTGAATATAAAACTATAAAATATTAAAAATTTATTAGATATGAGATAACTCACTTTAATAGGCCCACATCATGTGGCGAGAAAAATAAGATATCATGTTAATCATTTAACCTAAAATTAATTGACAGTAAATGAAGCGTCCAATTTGAATATAAGATTGTAAGATATTGAAAATTTATTAAATATGAAATAACCCACTTTTAACATATTTAACTAAAGAGAAAATGATTGCTTAACTAGTAACCAATAAATGCAAAGGTATTGTATTTTATAATATTAAAGTTTATTGATAGAATAAAAATTAAAATGATAAACAAGGCACAACGAATAAAATGAGAGCAAAGAATGATGAAGATATATAAAAAGGCAAAAGTATTCCATGATTTTTTTTTTTTTGCTAAATCATAAGTTTATTAATAATGATGTTCAAGATACAGTACAGAGTACGTTATACAAGTCACCTTTCGTGCCTTTATAGCCAGGCCGCAAACAATTTCGGCTGATGTACTCCCTGCTTTGCCAAGGCATCAGCCATGCCATTGGCTTCACGTAATACAGTGACAAACCTCACCATACCAAGTTCCTTATTCAAGCAATCAATCGTTACAAAAGTCTCCCACATATTCCATGGTCTTGTTTCTTCCTTTGCACACCACCTCACCACCACTGAGGAATCAGATTCTATTATCAAACCCACCTTTTCCATCCCGCCCTTCTTTGTTAGCAGCTCTAATGCTATCTTAAAGGCTAGTAATTCTACTTCACTGGTTTCCTGACTTTCTAACGGTCCTGAAAACATCGCAAGAACAATCATAACTTCGTTTGTAAGAACCCCCCACAACCGGCCGGCCCACAATCACCTTTCATTGAACCATTGACATTAAACTTCAATAGACCCTTGGTGGAGGTTTCCAATGGGCACCACCTCTACTACCACCATTCTGTAATTTCGGAACACACTTCTTAGGGCACTCCCACCACTCCGATCCGCTACCTTTATACAGTGAAACGTCCTCATCCTTGTCAGGAACATTAGATCATTCACCGTAAAGGCTTTATGATCGAAAACCACTTTGTGTTCTAGCCAATCAAATGGTCCACAATGCAGCTAATATAGAAACTAGCCACCACTTTTTGCAATAACCCATAAACAATGAGTCGAAACCTTCTAAGAAAAATGTCCTTAGCAACTGAGGTTGGCACCCACTCACACACCACCATTCAATATGCTTGCACCAAAAACCTCCCACCTATACACATGAAAACAATACATGATCTGTACACTCTTCCATCCTTTGACACCATGGACTTCGCAGATCGATTATCAGAATTCTGTGTTTCGCTAAAAAGACTTAGTAGGGATCCTATCCAGCACTACTAGCCACATGAAACATTGAAACTTTGGAGGTATTTTGACTTTCCACAACTTACTAAATTCAAACAAATTAGAATGACCAGGGAAAGCATTCATTAGAGATGAAATTTCTTTAACTCAAAATTTACCTTACAATTCCTATTCCCACACAATCCTGTCTCGCTTTCCTTGTACTAGCTGAATCATCTTATAATTTGTGCATAGTTCTTGCAGCATCTCCTCCTCCCATTGAAAGAAATCTCTCTTGAAAAAAGAGGCCCAATTCAGATGATCTAATTGGTTGTTTACTGCATAATCAACTACCATTGCATACTTATCAGGTGCGATCCGAAACAATCTTGGGAAACATTCCATCAGAGGCTCATTACCACACCATTTGTCAAGCCAGAACAATACGTCCCAACCATTTCTTACCTACCATCTACACGCCCTTATTCGAATGTACTTTTTAAGTGGCTCTTTTGACTGTGTCCCATTATGACTTGCCAAACCATTGACATCTTCTTCATTTTTGTGTCTGCAGGAATCCAAGTCTGAATATTCTCACCATACTTCGCCACCACTACCTTCCACCAGAGTGAATTCTGTTTGTTAGCATATCTCCACCACCACTTTGCCAGCAAAGCCAAGTTCTTTAGTTGTAGATCATGAATCCCCAGCCCCTCCGCTTTCCTAGGTCGACAACCTCTGTCCCAATTAACCTTTGCCATTTTCTTTTGTGATTCGCTTCCTCTCCATAGAAAGCTTCTTCTAATCCTATCAATCTTCTTGATTATACCAACCAGTGCCTTGAAAATGAACATATAATATACAGGCAGGCATGATAGCGTTGAGTTTATTAGCCTAACTCGACACCCAAACGAAAGAAACTTCCTTTTCCACATTGCCAACTTCTTCTGGAACTTCTCTATCATTGGATTCCAAACAGACAGCCTATTTGGGTTTACACCCAGGGGAATTCCCAGATACTTTAATAGCAGATATCTCCCTGTGCAACCAAACTCCTGCGCCAAACCTTCCACCAACTGACTACTAGCCCCGCATTCAACCACGAAACACTTCTCCTAACTCAGCTTTAATCCAGACATCAAAACATTTCTTAATCTTCCTTACACTCTTAACCGTCATTTCATTTGCTTCCAGAAACAGGATGGTGTCATCTACAAATTGCAAGTGAGAAATAGTGAACTCAGAGGAAGAGAACATAATACCTTTTATCAGTGATTTGTTTTCTGCTTCCAAAAGCAGAACGTGCAAAACTTCTGTAATAAGGATGAAAAGGAAACGAGACTGTGGATCTCCTTGTCGAAGCCTCTTTTTGATATGAAACTGATTTGTTGGAGAATCATTGACCAGCATAACTACCCACACTGTTGAGATACACTTTCGAACCCCCCTTCCCCATGTCCTTCCGAAACCCATCCTCTCCATTACCTAATCCATAAACATCCAGGATACACTATCCCATGATTTCTCAGAATCCAGCTTTAAAATGATTCCTTCCTTTGCACACCCATGTCCCTGCTTTAAATAATGGATCACCTCGTTTGCCAAAAGAACACCATCCATGATCTGTCTTCCCGCCACAAAAGCACATTGTGTGTCACTAACCAGATTACCCATAACCTTCTTCAATCTCCTTGAAACACTTTTGCCAAAATCTTGTACAGGGAATTAATAAGCGATATAGGTCTATAATGATTCCATGCCGTTGGCTTGTCCACTTTCGGTATTAACGATATAAATGAGGAGTTTACTCCTTTTTCTAACTTACTACTCCTGTAAAAATACCCTATGAACTTCATCACATCTTTAATTATATGTCAGCCTTTCTTGTAGAAGCTAAAATTAAAACCATCAGGCCCAAACGCCTTGTCCCCTTCACAGTCCCAAACCGCATCTTTCATTTCCTCCGTAGTAAATGGCATCTCCAACTCTTCCACCTCTTCAAGGGACAGCCTCTTGAGTGGGAGAGCGAAGTTCGCAAGACCTTTCTTCCCGGTTGCTTTGAAATGATCCCTAAAGAAATTAAATACCACCTCTTTCACTTCCCTTGGGTTTGAAATCCAGTCTCCATTTCTGAAGAAACATGGGATCAAATTCAATGATTTGGTTCAGGAAAATCCATTGCCTAGCAATATGGTTAATTTTTTGGGAGCACTTTTAATATTTAAAAGAAAAAAATATATTGGAATCCAAACATGTTTTCCCTGAGGTTGGGATTTAGAGACTTGTTGGAAATCACACAAGTTATTTCTTTTCACATAATTTAGTCAGAGAGGAAAGCAAAAGCATCGCAGAGTCTGCTTGGAATTGCTACTTGTCGAAACTTGGAGATTAAAGTGCGTAGGACCATCGAAGGATGCCATCGTTTTTCACTTTCTAGCTATAGGTAGGAAGTGGTAGCAATCATTTCTGATGTAATTGTTATTAGAATCAAAGTTAAAGTGGAATTGAATCCAGAGGGGAGCTTGGTTTGATTTGTATAATTATTCTTATAAGAGAATTTTTAATAATTATAAAGTTCATATCACAATATTTAAAAATTCATCCTCCATTTTTTATAGCTTCTTTTATAAAAGAAAATTTTCAAGTGGAATTTCACCAAAAAGATTGAAACAAGCTCAAGTGGATCAACAATAGGCAAATTTAGAAGGTCTTGATCACTCACACCATCCCAAGAGTGGCTGTCTTTGTGCGTAGCCGGCCTTGGTTTTAATTTCTTAGTTAAATGGGAATGTTCATTGCTCAATGGTAATAGAGTAATAATATTTTATTTATGAAATTATTACAATTAAAAAGAAAAGTTACAATTATAATCAAAATTTATATTTTATATAAAAATTATTAAATAAATCAAAATAATTAATTTATTAATTAGTATATAATTGATAAATTTAATATATAATTAAAATGAAACTTGAATCTAAAACTTTATGATTCCATAACTAAAACAAAGTGTCATGGGCAAATTACAATAACAACTCACAAGCATGAAAATCCAAGAGCAAGATTCAAGCTTAACTAGAAATAATTAAACCATTAAAATTAATCAGGGCCTTTTTGATGAGTAAAAAAAATAAATTTTTAGTAAGTAAAATATGATGTTCGATATAATTCAATTTTTTCGAGTACTTAAATAATAATGACATTACTAATGAATTTTTTATTTATTATCTTTACATCCTTTGAAAAGAGTAAAATTTTTATATTATTAGATAAAATATATAATATTATTCTTTTTATTAAAAAATAATAATAGCATCCTTATGTTAATGATAATATAGCTTGCGCATAATTCAAAGAATTGCAAACTAATTTAAAAGATAAAACATAGATTTATTTAATATAATACAAAAGAATAAGATTTCAAGTTGAAATGAATTTTTTTCATTCTGGGATAAGAATAGTGGGAAATAGACAAATTTGTTTTGAACAGGAAAAAACATGTACTAACAGGTGTTTTTAAGAGTTTTCATTTGATTTGTTTATAAAGTTGTTGGACTTTTAGTTATAATGATTTAAAATCAAACCCTAGAAGTCTTCAATAAAAAAAAAAGCAACATGAAAAAGAAATGAGACAAAAATAATTGAATTTAGAAGAAATTCTAAATTCATTAAGACAATCTATTTTAATTGAATTTTGATTTATGACGTATCACTTTATCATAGTTTAATTTGTTAGCTAATAACAATTTATTTAAAAAATAAAAATAAAAGACAAAAAAGATCATTAAGAAAATTTTAGTTTGCATGATAAGAAATCATATTGGAAAAATGATAGTACTAGATACAAACATTAAATAATAAAAAATTCTTAAAATTCTAATTTTTAAGAATGAATAAATTGTAGATTATTAAAATAATAAAAATAGATTAAAAGTTAAATTATATTATGCTAATATAATTTAAATTCTGTTAGGACTTAAACTTTGTCTTAAGAGTTTTATTTCTTTGTCATAAATGTTGACATAATATACCAATAAAAAAAGATTAAATTGTCTTGGTTTGTGTGGGTTAAGTTAATATAAGTTAACAGTGTATAGCTTACCAACTTTATTAGCCACTTAAATTTACTCTTGCAAATTATGTTTATAAAAGAACTTTTATTCATAATTAATTAAATTTATATAAAATAATTAAACATTATGTGTTTAATTTAATTTGGTTTTACTTATTACCATCACATGTTTTGCATGTGAATATTTATATTTTATTAAATTTTAAATAATAATTATTATATTTAAATACAAATTATGAATCATGGTCGTTTGAAAATATGATTACCAATAACAAGCCACTTCAATACTATTTAGTAAGTATTAATTATGAAGTCATGAGAGTTCAATAAACATTAACATCTGAATTTTTTAAAAGAAAAGGATAAATGATACGTTAGATTAAATTAATTTGTTTTGTGAGAGTACTCAGTTTTAGTTGTTAAATGAATACAAAAAGCTTTATTCATTAAAAAATGTTATTAAATTAATATATATGAAAAAAGTTATTATCTATAGATGTATATTTTTTATAAAGTATATTTTTATCACTTAATTTAAATATTCTAAAATAAATAAATAAAATTACTCGAGCAGTATACATTCTAGTTAATAATTAATTTTGAATAGTGGCAAAAAGAAAACAATTAATTCTGAATTATTCTTTTGAAGAGCATAATGAACGAATTTAATTATTTTATATAAAAAGTTTATGTTAAAAAGTTGGCATCACATTTTAGTTTCTTTACTCATTTTAATCAATTATTATATTTTGACTTTCTATTCTATATTTAATGTTTTTTTTTTTTAAGAACTTTTAAAGAAGCAATAAAAGTAAATAAAAAGACAGTAAAAATAAATAAAAGCAAACGTTAACCATATATTTATTTAATTTATCCAATCAAACATCAAATCAAATCCATACCAATCTGCCACAACAAAGTTAAAGAGTGCTGTAAAAACACATTTTCAAACATTTTGAAATGATGAAGTCATACATTTTCTGAGTACATAATTCTATAATTGAATTTGAACACACATACCAACTAATAAAATACTAGTAACGTTTACTTCCTTGGATTGATGGTGAAATAAGTCTGAACAAGAGTGAGAACAAGTCCTGCTATGACGCCCGAAAAACCAAGAAAACTCCAGTTTCTACTAAAATAATTGGAAGAGATACGTATTAACCACGAGTTGCAATACCTTTGGATGTCGTCTTTAACATCATAATATAAGAATATATTTGGCACCAAGTTCCTGCTCATCCCACGGAAAAAATCAACCACTTCTTCATCACTGCCCAAGTAATTGTGAAGGATACCTGTAACTTGCAACTCCTTAACATCTTCTGTTGTTTGAATGAGAGAAGAAATGAAGCATAAGTAAGAGGTGACAGCATAATCATTACCAAAATCTGGACACTTTTCTAAAGCTACCAAGTTCATGAACATGGAGGCTGTAGACTCATTCAACACTAGGCCTGGCATCTTTAGGCTTCCCAGAATGTTGGAATGGAAGGAAATATTTCGAAGGTTGCATGTCATATTGGGGCTCACTTGAATTCCTGATTCTTTAAGATCCTTGATGCTAAGAAATAGCCTTCTATTTTTTGCCTCGTTTCCACACCAAAGAAGAAACCTACCAATCACGCCCGAGCTTTTCTGTTCTATTATTCCTGACAGTAATTTTGTCCTCAACCTGTCCAGAAGGTGAGCGTAATCTTGCCGTTTTGCTTCTTGTTTATCCAGCCATTGGCTCACCGTCTCACTTGGAATATTTGTCATAAGGTTATCATTTACGAATTCTTTGATTGATAGTTCCCACAATTGGGGACTTAAAGATGAGCCAATCAATATCTTGAGGACTCTGTAAGGAAGTTGGTTTTCTAGCAAGAATAAATCAAGTTTCCCAAATGCCATGAGATCTAGGATGTCTGAAGTGAATGACTTCTCATACTTTCCGATTAAAAAGTAATATGCGATATACAGCACAGCACAATCGTCCACGAAGAACATCCAAGCTAGCTTATCATTATCGTAGTCTTTTATGTCCTCCTGATTATAATACTTCCTAAGATCCTCTATCTCTTCCTTAATTTTGTGAAATAGAGCATCTTCAGTCGTTTCGTTCTTCTTTACGAAGTGAGCTGCCAATAAAAGTTTCGTTCTTTCTCCCCGATCGAACTTCGGGTTGCCATGATTCAAAGGGCCGAAGGCTGCCATCCTCGGTTCAAAATATTTCTTAAAGTTCTCCTTGATAACGCCAACTAGGCGAGGTGTAACTCTTTGTATTAACGGTTTGGTTATTTGAGATACAACTCTTTCCCGGTTTTGTAATTCAAGCAATGCTGATTTTAATTTCATCATCTGTTCTCTCACGAAATCCCCTTGCTCAGTCTCAGGCATAGGAATTCTCACTTCCTCCAGTTTCCTCTGGTCGCTCGCCATCAAATTCTACCAGCTACCTTAACGGTTCAAAGGAGGTAATACAACGAAAGTTAAAGGAAATTTGGCCGGGGTTGCCTGAAGAAACAAAGGACGAAAGGATAGAAGAAATGGTGACTTAGGTTTCTCTGTTTCTACATGCCTTACACTACCCCGAAGATAGTAGCTTGCTTTAACTTTAGATTGATCCAATCTTCTTTATACTTTATTAATGTAACAAGTTTGGCAAATAAATTTGTATGCTTTATCTTTTTGACACAGTGATAGTCAAGACCAAATTCATGAAATAATACAGATCGATCCAAAAAAAAAAAAATTATACTCAGAAAAATCCAAAAATTTTATGTCGCTTAACCAAAAAAAAAAAAAAAATTCTCGCGTTTTCTTCTGCTCACTCTGATTCTCTTTTGTTTGTGCTTGTAATTTGTTTAGAATGAATCACTATAGGCTTTTCTTTTTTTGCTGGAAAGGTAGTAATACTTCTTCACTCACAGGATAATTCAATCAGTTCATATATGATATCTGATAAATCTAAGACTCAAACTTTTATTCTTACACTGCAGCTTACCTTTTTAAAAACTTGTCAAGTTTAGTATATCAATTAATTTTATTTTGATCAAATATGTATAGTAATATACATACCAACTCGAGGTATGTATTCAATTTTTTTTAATTAATTACAGCCTAAAATAAAAATAAAAAAATAATTATATTCAACATGATTTACATAATCTAAGAAGAATTATATTGGTATTTATGGAATAAAGATTAGAATAAAGTATTTTAAAGAGAAAATGATTGCGTACTAACCAATAAATGCAAAGATATTATATTTTGTAATAGTAAAATTTATTGATCGAATAAAGATTAAAGTAATAACGAAGGCAGATGATTGGAATGAGACCGATGGGATTGAAGATATAAAAAGGCAAGAGGATTCCATGATTTGGTTCATTAAAATCCATTGCCTAGCTATTTGGTTAATTTTTTTTGGAACACTTTTAGTATTTACCAAAAAAGAAAAATGGTATTGGTTGCACAGCAGAATCTGCTTGGAATTACGACTTGTCAAAACCTGGAGATTAAACTGTGTAGGAGCATGGAAGGATGCCATTGTTTTTCACTTTCTAGCTATAGTGTGGACGTCGTAGCAATCATTTCTAATGTAATTGCTTATTAGAGTCAAAGTTCATGTAAAATTGAATCTAAAGCTTAATTTGATTCATGCAGCTTTTCTTATAAGATGATATTTAATAAGTTTAAGATTTAAATTTTAATATTTATAATTCTATCTTATATCTCTTTTACAATTTTTTTGTAAAAAAATAAAAATAAAATGAAAAAATTCATTAAAAAGATTGAAACAATCTCAAGTGGATCAACAATAAGCAATTTAAGGAGGTCTTGATCACTCGCATCATCCCAAGAGTGGCTTTGTATGCAGTAGCCCTTAGTTAAATGGGAATGTTCATTGCTCAATGTAATAGAAGAATAATATTTTGTTTATGAAATTACAATTAAAAATAAAAGTTAAAATTATAATAAAAAAATATATTTTATATAAAATTAATAAATAAATTGAAATAATTAATTTTTTAACGATTAATAGCACTCATAGTCCCTAAATTTGATCCAAATTCTATTTTGATCTTTAAATTTTAAAAAGTTTTAATTGGATCCTTAATTGTTCAAAGTTATCCTATTTTGGCCATTTTGTCTATAAACCGTCTAAATTGACGGTAAATGCCAGTTGGCATCATGTAAGGACATCAGCTAGCTCACATGACAGATAAAGGATCACAATAAAATTCTCTCAAAGTTTAGAAACCAAAGATGAAATTATCTCAAAATTTTATATATTTCATGTATGTCTTATAAAAAAACTAATTTTAAATTATATTTGCATATTGTTTATAATATAACTCATTAGATAGATTTTTGTTTTAAATAGAAAATAAATATTCAAAACTTAAAATTAAGTTAAAATTTTCAAATTCATTTTTTAAAAATTTAATACATTTTAAAAACAAAAAAAATTTATTAAAAATATTATTTTACTAATAAGTCATAATAAAACATATTATTTTCTATCCAAAAAATTTATTTTTAAAATATTAAATATCTTTTATTTTTCCTTTTTAAAATAACTTAATTTTAATTTTTAAAGAACTATTTTCTACTAAAAACAAAAAATATAACTAATAAATTATATTACAACAAAAAAATATAAAAATATAAAAATATAATTTTAAATTTAATATTTCTTAAAATATATATAAAATATATAAAATTTTTAGATAATTTTGCCTTTGATCCTAAACTTTGAGAGAATTCTGTTTTGGTCCCTAATTTGCGATGTAAAATGTTAGTTGACATCATGTGTGGTGCTTATTGAATTTGGCATCAATTTAGGTGATTCCATAAACAGAAAGACCAAAATAAGATAATTTTGCACAATTAGAAATCTGATCATAACTTTTTAAAATTTATGAATCAAAATAAAATTTAGACCAAAATTTTAAAACTACAAATGTTATTAACCCATTTATTAATTAGTATATAACTGAATAAATTAATATACAATTAGAATGAAACTTGATTCTAAAACTTTATAATTCCATAATTAAAACAAAGCCTCACGGGCATAATACCATAACAACTCACAAGCATGAAAATCCAAGAGCAGGATACAAAAAATAATAATAATAATTCAACTAGATATAATTAAATCATTAAAATTAATTAGGGCCTTTTTGATGAGTAAAAAAAATAAATATTTCATAAGTAAAATATGATGGTCGATATAATTCAATCGTTCCGAGTACTTCAATAATTATGACATTACTTATGAATTTTTTATTTATTACCTTTACATCCTTTGAATAGAGTAAAATTTTCATATTATCGGATAAAATATATAATATTATTCTTTTTTATAAATAAAATAATAATAGCATCTTTATGTTAATGATAATATAGCCTGCGCACAATTCAAAGGATCGCCAACTAATTTAAAAGATAAAATATAGATTTATTTCATATAATTCACAAGAATAAGATTTTAAGTTGATATAAACTTTTTCATTTTTGGATATGAACAATGGGAGTAGACAAATATGTTTTGAGAAGGAAAAAACACGAAGAGTGTAGACACTTCATTTAGTTTGGGGTATTTTTTAAATTTATTTTTAGGGTTGTAGTATTTTATTGAGTTTAAGATTATTTATTTTGTTAATTAATTGATTTATGATTTTTTAAAAGAAAAAGAAAAAAGTTTGATTCGATTTGAAGTTTAGTATTGTCACGGGTCGAGACTTAAGTTTCGAACCTGCGCGGCTCCGGGACCCGGGCATTCACCCTTTCGACGTCTCAGATCAGCCTGACCGTCGCGGTTCATATCTTGTGAGTATTTCCGCTCTGGCCCCCCTGACCTCACGGTTTTATCTTACAAAAAGCGTCTCACAAGTTTAAGATTAAGTCTCTACATATATATCATTCTTTATCCACACATCTTCTTGATGTGGGATTGGGGGCGTTACAATTCTTCCCACCTTTATGGCTTGACGTCCCTATCCAAGCCCCCGAGGTTCCATCCACAGGACCAAGATCACCACCAGGGACTATTGTGTTAGCACTTAGGTATTCCCACCGGCTCCACCGTGTAGCACTTAGTGACTTCCACGACTGCGGACTGGTGACCGCTCTGATACTATTTGTAAAGACTCGCACCCAACCTGCGAGGTATTGTCCGCTTTGACCTGAAGGTCTCACGGTTTTGTCCCACAAAAGGAGCCTCACAAGGCGGAGATGGTGTGAACTCTTTTATATCCCAGTGACCCTCCTATTATGTTCGATGTGGGATTCAGGACTCCCCCTTAGGTCCGTGACATTCTCCTGCACCCAACCTCGTGACGCCCTCGTCATGGATACCTCCCTCAAGGTGCTTGACGTGGATCGAACGGTTTAGGGTTGGCTCTGATACCATTTGTAGAAACCCGCACCCAACCTGCGAGGTATTGTCTATTTTGACCCGAAGGTCTCACGGTTTTGTCCCACAAAAGGCTCCTTACAAGTTTGGGATTAAATCTCTACATATATGTCATTCCTTATCCACACATCCTTCTGATGTGGGATTGGGGGCGTTACAATCTCCCCACCTTTAATGCTTGACGTCTTTGTCAAGCCGAGTCCATCCACAGGACCAAGATCACACCAGACCATCGTGTAGCACTTAGTGACTCCCACAGCTCCACCGTGTAGCACTTAGTGACTCCCACGACTGTTGACTGGTGACCGCTCTGATACCATTTGTAGAGACTCGCACCTTTTGTAGGATAAAATCGTGAGGCCTTCGGGTCAAAACAGATAATACCTCGCAGGTTGGGTGCGAGTCTCTACAAGTATTCTAATTAAAAAAGAGTATGTGTTGATTTGAGAGGTGAACTTGGATTAAAAATCTAAAATTTATTTTGATTAGGAGATAGAAACCAGGAAAACATTTTCTTATTGTGATTTGGATTAGAGGCCTATAAAAAGACCTAATTACAATCAATTAGATACAATGAAGAATCAATTAGAAAAATCAAGAGAGAAAAAGTAAAATAAAGTAGAAAATTGAGATTTTTTTTTTATAATTTTTATAGTGTTTTGGATTTAGATAATTAAAAATTTGTTTTGGGAGTTCTGTGTGAGGGAAACAAGTTGAGAAG
>NW_019168026.1:11599763-11646189 GCF_002303985.1 Durio zibethinus
AGAGGTGACAGCATAATCATTATCAAAATCTGGACACTTTTCTAAAGCCACTAAGTTCATGAACTTGGAGGCTGTTGACTCATCCAACACGAGGAGTGGCATCTTTAGGCTTCCCAGAATGTTGCAATGGAAGGAAATGTTTTGAAGGTTGCATGTCATGTTGGGGCTCACTTGAATTCCTGATTCTTTAAGATCCATGATGCTTCGAAATAGCCTTCTATGTTTTGCCTTGTTTCCACTCCAAAGAAGAAACCTGCCAATCACGCCCCAACTGTTCTGTTGTACTATTCCTGTCAGTAATTCTGTCCTCAACCCGTCCAGAAGGTGAGCGTAATCTTTTTCGTCCAGCTGTAGGCTCTTCCTCGCACCTGGTATATTTGTCATAAGGTTGTCGGTTATGAATTCTGCGATTGATTGTTCCCACATCATGGGATCTATGGTTGAGCCAATCAATATCTCGAGGACTCTGTAAGGAAGTTGGTTTTCTAGCAAGAATAAATCAAGTATCGCAAATGTCATGAGATCCAGCATATCTGAAGTGAATGACTTCTCCCATTCACCGTATAAAGCGTAATATACGGTATACAGCACTGTACAACCGTCCACGAAGAACATCCAAGATAGCTCATCATCATCGTAGTAATTTATGTCGTCCGGATTATAATACTTCCTAAGATCCTCTATCTCTTCCTTAATCTTGTGGAATAGAGCATCCTCAGTCGTTTGGTTCTCCCCTATGAAGAGAGCTACAAATAAACGTTTCATTCGCTCTCCCCAGTCGAACTTCGGGTTGCCATGATGCAAAGGACCGAAGGCTACCATCCTCGGTTCAAAATATTTTTTAAAGTCCTCTTTGATAACGCCAACCAGGCGAGGTGTAACTCTTTGTATTAACGGTTTGGTTATTTGAGATACACCTCTTCTCCGGTTTTGTAATTCGAGGAATGCTGAGTCTAATTCCATCCTCTGTTCTCTCATGAAATCCGATTGCTCTATCTCAGGCATAGGAATTCTCACTTCCTCCGGGTTCCCCTCGTCGCTCGCCATCAAATTCTACCAGCTAGCTTAACGGTTCAAAGGAGGTAATACAACGACAGTTAAAGGAAACTGGCTGGAGTTTTCTGAAGAAACAAAGGACGAAAGGATAGAAGAAATGGTGAGTTAGGTTTCTCTATTTCTACATGGCTATAATATTGGGGTACCCGAACTGCAGAATTTATGCCTTACACTACCCCGAAGATAGTAGCTAGCTTTAACTTTAGATTGATCCAATCTTCTTTATACTTTATTAAAATAACAAGTTTAGCATATAAATTTATATGCTTTATCTTTTTGAAACAGTGATAGTCAAGACCAAATTCATGAAATAATACGGATCGATAAAAAAAAAAAAAACTTACACTCTGGAAAAATCCAAAAATTTTATACTGCTTAACAAAAAAAAAAAATTCTCGCGTTTTCTTCTACTCACTCTGATTCTCTATTGGTTGTGCTTGTAATTTGTTTAGAATGAATCACTATAGGTTTTTTCGTTTTCGCTGGAAAGATAATAATACTTTTTCATTCACAGAACAATTCAACTGATTTATATATTATATTTAAAAGGTAATTTACTCGAACTTCTATTATCATATTATAGCCTACTTCATGAAAAAACTTGTCAAGTTTAGTGTATCAATTAGTTTTATTTTTATCGAATATGTTCAGCAATATACATACCAACTCGAGGTATGTATGCAATTTTTTAATTAATTACATCTTAAAATAAAAACAAAAAATATAACTATATTCAACATGATTCACACAATCTAAGAAGAATTATATTCATATTTATGGAATAAAGATTAGAATAAAATATTTTAAAGAGAAAATGATTGCGTACTAAACAATAAATGCAAAGATATTATATTTTGTAATAGTGAAGTTTATTGATCGAATAAAGATTAAAGTGATAACGAAGACAAGATGATTGGAATGAGACCAGTGGATGATTGAAGATACAAAAAGGCAAGAGGATTCCATGATTTGGTTCATTAAAATCCATTGCCTAGCTATTTGGTTAATTTTTTTGGAACACTTTTAGTATTTACCCAAAAAAAAAATGATATTGGCCGCACAGCAGAATCTGCTTGGAATTACGACTTGTCAAAACCTGGAGATTAAAGTGTGCAGGACCATGGAAGGATGCCATTGTTTTTCACTTTCTAGCTATAGTGTGGAAGTCGTAGCAATCATTTTTAATGTAATTGCTTATTAGATTCAAAGTTCATGTAAAATTGAATCTAAAGTTTAATTTGATTTATGCAGTTTTTCTTATAAGATGATATTTAATAAGTTTAAGATTTAAATTTTAGTATTTATAATTCTATCTTCTATCTCTTTTACAATTTTTTTGTAAGAAAATAAAAATAAAATGAAATTGCACCAAAAAGATTGAAATAAGCTCAAGTGGATCAACAATAAGCAATTTAAGGAGGTCTTGATCACTAACATCATCCCAAGAGTGGCTTTGTATGTAATAGCCCTTAGTCTTAATTTCTTAGTTCACGTGATGACATTAGTTAGCTCACTGAGGCAGATAAAGGACCAAAATAAAATTTTCTCAAAGTTTAGAGACCAAAGATGAAATTATCTTAAAATTTTATATATTTTATACATGACTTATAAAAAATATTAATTTTAAATTATATTTGCATATTTTTTATAATATAACTTATTAGAAATATTTTTGTTTTAAAAAGAAAATAAATATTCAAAACTTAAAATTAAGTTAAAATTTTCAAATTCCTTTTTTAAAAATTTTTAGTACATTTTAAAAACAAAATAATTTTTATTAAAATATTATTTTACTCATAAGTCATAATAAAACATATTATTTTCAATCCAAAAATTTTATTTTTAAAATATTAATTTTTTTATTTTTCTTTTTTAAATATATTTTGTAAAATACATTTTATAAAAAATAAAAAATGTTTTAAATTATATTTTTTTATTTTATATGAATATAAAGTTTTTATATTTTAGAATAGATTAATAAATTTATTTTAATTTTGAAAAATGATCTAAAAATTTTTACATAATATTTAACATTATATAGAGTTTTTATTTAATTTTTAAACCGATATAAAAACTTAATTAAATTTTTAAAATGATATGTAATTTTAACAAAATTATTTTCAAATTTTCAACTTAATTTTAATCTTTTAAAATATATTTTCTATTAAAATATTATTTTATTGATAAATCATATCATAATAAAAATTAAAAAATATTTTAAATTATAATATTTTATAAAATATATTTGAAATATATAAAAATAAAAAATTTTGAATTATTTTTATCTTTTTCTTTATTTATTTTGTATAAAAAATGTCATAATGTATAAATTTATAAACCTATCCCTAGATATAAATTAAAGGAATCACTACAAATTTTTTTTGTTTAGGTGTAATTAACACCTGACAAAATTTGTTTCATGTAAAGAGATGTTCCAAGATTGACTCAGATATCTTTAAATGGTAAATTCTAGTTCACAAAATTATATTTTAGGTTCGAAAGTATGATTACGTGTGATAAATGTTATAGTACCATTACAATGCATATATAAAGGATGGTACTGATTTGATTTTAAATTATCCAAGCTTTTCATATTTGTGATTTATCAAAATATTTAATATTAAAAATTGATCTTAAAATTATTTCAATAATTTGGTAGCAATTTAAGATAATTATCTCATTTTAAGAGTATTCATAGAGACTAGTATCTTACTTTGAAGAAGCTCTATTGTCGGATTCTTTTAAATTTGTTTTTAGAAATAAATATCTATAAATCGGGCTTTATAGTCAAAAGTGTCCTTCAATTTGTTAATAAGATTTTTGGTTGAAAATTATCTTTCAATCTGTTGGTAGGATTTTAGGTAAAAAATATTTATAAAAAAATTCATTAATCCTCCAATAATTTGTTGAGACTTAATTCGAGATTTAAATCTTCCAATAATTTGGTAGGATTAAAAAAATTTTGTGAAAAACTTTTTTAAATTTGAAAGAAAATAAAAATAAAAATTATCATACAAATAATATCATGCAATAATATAGTTTAGTATATCAATTAGTTTTATTTTTATCAAATATGTTCAGTAATATACATACCAACTCGAGGTATGTATGCAAATTTTTAATTAATTACAGCTTAAAATAAAAACAAAAAAATAATTATATTCAACATGATTCACATGATCTAAGAAGAATTATATTCTTATTTATGGAATAAAGATTAGAATAAAGTATTTTAAAGAGAAAATGATTGCATACTAACCAATAAATGCAAAGGTATTATATTTTGTAATATTGAAGTTTATTGATCGAATAAAGATTAAAGTGATAACGAAGGCAAAATGATTGAAATGAGACCAATGGATGACTGAAGATATAAAAAGGCAAGAGGATTCCATGATTTGGTTCATTAAAATCCATTGCCTAGCTATTTTTCAAAACTTTTAGTATTTAGAAAAAAAATGATATTGGAATCCAAACATGTTTTCCTCGAGGTTGGGATTTATAGACTTGTCGGAAATCGTACAAGTTATTTCTTTTCACGTAATTTAGTGAGAGAGGAAAGCAAAAGCACCGCAGAATCTGCTTGGTATTATGACTTGTCAAAACTTGGAGATTAAAGTGTGTAGGACCATGGAAGGATGCCATTGTTTTTCACTTTCTAGCAATAGTGTAGAAGTCGTAGCAATAATTTATAATGTAATTACTTATTAGAGTCAAAGTTCATGTAAAATTGAATCTAAAGTTTAATTTGATTCATGCAGTATTTCTTATAAGATTTAAATTTTAATATTTATAATTCTATCTTCTATTTCTTTTACAATTTCTTTGTAAAAAAATATAAATAAATGAAATTTCACCAAAAAGATTGAAACAAGCTCAAGTGGGTCAACAATAAGCAATTTAAGGAGGTCTTGATCACTCACATCATCCCAAGAGTGGCTTTTTATGTAGTAGCCCTTAGTCTTAATTTCTTAGTTAAATGGGAATGTTCATTGCTCAATGTGATAGAGTAATAATATATTTTTTTATGAAATTAAAATTATAATCTAAATTTATATTTTATATAAAAATTAATAAATAAATCAAAATAATTAATTTATTAAGGGTTAATAGCATCTGTAGTCTCTAAATTTTATCCAAATTCTATTTTGATCATTAAATTTTAAAAAGTTTTAATTGAATCCCTAATTGCCCAAATTTGTTTTATTTTGGTTTTTTCGTGTATAGAACCGTCTAAATTGATAGTAAATATCAGCTTGTATCACGTGAGGATGTCAATTAGCTGACATGGCAGATGAAGGACCAAAGTAAACTTTTCTCAAAGTTTAAGGACCAAAGATGAAACCATCTTAAAATTTTATATATTTCATACACAACTTATAAAAAAAATACTAATTTTAAATTATATTTGCATATTTTTAATAATACAGCTTATTAGATAGATTTTTGTTTTAAATAGAAAATAAATATTCAAAACTTAAAATTAAGTTAAAATTTTCAAATTCAAATTTTTAAAGAATTTTAATAAATTTGAAAAACAAAAAAATTATTAAAAATATTATTTTACTCATATGTCATAACAAAACATATTATTTTCTATCCAAAAAATTATTTTTTTAAAATATTAAATATCTTTTTTTCCTTTTAAATATATTTTATAAAATATATTTTATCAAAAAAATAAAAATGTTTTAAATTATATTTTTATTTTATATGAATATAACGTTTTTATATTTTTGAATAGATTAATAAATTTATTTTAATTTTGAAAATGATCTAAAAATTTTTACATAATATTTTAACATTATATAAAGTTTTTATTTAATTTTTGAAACCAATATAAAAACTTCTACTTGATTTTTTAAAATGATATGTAATTTTAACAAAATTATTTTTGAATTTTCAACTTAATTTTAATTTTTTAAAAATATATTTTCCAATAAAAATATTATTTTATTAATAAATCATATCATAATAAAAATTAAAAAATAATTTAAATTATAATATTTTATAAAATATATTATTTTATAAAATATATTTGAAATATATAAAAGTCAAAATTTTCATGAACTATTTTTATCTTTGCCTTTATTTATTTTGTATAAAATAAATTTGAAAAGGAAAAATAAAAACATTTAATATTTTAAAATATATATTTTATGGATAGAAAGTAATATTTTTGTTATGATTTATGAGTAAAATAATATTTTTAATACAAAATAAATTTTTTTTGTTTTTAAAATGATTTTGAATTTTTAAAAAAGAATTTGAATTTTAACTTAATTTTAATTTTTAATGAGCTATTTTGTATTAAAAACAAAAAATATTAGAAATAAATTATATTACAACAAAAAATATAAAAATATAATTTTAAATTTAACATTTTATAAAATTATATATAATATATTAAATTTTGAGATAGTTTCGTTTTTGGTCCCTAAACTTTTAAAGGATTCCATGTTGGTTCCTTATTTGCCACGTGAAATGTGAGTTGACTTCATATGTGGTGTCGATTGGTGTTTGCCATCAATTTAGACGGTTTTATAGACAAAATGATCAAAATAGAACAACTTTGGATAATTAAAAATTCGATTAGAACTTTTTAAAATTTAGGGGTCAAAATAAAATTTAGATCAAAATTAGGGACAATGAATGCTATTAACTCATTTATTAATCAATATATAATTGAATAAAATTAATATAATGGGAATGAAACTTAATCTAAAACTTTATAATTCCATAATTAAAACAAAGCCTCATGGGCACAAAACAATAACAACTCACAAGCATGAAAATCCAAGAGTAAGTTACAAGAAAAAATAGTTTAACTAGAAATAATTAAATCATTAAAATTAATTAGGGCCTTTTTGATAAGTTAAAAAAATAAAAATTTTATAAGTAAAATATGATGTTCGATATAATTTTTTATTTATTACCTTTACATCCTTTGAAAAGAGTAAAAATTTCATATTATTGGATAAAATATATAATATTATTCTTTTTTATAAATAAAATAATAATATCGTCCTTATGATAATGATAATATAGCTCGCGCACAATTCAAAGGATCACAAACTAATTTAAAAGATAAAATATAGATTTATTTAATATAATACACAAGAATAAGATTTTAAGTTGATATGAACTTTTTCATTTTGGGATATGAATATTGGGAGATAGACAAATTTGTTTTGAGCAGGAACAAACATGTACTAACTATGGACAAAAAGTTCAAAGAATCACAGGTTGATTTGTTTATTGTGTTGGACTTTTAATTATAGTGATTTGGAATCAAACCTTAATAGTCTCGAATAAAAAAAAAAAAAGAACATGATGAAGAAATAAGACAAAAATAGTTGAATTTAGCAGAAGGATAATAATATAAACTAAACATGAAGATATATTACATCCAGTACACACCAAAGGAAAAACGTTTAAAAACTTGTTGAAAAGTAGGAGTACCATGGATGTAATTACAATGGTAATTACAAATTGTTTGTAATTGATATAGGCGAACAAGAAGCAATAGTCCAAGGAGCAATTATGTTATCTGTATCAGAATCTTCATCGCCACTTGGATCAATCGCATTAGCTTCTTCTGACGATTTAATCAACTCCAACTCCATTGCAACTTGTTTCGTTGTACGCCTTTTCTTTCCATTAAGATTCAAGCATCTTTTTGCTAGCTTTGCGACTGCTAGAATCTCTTCTTCTGGACCATCATTCATTACCATTGGATCAAGAATGTCAAATAATGAATTCTCCTTCATTGAAAGCAGAAAAAATGGTACCAAGCTTCTCACTTCCTCTGATTGTCTAGAGGAGATGGGTTTCTGTCCCGTCAAAAGTTCAACAAGAACAACCCCAAAACTATAAACATCAGTCTTCTCTGTGAATTGACTTGATCGAAAATACTCAGGATCCAAGTATCCGAAAGTTCCTTGTACTCGAGTGGTTCGATGAGTTTGTTCAAGTGCAATTGATCTTGATGTTCCGAAATCCGACTTTGGCACTGTATTTATCATCCAAAAGTATGTTGCTGGATTTGATGTCTCGATGATAAATGGGGACAGAAGCAGCCGAATGGAAATAGGATAATGCATTGACAATTTCTATAGCAATTCGATAACGCATTTCCCATGTCATTGGGAGTTCTTCATTTTGATCATGTATGAGTTGAGACAGTGTTCCATTGGGGATGAACTCATACACTAGCAAAGGGACTTTTGTTTCCAGGCAACATCCTAAATGCTTAACCACATTTCTGTGGTTGATCAGTGATAAAATTATCACCTCATTGATGAACTGTTCAAGCTTAGTTTCATGAACTTTCTTCTGTTCCACCATTTTGGACTTCTTGATTGCCACAATGCTTCCAACAGTTAACATTGCTTTATAAACAGTTCCTTGCCCTCCTTGACTGAGGATTCGATTATCGTTACAGTAATCTGTTGCCTTTTCCAACTCCTTTGAAGTAAACAACCTTATTTTTTCAACATTACCTTCATTGCTGGACAATTGTTGTTGCAGTAGTAAACCTCCATTCCTTTTAAAGTATCTTTGCTTAAGCTTGATGTCAGTTCTTTTTAGTACTTTGTACATACCCCATGTACCAAGTACTACAAACATTGTTCCAATACTTGTGCTGCGGCGTACATAGGGCACAAATTTTATTAATGTAACTAAAATGTAAATTTGAATACAAGTGATAAGAGAGGGGGTGAAATTTGAATATAGATAATAAGTTTTCATTAATTTTGGAGTCTAATTGGAGGGTCCCACCGCACTGAGGTTACATTTTATAATTGAACTCAATCATAAAACGAATCCTTTGATGTAGTGAGAATCTTCAATGGAACTGTCAAATAGACTGTCAGTTTGGTTCTCTAGTATTAAAAAAAAGAAAAAAGGGAACTTGACACGCACCTATAATGAGCAAAGAATAGTAATTCCATAGAATACCAATTTCTTATAAAAAAAAGTAATAGCAATTCTCTACTCTTTCCTACAATTCTTACCTCATCGGGAATTGAGAATACCATTTATTAAAGAATTTTATCCTTATATATTTAATTAATTTCAAATTTATCATTTTAATATTTAATTAATTCTAATTATTATGATTAACAAACATTATTTTATTTTAATTATTTAAATAATATTAATTATAATATTTAATTTGATAATTAATTAATATTACTTTAATATAATTAAATAATATTCAAGTTTAAAATATTATTAAGTTAATATCTAATATTGAAATAATATTAAAATAATATACTATGTTCAATTTTATTAAATTAAATATTTAAAATTAAAAATAATATTAAAATATTATGAAAATAATATAATAGTAAAATTTATTAATTTAATTTATAATATTAAAAAAATTAAATCAATAATTAATAGCAGTAAATATTAAAATATTGTTAAGTATATTAAAAAATTATTCACTATTAAAATACACTTAAATTAATATTTAATATGAAAATAATATTTTGATAATATAATATATTAAAATATTCTGAAATTAATATTTAATAATAAAAAATTATTAACAAAATATAAAAATATGAAAATAATCTTATATGGATAGTTATTATGATTAAATAATAAAGTAATATTAAATTAATATTTAATAGTATTAAATATTATTAAAATAATATATTATATTAGAACATTATTAAATTAAATATTTAAGAAGAAAAAAATTAAAATATAATGAACATAAGTGAATATATTAAATTATTATTAAACTAATATTAAATATTAACATAATATTACACATAATAATTAAATATAAAAATATTATTAAATTAAAATTTTGTATTAGTAAATATTAAAATATTATTAAATGAATATTTAATATTAACATAATACGCAAATAATATTAAATATTGTTATCTTGTTATATTAAAATTTTATAGTATTAAATAATATTTAATATTATTAAATTAACATTTAATATTATGGAATTAATATTATTTAAATTTTAATATTTAATATTATTAATTTAATATTAATTTTTATATTCAATTATTATGAATTTTATTCATTTTTATTAATATTAATTTTATAATAAATTATAATGGTAAAATGATCTTTTGAATTTATTCCTTTAATATTCTTTGAGTTAAACAAACATATTAATATTAACTATTTCTCTATTTTATTGTAATGAATCAAATTTAATAATACATATTTTATCCTATTATTCTTATTTTTTATTTTCACAAAATATAAATTCCATTGCCCCTTATTAACGTAACCAAATGTGCGGTTAGTGCTTTAGTCGGATCAAATGTACAAAACTGGGGCGCAAAAGCCAAGAAATTTCTTTGAACCTTTTGAGTGTACGCCGGGCTATATCTATTTGACATATGCAGCCAGCAAAATGGTCATCGAAGGTGGGAGAAAAATGGGCGTTTACTTCATCCTGCGACTGGTTCCTTTTGGTCAGACGGCGACGACAGGCCATCCAAGCTACTCGGTTTCTATCCTCAACTTATGAATTTAAAAAAAAAAATTAAATATGTTTTTTATAATCTTTTCCTTATCACCAATGTTGATAAATCTTCACAATCCACTGTTATCGTCTTTTGAAAATTTAATTAAGGGGAACAGAACATCGGTATCATCATTTGGAGAGTTGGATATTTGGAAAAAAAAAAAAAGAGAGAGAGAGAGAGAAAGAAAGAGAAATTGTCCAAGCTCACAACGACCGTCGACCAACTGTCAAAGAAGGAAAAAAAAAAAAGAAGACTTGGAATAGAAAATTAGTTGACCAGGTTTTCTAATGTGGAGTATGAACCCAAATATTCTTATTTTATAACCATTTCAGCAACAAATTGAGTACCAAAGTTCTCGTTCTCCACCAAAATAAGCACAACCCAATCCGATAAAGCTGCCATTGGCTTCAGCGAGAAACCAGTTTCTTATAAAAAATGCGCTGTAAGATGTCCCTTGTTCTTTCTATGCTTGTCCAGCTACTATCACTTTCACTAATCTTGAGTCTTGCCTCCAACTTTAACCAGAAAGACACACTTTGGTAAGCGTAAAACTTTATATGAAACGTTCTTCTTATTTAGTTATATGATCTCTCCTTTGGGTTGTTCAGTACTTTGTTTTTTATTTTGGGGTTATTGTAGGAAGAAGGTCGATGAAGAGATTCAGAGAAATCTAATAGGAGTAGGACCACCTGATCCATCGAAACGTGATCATGCACCACATGGCCGGGTTACTCCTCAATTATCTTGATGGCACGAAGGAAAATTTTACTCCGTCAACCGAGACGCTGGGCCATAACTAGTCAGATACCTTCACAAGAGATTATCAAATAAATATGAGTAGTTCATAGCTTAGGTATAAAACTAAAATATTTTAGTTGATGCTCAAAATTTAAGTGCTTTCAGACTATAAGCAAATGGCCTAATTTGTATGGAATTATACCTTTTTTTACAGTTACTTATTTCAATAAATTTTGCTACAATAACTCTCTTTTATGAATCGCCCACAAGCCTTTACTATACATGTGCCATTACTCTTCATGTATGTCTTTAAAATTGAGTTAGTAATAATTAATCTTATATATTATATATATTTTTTAAATAAAAACTTTTAACATTTTATCAATATATAAGCTCGTGAATACGTTAAATTGTACGTCATGACCGTAATCATCGTTTGGAAATTTAAAATAGAGAAGAAGAATCGGTATTTCTCCTAACTTATACAAGGAGCAATTGTCAAAAGAAAAAGATAAATATAAAAACAAAAAAAAGAAAAGACTTGGAATGTACAAACTAGTGGACAGGGTCTATATCATGGAATATGAACTCAAATATTCTTGTCTGTTAGACAGTTATAACCATTAACAATTTATCAATTCCACTATCAATCTTTCTTCAAAATAATCAAAATCTTAATCTAATCAAGCTGCCATTGCAAGTCAGTTTCTTTGCAAACATGTCCTGTAGATGTTTCAAATCGAGATAAATCGACTAGGCCCCACTCCAAACGTGTTCACGTTTTGCGGTTGCTCCTTCTCAGCTTGCACCCTCCAAGTGTTTGTCAAACACTTCATTTACTCCTTAACACTCTTCTCGCCCAAGCCTTTACCCGCACAAGCCCTTACCTGCTCTTTTGTCCCTGCACGTCCAAACCTCTGCTTGCTCCAATTTCCACTACGCTCAAGACCTCTATATTAGCTCACGGATTTAGAGGTTTCATCAATGCGGAGGGAAAAAAATTTTCATCGGGACAGTGAATCCTAGTCCGGAAGAGTTTTTCTCGTGTAATCACAGGTTTATCTGGATGTACTATCTAAAGGGGAATCAAGAAGAGTTTCAGAGCAGCATTCTATAAGCCAGAGAGATCAGCAACACCAGCAAACTGATGCAAACTTCAAGGGTGAAGGTATTTCAGTGCCTTTTCATCTTACTAACTTCCCTAATTTGTGGTTCACTGCTCATTTCTTGGAATTATTCAAGTGATATGGCGACAATATATACATTCCTGCTAAAAGAAATGTTCGAGGTCAAAGATATGGGTTTGTTAGTTTCAAGAATGTTAAGAAGTATGAGGATTTACTAGTAGCTTTGAATGGCATTTGGATTAGTTCTTATAAACTTAGATTTTTCAAAGCTAAAGGAATATCCGATGTTACAGACCAAGTTCAACATGCAAAGACTGCTAAGGTTAGTGAACCTAGTAGTAGGCCTGAGGTCCCTCTAAATAATTGCAAAGCTTATGCAGAGGTGGTCAAAGGTAGGTGGCAAGAATATGACTCTTGCAGCCATAAAAAATGCTTGTCGGAACCTGGAATAAAGAAAATTATTGATTCTTTCATGGTTGGTGGGGATAAGGTTAATATGAGTTCAGTTTCTGTTTCTTATGGTGTTGCATATAATCATATTCAAGTCTTTTTGGACAAAGGGTCTTGAGTTATCAAATCAATCTAGATGAGATGCTAAAAGCTTATGTCTAACCATGTATAGGCTGGGAGTACGCAAAACAGTGAGAAGCTGTTGTCACATGAGAATCTGTTATTGGAGGTGGCTAACCATGTATAGGCCAAGGAGTTAGGGGATGAACCCATGCAAGCCTGCCCTTTGATTGATGACAAGCTGTCTCTAAATGGTGTGGTGTCTTTGAGTATTCCTAATATTGATCCAATTCAAGAAAATAATTGGAGTCTTGATCCTTTGGTGAATTGTGAAATAAGAGTTAGAAGCTATGATGATTGTGATGTGGTTCCAAACTCTTATGAAGTAGCGGGAGAACCTAACGACATTAGTGGTGGTCTAGATATGGTTGAATATGGTAATGGTGAAGGGGTACTCAACAAGAGGAATTCATCAGAAGATCGGCTGAGCTCAAATTCTACGAATTTAGTTGAGGAAGTTGAGAAGGAGAAAGACAAGGAGTCTGTCCAAAATGATGAGAGTGATCTAGAAAAGGATGATGAGGAGTATGGTGGTAATTGTGAAAATATTGTCGACCATTTTGATTACTCAGGTAAGAAGAATCTGAAAGGTCATAAAGTCAAGAAAAAGAAATGAAAAAACTACAAATGGGGTAGGAAGAAGATTTCAAGGCTTCCATTGTGTATTCTTAATCCGCCTGTGATCCTTGAAAAAGATAATAGTATTTCAGATAATGATATTCGATGGGTAAATTCGATGCATAGAGAAGAGGCCATCAAAACTTGGGAGCTTGGGAAATGTCTTGGTTTGTAGTTTAATAGTGATGAAGAAATTATTATTGAGAAGCTAATGGAAAGGAATGGAGGGATTTAGATGATAATGATAGCAGCTAGTGTTCAATAATTGGTTCATGGTGGTTTTGTCTTATGATGGTGTGGTTGATTCTCTATCAACTGGTCATTACTTGATATCTCTGAATCCATAAGTATATCCTTTTCTTGCTTTCGATGATTAGTTGTCAATATTTTCCTTCAACACTCGAGTGTGGTGGGCTCTTTCATAGTTGGTCAAATTTTGGAATCCTGTTTTTGTATCTTGATTGCTCATGGATTTTCTGGAGAGATTGTAGGGTGCTTTTCTTTGTTTTACTTGTAGGTGATCTTTGACACTCATATAGGTTTTTTTTTTTTTTTTGCTAGTCTTGACTAGCTTTGTAACCTTTTGGTTACTTTAATAAATTTTGGCTTAGTAACAAAAAAAAAAAGAATTGTTTTGTCATTTTTATCTATTGACTCCATTCGTTGCAAAATTTATTTAATTAAAAAAAAGTGCAAAAGAGAAAAATCAAATTGAAGTATCACATGGACACCAACATTGTTTCTTTTTTTGTTTTACAAAACTTATTCAGGTAACTTGGCTGTAGAATTTATATGCCTTACACTACCCGAAGATAGT
Organism: Durio zibethinus; assembly: GCF_002303985.1. The sequence goes on from NW_019168026.1 coordinate 11,614,199, forward strand.
AACTAGCTTTAGATTAAAGTAACAAGTTTGGCATATAAATTTTATATGCTTTATCTTTTTCAAACAGTGATAGTCAAGGCTAAATTCATGAAATAATTTGGATCGATCCCCAAAAAAATGTATCCAGTAAACTTCAAAAACCCCCTGTTACTTAACAAAAAATAATTGCTGCGTTTTCTTTTACTTACTCTCATTCTCTTTCAGTTGTACTTATAATTTGTTTAAAATGAATCACTATAGGTTTTTTCTTTTTTGTTGGGAAGGTAGTAATTATTTTCTAACTCAGAAGATAACTATGGTACACGTATTATCTTTAAAAAGTGATGTTCATGATACAGTACAGAGTACCTTATACAAGTCATTTTTCGTGCCTTTACAACCAGGCCACAAACAATTTCGACCGATATACTCCATGCTTTGCCAAGGTATCAGCCGTGCCATTAGCTTCACGTAATACAGTGACAAACCTCACCATACCAAGTTCCTTATTCAAGCTGTCAATCGTTACAAAAGTCTCCCACATTTTCCATGGTCTTGTTTCTTCCTTTACTCACCACCTCAGCACCACTGAGGAATCAGATTCTATTATCAAACCCACCTTTTCCATCGCGCCCTACTTTTTTAGCACCTCTAATGCTATCTTAATGGCTAGTAATTCTACTTCACTGGTTTCCTGACTTTCTAACGGTCCTGAAAATATCGTAAGAACAATCCTAACTTCGTTTTGTATGGCCCCCACAACCGACCGGCCCACGATCACCTTTCACTGAATCATTAACATTAAACTTCAATAAACCCTTTGGTGGAGGTTTCCAACGAGCAACACCTCTACTACCACCATTCTGTAATTTTGGAGCACACTTCCTAGGGCACTCCCACCACTCCGATTCTTGAATCACCACCTTCTTCTCCGCTACCTTTATCCAGTGAAACGTCCTCATCTTTGTTAGGAACATTAGATCATTCACCGTCAAGGCTTTATGATCGAAAACCACTTCGTTTCGAGCCAATCAAATGGTCCACAATGCAGCTAATATAGAAACCAGCCACCACCAATAACCCATAAACAATGAGTCGAAACCTTCAAAGAAAAATGTCCTTCGCAACTGAGGTTGGCACCCACTCACACACCACCGTTCAATAAACTTACACCAATAACCTCCCTCCTATACACATGAAAACAATTCATGATCCGTACACTCTTCCATCCTTTGACACCATGGATATCGCAGAAAGATTATCAGAATTCCGTGTTTCGCTAAAAAAGGCTTGGTAGGGATCCTATCCAGCAATACCAGCCACATGAAACATTGAATCTTTGGAGGTATTTTGACTTTCCACAGCTTACTAAATTCAAACAAATTAGAATGACTAGGGAAAGCATTCATTAGAGATGAAATTTTTTTTAACTGAAAATTTACCTTACAATTCCTGTTCCCACACAATCCTGTCTCGATTTCCTTGTACTAGCTGAATCATCTTATAATTTATGCATAGTTCATGCAGCATCTCCTCCTTCTATTGAAACAAATCTCTCATGAAAAAAGAGGCCAGATGATCTAATTTGTTGTTTACTGTATAATCAATTACCATTGCATACTTATCAGATGCGATCCGAAACAATCTTGGGAAACATTCCATCAGAGGCTTATTACCACACCATTTGTCAAGCCAGAACAATACGTCCCAACCATTTCTTACCTACCATCTACACGCCCTTGTTCTAATGTACTTTTTAACTGGCTCTTTTGACTGTAGTCCCATTATGACTTGCCAAACCATTGACATCTTCTTCATTTTTGTGTCTGCAGGAATCCAAGTCTGAATATTCTCACCATACTTCGCCACCACTACCTTCCGCCAAAGTAAATTCTGTTCGTTAGCATATCTCCACCACAATTTTGTCAGCAAAGCCAATTTCTTTAGTTGTAGATCATGAATCCCCAGCCCCTCCGCTTTCCTAGGATGACAAACTCTGCCCCAATTAACCTTTGCCATTTTCTTCTGTGATTCGCTTCCTTCCCACAGAAAACTCCTTCTAATTCTATGAATCTTCTTAATAATACCAATCGGTGTCTTGAAAATGGACATATAATATATAGGCAGGCATGATAGTGTTGAGTTTATTAGCGTATAGAACTTTTCTATCACCAGATTCCAAATAGACAGCCTGTTTGGGCTTACACCTAGGGGAACTCCCAGATACTTTAATGGCAGATATCCCCTTGTACAACCAAACTCCTGCGCCAAACCTTCCACCAACTGACTACCACCCCGCATTCAACAAGGTTACACTTCTCATAATTCAGCTTTAATCCAAACATCAACTCAAAACATTTCTTAATCTTCCTTACACTCTTAACCGTCATTTTATTTGCTTCCAGAAACAGGATGGTGTCATCTACAAATTGCAAGTGAGAAATAGTGAACTCAGAGGAAGAAAACATAATACCTTTTGTCAGTGATTTGTTTTCTGCTTCCAAAAGCTGAACGTGCAAAACTTCTGTAATAAGGATGAAAAGGAAAGAGACTGTGGATCTTCTTGTCGAAGCCTCTTTTCGATATGAAACTGATTTGTTGGAGAATCATTGACCAGCATAGCTACCCACACTGTTGAGATACACTTTCGAATCCCCCTTCTCCATGTCCTTCCGAAACCCATCCTTTTCCATTACCTAATCCATAAACATCCAGGATACACTATCTTATGATTTATCAAAATCCAGCTTTAAAATGATTCCTTCTTTTGCACACTCCTTTCCCTTCTTTAAACAATGGATCACCTCGTTTGCCAAAAGAACGCCATCCATGATCTGTCTTCCCGCCACAAACGCACATTTTGTGTCACTAACCAGATTACCCATAACGTTCTTCAATCGTCTTGATAACACTTTTGCCAAATCTTGTATAGGGAATTAATAAGCGATATAGGTCTATAATGATTCCACGCTGTTGGGTTGTCCACTTTCGGTATTAACAATATAAATCAGGAGTTTACTCCTTTTTCTAACTTACCACTCCTGTAAAAGTCCCCCATGAACTTCATCACATCTTCTTTGATTATATACCAGCCTTTCCTGTAGAAGCTAAAATTAAAACCATCAGGCCCAGGCACCTTGTCACCTTCACAGTCCCAAACTGCATCTTTCGGTTCCTCCATAGTAAATGGAATCTCCTACTCTTCCACCTCTTCAAGGGACAACCTTTTGAGTGGGAGAGTGAAGTTCACAAGACCTTTCTTCCCGGTTACTTTGAAATGATCCCTAAAGTAATCAAATTCCACCCCTTTCACTTCCTTGGGTTTGAAATCCAGTCTCCATTTCTGAAGAAACCTGGGATCAAATTCCATGATTTGGTTCAGGAAAATCCATTGCCTAGAAATATGGTTAATTTTTTGGGAGCACTTTTAATGTTTAAAAGCAAAAATATGTTGGAATCCAAACATGTTTTGCTTGAGGTTGGGATTTAGAGACTTATTGGAAATCACACAAGTTATTTCTTTTCACATAATTTGCTCAGAGAGGAAAGCAAAAGCACCGCAGAGCCTGCTTGGGATTACGACTTGTCAAAACTTGGAGATTAAAGTGTGTTAGGACCATCGAAGGATTCCGTTGTTTTCCACTTTCTAGCTATAGGTAGGAAATGGTAGCAATCATTTTAATGTAATTGTTTGTTAGAATCAAAGTTCAAGTGGAGTTGAATCCAGAGGGGAGCTTTGTTTGATTGTATAATCATTCTTATGAGATAATTTTTAATAAATATAAAATTCATATCTCAATATTGAAAACTTCATCCTCTATTTTTTTACGGCTTCTTTTATAAAAGAAAATTTTCAAGTGGAATTTCACCAAAAAGATTGAAACAAGCTCAAGTGGATCAACAATAAGCAATTTAAGAAGGTCTTGATCACTCACACCATCCCTAGAGTGGCTGTCTTTGCACGTAGAAGGCCTTGGTCTTAATTTCTTAGTTAAATGGGAATGTTCATTGCTCAATGGCAATAGTGTAATAATATTTTATTTATGAAATTATTACAATTAAAAATAAAAGTTAAAATTATAATCAAAATATATATTTTATATAAAAATTATTAAATAAATCAAAATAATTAATTTATTATTTAGTATGTAATTGATAAATTTAATATATAATTAAAATGAAGCTTGAATCTAAAACTTTATGATTCCATAACTAAAACAAAGTGTCATGGGCAAATTACAATAACAACTCACCAAGCATGAAAATCCAAGAGCAAGATTCAAGCTTAACTAGAATAATTAAATCATTAAAATTAATCAGGGCCTTTTTGATGATTAAAAAAAATAAATTTTTAGTAAGTAAAATCTGATGTTCGATATAATTCAATTTTTTCAAGTACTTAAATAATAATGACATTACTAATTAATTTTTATTTATTATCTCTACATCCTTTGAAAAGAGTAAAATTTTAATATTATTAAATAAAATATATAATATTATTCTTTTTATTAAAAAAATAATAATAGCATCCTTATGTTAATGATAATATAGCTCGCGCACAATTCAAAGAATTGCAAACTAATTTAAAAGATGAAACATAGATTTATTTAATATAATACAAAAGAATAAGATTTTAAGTTGAAATGAATTTTTTTTATTTTGGGATAAGAATAGTGGGAAATAGACAAATTTGTTTTGAACAGGAAAAAACATGTACTAACTATGGACAAAAGGTCAAAGAATCACAGGTGTTTTTAAGAGCTTCATTTTATTTGTTTATAAAGTGTTGGACTTTTAGTTATAATGATTTAAAATCAAACCCTAGAAGTCTTCAATAAAAAAAAAATGAGAGAAGACAAAAATAATTGAATTTAGAAGAAATTCTAAATTCATTAAGACAATCTATTTTAATTGAATTTTGATTTATGACGTATCACTTTATCATAGTTTAATTTATTAGCTAATAACAATTTATTTAAAAAATAAAAATAAAAGACAAAAAAGATCATTAAGAAAATTTTAGTTTGCATGATAAGAAATCATATTGGAAAAATGATAGTACTAGATACAAACATTAAATAATAAAAAATTTTAAAATTCTAATTTTTAAGAATGAATAAATTGTAGATTATTAAAATAATAAAAATAGATTAAAAGTTAAATTATATTATGCTAATATAATTTAAATTCTGTTAGGACTTAAACTTTGTCTTAAGAGTTTTATCTCTTTGTCATATATGTGGACATAATATACCAATAAAAAAAGATTAAATTGTCTTGGTTTGTGTGGGTTAAGTTAATATAAGTTAACAGTGTATAGCTTACCAACTTTATTAGCCACTTAAATTTACTCTTGCAAATTATGTTTATAAAAGAACTTTTATTCATAGTTAATTAAATTTATATAAAATAATTAAACATTATGTGTTTAATTTAATTTGGTTTTACTTATTACCATCACATGTCTTGCAAGTGAATATTTATATTTTATTTAATTTTAAATAATAATAATTATAGTTAAATACAAAAATTTAATATCCTCACAGCTTAAAATATGAGAACAACAAATTATGAATCATGGTCGTTTGAAAATATGATTACCACTAACAAATCACTCTATACTATTAGTTATTCTAAAATAATAAATACTCTCATAACTATTTAGTTATTCTAAAATAAAATATTCTAAATAAATAAAAAATTACTCGAGCAGTATATATTCTACGTTAATAATTAATTTTGAATAGTGGGAAAAAGAAAAACAATTAATTCTGAATTATTTTTTGAAGAGCAAGTAATGAACGATCATTAATTATTTTAATATAAAAAGTTTTATGGTAAAGTTGGCATCACATTTTAGTTTCTTTACTATTTTATCAATATTATATTTTGACTTTCTAATCTTTTTTAATTCTTTTTTTTTTTTGAGAACTTTTAAAAGAAGCAATAAATGTAAATTAAAAGACATGTAATAGAAAGTAATAAAAGCAAACCTTAACCATTATTTATTAATTTATAATCCAATCAAACATCAAATCAAATCCATACCAATCTGCCACAACAAAGCTAAAGAGTGCTGTAAAAACACATTTTCAAACATTTTGAAATGATGAAAGCATACATTTTCTGAGTACATAATTCTATAATTGAATTTGAACACACATACCAACTAATTAAATATTAGGAATGTCTACTTCCTTGGAATGATGGTGAAATAAGTCTGAATAAAAGTGAGAAGAAGTCCTGCTATGGCGCCCCAAAAACCAAGAATCCTCCATTTTCTACTAGAATAATCGGAAGAGATATGTATTAACCACGAGTTGCAATACCTTTGGATGTCGTCTTTAACATCATAATATAAGAATATATTTGGCACCAAGTTCCTGCTCATCCCACGGAAAAAATCAACCACTTCTTCATCACTGCCCAAGTAATTGTGAAGGATACCTGTAACTTGCAACTCCTTAACATCTTCTGTTGTTTGAATGAGAGAAGAAATGAAGCATAAGTAAGAGGTGACAGCATAATCATTACCAAAATCTGGACACTTTTCTAAAGCTACCAAGTTCTTGAACATGGAGGCTGTAGACTCATTCAACACTAGGCCTGGCATTTTAGGCTTCCCAGAATGTTGGAATGGAAGGAAATATTTCGAAGGTTGCATGTCATATTGGGGCTCACTTGAATTCCTGATTCTTTAAGATCCTTGATGCTAAGAAATAGCCTTCTATTTTTTGCCTCGTTTCCACACCAAAGAAGAAACCTACCAATCACGCCCGAGCTTTTCTGTTCTATTATTCCTGACAGTAATTTTGTCCTCAACCTGTCCAGAAGGTGAGCGTAATCTTGCCGTTTTGCTTCTTGTTTATCCAGCCATTGGCTCACCGTCTCACTTGGAATATTTGTCATAAGGTTATCATTTATGAATTCTTTGATTGATAGTTCCCACAATTGGGGACTTAAAGATGAGCCAATCAATATCTTGAGGACTCTGTAAGGAAGTTGGTTTTCTAGCAAGAATAAATCAAGTTTCCCAAATGCCATGAGATCTAGGATATCTGAAGTGAATGACTTCTCATACTTTCCGCTTAAAAAGTAATATGCGATATACAGCACAGCACAACCGTCCACGAAGAACATCCAAGCTAGCTTTTCATCATCGTAGTCTTTTATGTCCTCCGGATTATAATACTTCTTAAGATCCTTTATCTCTTCCTTAATCTTGTGAAATAGAGCATCTTCAGTCGTTTCGTTCTTCTTTACGAAGTGAGCTGCCAATAAAAGTTTCGTTCTTTCTCCCCGATCGAACTTCGGGTTGCCATGATGCAAAGGGCCGAAGGCTACCATCCTCGGTTCAAAATATTTCTTAAAATCCTCCTTGATAACGCCAACTAGGTGAGGTGTAACTCTTTGTATTAACGGTTGGGTTATTTGAGATACACCTCTTCCCCGGTCTTGTAATTCAAGCAATGCTGATTTTAATTTCATCATCTCTTCTCTCACGAAATCCGCTTGCTCAGTCTCAGGCATAGGAATTCTCACTTCCTCCAGTTTCCTCTGGTCGCTCGCCATCAAATTCTACCAGCCAGCTTAACGGTTCAAAGGAGGTAATACAACGACTGTTAAAGGAAATTTGGCTGGAGTTGCCTGAAGAAACAAAGGACGAAAGGATAGAAGAAATGGGGAGTTAGGTTTCTCTGTTTCTACATGCCTTACACTACCCCGAAGATAGTAGCTTGCTTTAACTTTAGATTGATCCAATCTTCTTTATACTTTATTAATGTAACAAGTTTGGCATATAAATTTATATGCTTTATCTTTTTGAAACAGTGATAGTCAAGACCAAATTCATGAAATAATACAGATCGATCCAAAAAAAAATTATACTCAGAAAAATCCAAAAATTTTATGTCGCTTAACCAAAAAAAAAAAAAAAATTCTCGCGTTTTCTTCTACTCACTCTGATTCTCTTTTGGTTGTGCTTGTAATTTGTTTAGAATGAATCACTATAGGCTTTTCCTTTTTTGCTGGAAAGGTAGTAATACTTCTTCACTCACAGGATAATTCAATCAATTCATGAATGATATGTAATAAATCTAAGACTCAAACTTTTATTCTTATACTGCAGCTTACCTTTTTAAGAACTTGTCAAGTTTAGTATATCAATTAATTTTATTTTGATCAAATATGTATAGTAATATACATACCAACTCGTGGTATGTATTCAATTTTTTAATTAATTACAGCCTAAAATAAAAATAAAAAAATAATTATATTCAACATGATTCACATAATCTAAGAAGAATTACATTCGTATTTATGGAATAAAGATTAGAATAAAGTATTTTAAAGAGAAAATGATTGCGTACTAACCAATAAATGCAAAGATATTATATTTGTAATAGTGAAATTTATTGATCGAATAAACGATTAAAGTAATAACGAAGGCAAGATGATTGGAATGAGACCAATGGGATTGAAGATATAACAAGGCAAGAGGATTCCATGATTTGGTTCATTAAAATCCATTGCCTAGCTATTTGGTTAATTTTTTTTGAACACTTTTAGTATTTACCAAAAAAGAAAAATGGTATTGGTTGCACAGCAGAATCTGCTTGGAATTACGACTTGTCAAAACCTGGAGATTAAAGTGTGTAGGAGCATGGAAGGATGCCATTGTTTTTCACTTTCTAGCTATAGTGTGGACGTCGTAGCAATCATTTCTAATGTAATTGCTTATTAGAGTCAAAGTTCATGTAAAATTGAATCTAAAGCTTAATTTGATTCATGCAGCTTTTCTTATAAGATGATATTTAATAAGTTTAAGATTTAAATTTTAGTATTTATAATTCTATCTTATATCTCTTTTACAATTTTTTTGTAAAAAAATAAAAATAAAATGAAATTTCATTAAAAAGATTGAAACAATCTCAAGTGGATCAACAATAAGCAATTTAAGGAGGTCTTGATCACTCGCATCATCCCAAGAGTGGCTTTGTATGCAGTAGCCCTTAGTTAAATGGGAATGTTCATTGCTCAATGTAATAGAAGAATAATATTTTGTTTATGAAATTACAATTAAAAATAAAAGTTAAAATTATAATAAAAAAATATATTTTATATAAAATTAATAAATAAATTGAAATAATTAATTTTTTAACGATTAATAGCACTCATAGTCCCTAAATTTGATCCAAATTCTATTTTGATCTTTAAATTTTAAAAAGCTTTAATCGGATTTTAATTGTTCAAAGTTATCCTATTTTGGCCATTTTGTCTATAAACCGTCTAAATTGATGGTAAATGCCAGTTGGCATCATGTAATGATATCAGCTAGCTCACATAACAGATAAATGACCAAAATAAAATGTTTTCAAAGTTTAGAGACCAAAGATAAAACTGTCTCAAAATTTTATATATTTCATACATGTCTTATAAAAAAACCTAATTTTAAATTATATTTGCAAATTTTTTGTAATATAACTTATTAGATAGATTTTTGTTTTAAATAGAAAATAAATATTCAAAACTTAAAATTAAGTTAAAATTTTCAAATTCCTTTTTCAAAAATTTAATACATTTAAAAAAAATTTATTAAAAATATTATTTTACTTATAAGTCATAATAAAACATATTATTTTCTATCCAAAAATTTATTGTTAAAAAATTAAATATCTTTTATTTTTCCTTTTTAAAATAACTTAATTTTAATTTTTAAAGAACTATTTTCTACTAAAAAAAAATATAACTAATAAATTATATTACAACAAAAAATATAAAAATATAAAAATATAATTTTAAATTTAATATTTCTTAAAATATATATAAAATATATAAAATTTTTAGATAATTTTGCCTTTGGTCCTAAATTTTGAGAGAATTCTGTTTTGGTCCCTAATTTGCGATGTAAAATGTTAGTTGACATCATGTGTAGTGCTTATTGAATTTGGCATCAATTTAGGTGATTCCATAAACAGAAAGACCAAAATAAGATAATTTTGCACAATTAGAAATCTGATCATAACTTTTTAAAATTTATGAATCAAAATAAAATTTAGACCAAAATTTTAAAACTACAAATGTTATTAACCCATTTATTAATTAGTATATAACTGAATAAATTAATATACAATTAGAACAAAACTTGATTCTAAAAGTTTATAATTCCATAATTAAAACAAAGCCTCATGCGCACAATACAATAACAGGTCGCAAGCATTAAAATCCAAGAGCAGGATACAAAAAATAATAATAATAATTCAACTAGATATAATTAAATCAGTAAAATTAATTAGGGCCTTTTTGATGAGTAAAAAAAAAAATATTTCATAAGTAAAATATGATGGTCGATATAATTCAATCGTTCCGAGTACTTCAATAATTATGACATTACTTATGAATTTTTTATTTATTACCTTTACATCCTTTGAATAGAGTAAAATTTTCATATTATCGGATAAAATATATAATATTATTCTTTTTTATAAATAAAATAATAATAGCATCTTTATGTTAATGATAATATAGCCTGCGCACAATTCAAAGGATCGCCAACTAATTTAAAAGATAAAATATAGATTTATTTCATATAATTCACAAGAATAAGATTTTAAGTTGATATAACTTTTTCATTTTTGGATATGAACAATGGGAGTAGACAAATATGTTTTGAGAAGGAAAAAACACGAAGAGTGTAGACACTTCATTTAGTTTGGGGTATTTTTTAAATTTATTTTTAGGGTTGTAGTATTTTATTGAGTTTAAGATTATTTATTTTGTTAATTAATTGATTTATGATTTTTTAAAAGAAAAAGAAAAAAGTTTGATTCGATTTGAAGTTTAGTATTGTCACGGGTCGAGACTTAAGTTTCGAACCTGCGCGGCTCCGGGACCCGGGCATTCACCCTTTCGACGTCTCAGATCAGCCTGACCGTCGCGGTTCATATCTTTGTGAGGTATTGTCCGCTCTGGCCCCCCTGACCTCACGGTTTTATCTTACAAAAGGCGTCTCACAAGTTTAAGATTAAGTCTCTACATATATATCATTCTTTATCCACACATCTTCTTGATGTGGGATTGGGGGCGTTACAATCTTCCCACCTTTAATGCTTGACGTCCCTATCAAGCCGAGTCCATCCACAGGACCAAGATCACACCAGACTATTGTGTAGCACTTAGTGATTCCCACGGCTCCACCGTGTAGCACTTAGTGACTTCCACGACTGCGGACTGGTGACCGCTCTGATACTATTTGTAAAGACTCGCACCCAACCTGCGAGGTATTGTGTAGCACTTAGTGATTCCCACGGCTCCACCGTGTAGCACTTAGTGACTTCCACGACTGCGGACTGGTGACTGCTCTGATACCATTTGTAAAGACTCGCACCCAACCTGCGAGGTATTGTCCGCTTTGACCCGAAGGTCTCACGGTTTTGTCCCACAAAAGGCGCCTCACAAGGCGGAGATGGTGTGAACTCTTTTATACCCCAGTGACCCTCCTATTATGTTCGATGTGGGATTCAGGACTCCCCCTTAGGTCCGTGACATTCTCCTGCACCCAACCTCGTGATGCCCTCGTCATGGAGGCTGGCCACCCTGCCTACCTCCCTCAAGGTGCTTGACGTGGATCGAACGGTTTAGGGCTGGCTCTGATACCATTTGTAGAAACCCGCACCCAACCTGCGAGGTATTGTCTATTTTGACCCGAAGGTCTCACGGTTTTGTCCCACAAAAGGCTCCTTACAAGTTTGGGATTAAATCTCTACATATATGTCATTCCTTATCCACACATCCTTCTGATGTGGGATTGGGGGCGTTACAATCTCCCCACCTTTAATGCTTGACGTCTTTGTCAAGCCGAGTCCATCCACAGGACCAAGATCACACCAGACCATCGTGTAGCACTTAGTGACTCCCACAGCTCCACCGTGTAGCACTTAGTGACTCCCACGACTGTTGACTGGTGACCGCTCTGATACCATTTGTAGAGACTCGCACCTTTTGTAGGACAAAATCGTGAGGCCTTCGGGTCAAACGGACAATACCTCACAGGTTGGGTGCGAGTCTCTACAAGTATTCTAATTAAAAAAGAGTATGTGTTGATTTGAGAGGTGAACTTGGATTAAAAATCTAAAATTTATTTTGATTAGGAGATAGAAACCAGGAAAACATTTTCTTATTGTGATTTGGATTAGAGGCCTATAAAAAGACCTAATTACAATCAATTAGATACAATGAAGAATCAATTAGAAAAATCAAGAGAGAAAAAGTAAAATAAAGTAGAAAAATTGAGATTTTTTTTTATAATTTTTTATAGTGTTTTGGATTTAGATAATTAAAAATTTGTTTTGGGAGTTCTGTGTGAGGGAAACAAGTTGAGAAGAAACACAATTATAAAGGTCCATGTGCTTTGAAATAAATTGTGACTCAATTTTTTGTATTTACTTTTTACTTATTTTTTTTCTTAAGTTCTAGTTATCTTTGTATTTTATCATAATTAATTAATTAATTGTATATTTGTATATTTTATTTATTTGACTATTTAAGTATAATTTTTAGGAAAAATTAGAAAGTATTTACAAAAAAATAAAACAAGTTTAATAAATTTTTGGGAATGAATAATAATTATTCAATGATGAGTTTCTTAAAAATTTCAAATAGTAAATATTCTAAGAAATCTTTAGGTGAGAAATTTCTCTAAATTTAACCCAAATTATAAAATAATTTGAATAAAATTTCAATAAAAGTAATTGTATTCTTTTTCAAATAATAATTAAAAATTAAAAAATATTAAAAATATAACTTAAAATTTTGGGTGAAAATATTTGAAAATTATCCAAGAATGAAATCTTAAAAATCATAAATGGTCGAATTTTCATAAGATTTCTAGGTGGAAGATTTTTTCTAAATTTATCCCTAATTATGGTAAAATTTAAATCGGACTTCAAAAAATAAATTATCATATTATTTTCTTTTCAAAGATTAAGAAACTAATGAGAAAATTTTCTAAATAAACCTAAATGGAGAAAATTTTAGAAATAGATAAAGAAAATTTTCTAAATAGATCCATATGGTGAAAAATTTAGAAATAAAACTTGTAAAATAAAAATAAATTTGAAGGATGAAATTCTTACTGATCACAAATGGATGATTATCTAAGATATTTTTAGGTGAGAAAATATTTCTAATTTTAGCCCAAATGGTAGAAAGATTAGATATACTTTTAATAAAACAAAAGTTTAATAAAAACTAGTTAAGCTTTCCGATGACGGAACCTCTTCAAGAAAACAAATAAGATTTTTGAATACTCTCAAGGTGAAAAAGTATTTTTAAAAATTTTGTCAAATTGATAAAGAATCTTAAAAGTTATTTTCAATATTTAAATGTTAATAGAAGACAATTAGAATCAAGACTTTAGGATAATTTAAAATAAAATGGTATTGTCCTTTGGATGGGCATGTATGGGTGTAATAATCTTCCCTATATATAACTGAATTTTCAAATCTTGTTTTGATTAATAGGCCAAAATTTATTCTTTAGGGACCTTTAGTCAAGTGTAGGAGCTCTTTAAAATGATAGATTCATTAAGTAGCCAATCGTACCTAAATAAAAAGATTGGTGGTGACTCTTTAAGTTGTGCCTATCGATAGATTTACAGATTTATATATTATGACAGTTTGGTGACTTTGCTAGAGACTAATAGAGAGTCAGTTCATAATATTTTAAATTTATCCTATCTTTTGAGCTAATGGTTTTAAATTATAATGATTGCATTATTTATTTGCTAACCTTTTTTTTTTGTCTTTTATTTATAAAGGTTTGATAATTTTATGATCCTTGACACACACTATCATATTCATTTGCATTACATGAGTTCTATACCCAAGCTCTATCCTTCTTAGAAGGGAGTAAAGTACCTACGCTCTTGTGAAATAATAATCTCTGCAATGACTAATAAAATACTCCCACTCAAATTGAATCTTTTCCATTAGTAGCATATGATGGGTGAGAATTGGAAGCCTTACTAGTCTATGATGAAAAATGATGTAAGGATCAATTTGAGAACTTTTAGTGGTCCAAATCACTTAGCCTTGCATATAATTTACACTTAAGAGGCCAGCCTTAAGCTAGAGCCATTCCTACCCATTGATAGATGTAACCTGAAATTGGGATACAAAGAGAAATTATTTATGTGATATATTGATTAGCTAACCATTTTTATTTGTTTGACATTGTGCATTTACATCATTTCAATTATTATAGTGTTTGCATCATCATATTATCTTTTTAGCTTTATACATCATTTTCATTTTCATATTTAATTATGCATTTGCATCATTCTCATATAGGAAATATTTACCACATATCAGTTATTGATAAATCAAATCTTATACCTACATCCATGAAATGCCAAATGCAATCAAAATCTACATCGATTCATTATGAATCTACTCACTAGTTGAAAATCAAGTCAGAGAAATGTCATTGAGGCACAAGATCATTACCAACAAGCTAGGAAGTTTGTAAAAAGGCATTAGAATAATGTTAGGAAATATTACAATAGATGTTTGGGACTTTAGAATATTGTTTTTTGCTTTGTTAGGATGTAGATTTGAAATTTTATTTTCAAATTGAGATTTTTTTTTATCGATAATAATTATGTGGCAAATATTATTAGTATATTTCAGTCATACATTAAAATACTAAACATGAGCATATCATCTCTAATAATATAATTGTGGTACTCAAGGTTGAAGGATAGCTTCACCATAAAAAAAACCTCATTCACCACCAATATAAACCAAAACTCGACTGATACAGATGGAACAAGAAAACTCCAATCATTTTGACAAGATTGAAAAAGCCTAAGAATAACTTTGGGGGAAGCTGGATTAAAATTTTGAAAGCTTTGAATAAGTTGAATAAAGAAAAAGAGGAAAAAGCCTCCAAGACAACCTCAATGTCTTATGTAAGATGTAATTGACCCCTCTATACCCTTCAGGATTCAGCCCTTATCAATGCTAACATTCTTAAGGGCACAAGCAAATTTCCCAGGGCTATCTATACATTAACCTAGGAATGTAATCTACTATTGCCCCAAGGTCAGTTCCAAAGTTTTGTTAATCCAGTCTTTGGGGAAAAAGCCTTAGAGATGATCCAAAAGAAAAAGAAAAGTTGAAGTTAAAAGTGGTCAAGTCAGTGGAGGATTCAAAAGCTGACTAAAAGATGAATAGGCTCGAGGAAAGGTTGCCAGCAATGGAAGAAATTGGTTTCATGATTCAATGGATGCTATTGGGCTTTGTTTAGTCCCAAATGTTGTTATTCCTCCAAAATTCAAAGTTATGGAGTTCAAGAAGTACAATGGTATAAAGTGTTCAATAACTCATGTTATCATGTACTACCAAAAAATAACTACCAATACTAGTGATGAAAAGCTTTTGATGCATATATTTTAAGACAGTCTTACTGGTTCTGCAATGAGATGGTATATTCAGCTGAATCAATCCCATATTCACACTTAGTAAGAGCTAGCTCAGGACTTTATTAGTCAATATCAAGTCCAATACTTTGGAGCATTCAATAAGGAATATGATTATATCAGAATGACCATGTCTAACTGCTACATGCAATGGGATTTATCCTTTGGCATTGGGTTGCAGTAGCAGTGATAGGCACTCGTCGACAAGTTGCTTGACAAAGTTAAGGGAGAACTCTTTTTCAAATCTCTTTTTCTGAAAAACACAGAAACCATTTATCATTTTTAAGTACCTGTCGTCCTTCGATTTTGCAGTAAATATAGAGCACTATGTTTTTCCTTCCGTCAACTAGGCAACGAAGACCACCTTGATACTTATTAAATAGTTCCGTGTCACCATTTTCTGTAGCTTTGAACAAATCATTGTCCATGTAGGTGATAGCCTCTGCTTGCTGAGTTTGTTCAAAGGGAATGGGAATGAATAAGCTAATAGAGGGATCCAACTGCATCATTACAATTAATTTGGTTGGCTAATTTTTTTTCAGATAAGTATTTGCTGGCTAATTAAGGCTCTCCTATTCGACTAAAGCCAAGGCAGATGCTGGCACACATTTTTTGAAGCAAATTAAAGAATCCTCTTGCCCTTTTATATCTCGTTCATTGCTCCCATTCCAATCACTTTGTCTAAATTGCACTATTTGTGATGCCATACCCCATATTGAGTAAGTGTGACGATAAGATACGAGGTATATGTAAAGATATAGATCTATACTTATAAGATATTTTTTATAAAATAAAACCGTAAAAATTTTTAATCAAAGTGGACAATACTCCAAGAATTAAGTCGGGTCTCCACAAATTTAGATCAATTTAAAACCAAAATTTTATGTTTGCAACCTTTTAAAAATATTTTAAATTCATCTATTTCAATTAGACCTAAAAATTTTAAAACAATATAAAAACTATATACGAAAAAAAGACATGAAAAGCAATAGATTTAAAATTTAGTGAAAATGTTTTATGGTTTGACAAAAATAAAATATATATTTTGTGTTTGATATGTCAATATGAATTTCACATGATATTTTTATATTTTACATATTGTAGACACCCATTTTGTCTGGGATTTTTTTGTCAATTAAGACTAATCCAAGCTCGGTTGTAAAGATTTTTATTTTAGATTTTTTTATTTCGTATTTATCATTTTTTTATTTTATGGTCTATTTTTTTTCTTTTTCCATTGATTAATTTAAAAAAAAAAAGTTGAAAGAATGAGATTAGGCTTGGTGATGATTGTTATCAGAGAGCATAATTAGATGCTAATGATGGTAATCAGAATTGAACTGAAACTTAATCATATAGTTTTATAAATCATGTCAATTCACAGCAAGATAGGCAGTAAGAGCAACAGGAGAACAGAGGATCAGGGAAAATCAGATAGGCAAAAACACAGTGGGAGACAAAGTACCACCATTCACAGATACATAAGGCATGCAATCGTCCTTATTCCCCAGCCTGGTTTTCGCCTCAAAATCCGTCAGCCAAACTTGCCAAAACCAAAGTCACTCACATTCCCACTTGCACTAAAACAATCTAAAAAAAGCTTACAAATGATCTTGATAGAAACCTACAGCACCCAATTGCCAGTAATCGAACCCCAAAGCTACACACAGAAAGCATACAAAAAGAAAACGGAGAGAAAACAGAACCCAAACAAGGTGTTTAGAAAAGCAAATGTCTGAGGACGACGAAAGGTAGCAATCTCCTCCATCAGATCTTGAGTTCACTTCCAACAAGGCACGAAACTGTAACGCCACCAGGTCTAGGTCGGGTCACCCAGAGTTCCAGCCATTGTACTCGGACCAGGTTCTGGAGAACATGTTGGAAAATGTGCTCCACTTTGTGATGTCGAGGTGGGATCGAAACGCTTTCTCATTGGTGTACAAGTTGTGGTACCGGGTTGAGGCACTGACGCGATCTGAGTTGTTCATAGGGAACTATTACGCGATTTCGTCGGGTCAGGCGATGGCCAGGTTCATCAGGGTGAGGGCTCTTCACTTGAAAGGGAAGCCCATGTTCATGGATTTTAACCTAATGCTGCACAATTGGGGGGCCCGCTTCAGTCCTTGGGAGCTGGCGATGGCCAAGGCTTGCCCTTGGCTGGAAAAAGTTTACCTAAAGTCCATAACCGTGACGGATGATGATCTGAAAATGTTGGTCGAGTCGTTTTCAGGGTTTAAAGAGCTTATTCTCGCTTGCTGTGATGGGTTTGGAACTAGTGGCCTTGCTATTTTTGTTAGCAAGTGCAGACAGCTGAGGGTGATTGATCTGATTGATTCTGAGGTTACAGATGATGATACAGATTGGATATCCTATTTTCCTGAGGGTGAATCTCATCTTGAGTCGTCGATATTTGATTGTGTAGAATGCCCAATAAATTTTGAGGCATTGGAAAGGTTGGTTGCAAGGTCTCCTTCACTTAAGAAACTTAGGCTCAACCGATATGTTTCAATTGGGCAGCTATATCACTTGATGACTCGAGCTCCGCAGGTTACACACCTTGGGATAGGATCATTTAGCCCGCTAGAGGTTGCAAGGCAAGGTGATGAAGAACCTGATTACCGAACTGCTTTTGCTGCTTGCAGATCTTTAGTTTGTCTCTCTGAATTTAGGGAAATAATTTTAAATTATCTGCCCGTAATTTACCCTGTTTGTGCAAATCTAACATCTTTGAATTTCAGCTATGCCAACATCAATGCAGAACAACTTAAGCCAATTATAGGGAACTGCCACAAGCTCCAGGTTTTATAGATCCTTGATTCAATATGTGATGAAGGACTTCAAGCAGTGGCTGCAACATGCAAGGAATTACGTGAGCTTCGGGTTTTTCGTATTGATGCTAGTGAGGATAGTGATAGCCCCCTTTCTGAAGTGGGCTTCCAAGCTATTTCTGAGGGTTGTTGAAAATTGCAATCCATTATGTATTTCTGCCAGAGGATGACTAATGCTGCTGTCATAGCAATGTCCAAGAACTGTCCAGATCTTATTCTTTTCCGGCTATGCATAATGAAGCGTCGCAAGCCTGATGCTGTGACTGGAGCTCCTATGGATGATGGTTTTGGAGCCATTGTTATGAATTGTAAGAAGCTTACTCACCTTGCTTTACCTAGTTTACTGGCAGATAAAGCTTTTGATTATATCAAAAAATATGGGAAATCGATATGCACATTGTCAGTTGCTTTTACCGGAGACAGTGACATGGGGGTGAAATATGTACTTGAGAGCTGCCCACAATTGCAAAAGCTTGAGATTAGGAATAGCCCATTTGGGGATGCAACTTTGCTTTTTGGTTTGCATCACTACTACAACATGAGGTTCCTTTGGATGTCCTCATGTAAACTAACTCACCAAGGTTGCCAGGAGATTGCCCATGCTACGCCTCGCCTAGTGGTTGAAGTGATTAGGTTTGCTATTGAGGAAGAGATGGGTGACTCTGTTGGAACATTATACATGTATCGGTCTTTTAAGGGCCAAGAACTGATGCACCTAAATCTGTCACCATCTTGTAAGCAAATATGGTGCAGGAAGCTGTTTATTTGTTCTCATGTTGGATACCAAGCAAGTTTAAACTGTTTCATAGGGAATTTTGATTTTTCGGGCATCTTTTAAATAACCCGTATTCCCAGCAATCCCAATCAAGCAAAGTTGAGTAAATTCTTTCTACTTCAAGCTTGGGCTGTTACATTGGCATTGAAAGCAGACTCGCAGTGAGGGACAACAGTTCATTTTTGCTTTGGTTCTTTTGAAAGACTTTGGAAAAGGGGATCTGAAGCAGAAAGAAAGAATTTGACCTTTTATAGGGTCCTAAAACGATGTTGTTTGGCGTAGTGGTTACCCAGGATTTGTGCGTTTTCACTAGGATGACCCGACCCGAGCGTTGGCTCGCGTTGCAAACCACGTCCCTGCCTTGGCTAAACCGAGTCGAGCCGGTCCATTAACCGCGCCTTTGAGTCGATTTTTCTGAGCTCAGTCGAAACCTTTTTGGTAATTTTTTTTCTTTTTATTTTACTTATTTATTTAAATTTTTTGAGTGAGTTTTTTTAATAAAAATAAAAATTTTAAAAAATAATTTTAAAATTGGAAGAAAAGTTGAATTATCAATTTTTTTTTAGGAAAAGTTGAAAGTATCAATTTTCCTTGAAAATAAGTTTTCTAAAAAATATTTTCGATGAAAAGTTGAAAGTATCAATTTTCCTTGAAAATAATTTTCTAAAAAATATTTTTGAGGAAAAGGTAAAAGTATCAATTTTCCTTGAAAATAAAATTTTTTAAAAATATTTTGGAAAAAAGTTGAAAGTACCAATTTTTCTTAAAAAAAAATATTTTAAGGAAAAGTTGAAGGTATCAATTTTTCTTAAAATAGAAACTCTTAAATGCTTTTAAGAAAAAGTTGAAAGTATTAATTTTTCTTGTACAAAAGCAATGAGTTTTTGAAGAGAAAATGATTTATATCTAAAGCTGAATCATTATTCTTTTTTTTTTCATTTTATTTCTTTTCTTTTTTGAATTTTCTTGAATGTTAAATAATTCGACAATAGAGCCTTTGCAAGTGAAATAGTAGTTTCCTTGCATACTCTTGAGGTGAGGAAATTTTTTTAATTTTCTGCTAAAAGTATTAGAGTCAATTGAGAATAATTTTCAATAATTAATTACTTGATAAATTTTTAAGGCTTATTGGATAATACAAAATTAAGCTGATACTATCTTTCAATAAGCGTTGTGAGGGTGCTATAACCTTCCTCACACGTAACCGTACTCCCGAACTCTGTTCTGGTTAGTAGACCTAAACCTATTCTTTTAGGGATCCTTAGGCTTAGATGTTCCTTAAAAGGATAAATGCCTTAGGTGACCAATCGCACTTAGATAAAAAAGATTTGTGACAACTCTTAAAGCCAATGTTTAGCGATAAATCTCCATATCTAAACGTTATGACACATAGATACACAAACTGAAAAATTTAATTGCAATTATTAAGTGAGACAATAATATTAGTTCTTAAGTCAATATATATCTACCATATTTATGTGATAGATATATATCGAAGACAACATATACCTATCATGTTCTAATAATACCATAAGCATTAAAAGATGGCAGATATATAGAGTTCAATATGATATATATATATATATATATATATTGAAGACAACGTATATGTACCATATTCTAATAATACCATTACCATATGCATTAAAATATGGTAGATATATATTGATTTCTAGATATATACATTGAAGTCAATATATATCACCAGAGGCGGAGCCTCATGAGAGCCTGAGGGGCTCTTAGCCCCCTCAAAATTTTGCAAACCTTTTAATGCCTATCCTAAATAGCTAAATGAAGAGCCACTTAAACATTTGTTTCATTAATGAGTCTAGTTATAATAGCTTAAAATATTAACAACTTGTAAAACAAAATAGGCAATTGTTGGTAATAAATTTTTAACTTTCTTAACTTTTAAATTTTTCATAATTTATTATTCATAGATGAAAAAATGGCCCAAGCGTTTATCACTATTTTATATGATAGCATGATGTGCTTCTTTATATGAATAGGTGTTGAAAGACAATTGTATAAGCAATTGTTTTTAATACTCTTCAATCCTTTAATATATATTATATTATATATTATAATTATTTATATATATAATTTATTTTAATTAGTTCTCAAATAAAAATTGTTATTTGTTAATTATATTTTTATTTTTAATTTAAGTTTTCAACAATTGTAATTTTTAAAAAATTAAAATCACATGTATTATTTTTATTTATTATATCTACAATTATTATTCCCGAACCTCTAAAAATAATAGAATTTGTAATAAATATTAAATCACTATTCATGTAAACTTAAAAAATAAATTAACTTTCTAGTTTTTCAATAAGATTCATACTTTTTACCACATACGAAAGTTTTTTTGGTCGGTTATTTTTTTTTTATGTATTTTATGGTTTTGTTATAAAACATAAATAATTATGGTTAATTTTTGGGAAAATCTTTTATTTTTTTAAGTATATTGTTTGACACATATACATAAACATGATTATCGAGATTGACTCTAAAATAAGACAAATTAGTATATTTTTATTGAACATATATTATATTTGACACTAAATCTTAAATTTGAATAACATAACAAATAAAAATTTATGTAATTTTAATTGACCCCATGTCAAGATCTGCTACTGTATATCATATTAACACAACTGTGTCTCATATTAATAAAATATTCATTAAAATATATCTATATTAGAATGTTGTAGATATAAATTGAATTTAATATAATAGATATATATCTAATAATATCATATTAAAAAGGTAGGTATACATCGACTTCAATATGGTACATATCTTTTAATGAATACAGTACATTATACCAATAGATTAGTTGAAATTTTTAATGAATGTGGTAGATATAAATTGAATTTAATATGATAGATATATATCTAATAATATCATATTAATAAGGTAGGTATACATCGACTTCAATATGGTACATATCTTTTAATGAATATAGTACATTACACCATGATCTGACATAGTAATTGAAATTTTTAATGAATATCATACATTACAACAATATATCTGACATATTGTTGAAATTTTTAATGAATATCGTACATTACACCAGTAGATCCCACATAATAGTTAAGGTTGACAACGGATTGAATTGGAACGTATTTTTGTTCGTCTCAAATGTGATCTGATTTTACATTCATTAAACTTATATCCGTACCTGATTCAAAATTTTTTTAAATTTTTTAATATCTAAATCCGATCCGATTTAATATTATATAAATCGTACCTGATTCGACCCGAAATTAATAAAATATTTTTTTAAAATATAAAATATTTTTTAAATGTAAAATATTTAAATATATAATTATATATAAATAAAAAATTAAATAATTAATTAAAAAATTATTTTTATATAATATCGGATTGGATTTGATCGAATTTATTTAAAATTCGATTCGATCTGACCTAAAACTCGATTTAAAAAAAAAAAAATCCTACGAGACCGGATTAGATTGTCCATCCTAATAATAATTAAAATTTTTAATGAATATCGTACATTACACCAATTGTTCTGACACAGTTTTAGTTAAAATTCCCCTGATTTCAACTTTGAACGGATTGATTTTTTTTTCCCTCAAAATTTAAGCTATTTTGAAATTATAAGTACAAAAAAATTTGTAATTATAATTAAGTATTATATCATTAATAATTAAATAAACAAACTAAATAACAAACTATTAGTGCTGAGCTATCCTGACAAAAACAACTTGAAATCATGAGGTAGGAGGTCGGTTACTGCCAAAAGTTAAAGATTCCATTGACGTTTGTGTTTTAACGATCAAATTAGTGCTTGAAAAGGAAGAGAAAAAAAAAATTAAGAGAGAAAGAAGGAAATTACCTGCTTCAAGCTTCTCCAGAGGGATTTGTCATGGAAGATGACTCAGGGCTGTAATTCCAAAGCCCTTTCAGCTCTCCTGTTACCAAAACTAATATGACAGCAACTCCCGAAAAAGGAAAGAAAAATCAGAATGGAGAAAGGGAAGGGAAAAAAGAGGTACAATGAGAGAGTATATGAGATTTTTTATGACAAGCCAGCCTGAAGTAGTCTTTATCAAGGCGGAATTCTGAACTTTGTTACCTAATGTACAAGGAACAAGATAGAGGAGTGCAGGTTGACCATGCCCATTCATTAGATATAAGCCTAGGTATGTGAAGAAGAGGCCTACGATAGGCGAAATTGAAACAAACAAGTATAACTATATATAGCTGCACAATAGTTATTTTGTTGTTATCCAACTCTTTTTAATAGGTTTTCAACCAACTAAATGCAAGAATACACCTCTGATATTCATTCATTTTCACCGATCAAACATCGAGGTTATTCAGTACTTTTAAGTTCACACACAATACTATGCTCAGAAACCTACATGATATGCGAAAATTTAGATTTTGTTTGCTAAGATTAACAACTGTGTTTCACAGACAAAATATGTTTTATTCTGACCTAGGGTGGGAAAGAAATATATATATATATATATATGTATATACTAGTTTTTGACATGTGCGTGACACATAATTTTTATCTCTAAAAATTTATTTTAATAAATAAAATTTTTGATACTATGACATAATGATTTATAATAATAATTTAATTTTAATTTTGATTTTGATATAATATAAGTAAAATTTGATAACTTATGATAAATTTTGATTTTCTTAATTTTTTATAAAATTTTGATAACATTCGATATTAGTTTGATAATTTATGATATAATTTTGGTAACCATTGATAAAATTTAAGCAACCTTTTGATGTAATTTTAGTAATTAATCTCCTAGTAACTTATAATATACTTTTAATAATCATTGATAAAATTTGTATCATTATATATTTAAAATAGATTTTCATAGAAAAGCGCAGGTTTAGTTATATTATAAGATAATTTTCTTTTTATATAATAATATTATTATTTCATTCAAATTTAAAATTTTTTTAACTAAATTTTTTTATTGAATAGGTTTGTGGTAAGTCTATTTTAGTTTCCTAAGATGAAATTTCTAGCTTTATTTCTGCTAGCAATTAAAGTTCAATTTTGAACAACTTTAAGTATAAAAAAAATTTATCAATGATTGGAAATTATGTTATTAATGATTTATTATTATATTATCAATGATTTACTACTAAGCTATTAATTATATACTACTATATTATCAGTGATTTATTATTAAATTAATATTAATTTACTACAATTTATTAATGATTTACTACTTAATTATAAATAATTTACTTTTAAATTGTTGATGATTTACTACTATGTTACTAATGATTTGTTATAAAGTTATAATTAATTTACTATTAATTTTTTGATGATTTATTATAAAGTTATCAATTATTAACTAATTTACTACTAAATTATCACCAATTTACAACTAAGTTATTAGTGATTTACTACTAAACTATCAATAATTTATATATAAATTATCAATAATTTACTATTATGTTATTATGCTTTTACTATTATGTTTGATTTATTGCTTAGTTTTTTATTATTTACTATAAAATCATCACAGATTTATTATTAAATTAACAATAATTAATTATTAAATTATCATTAATTTATATTAAATTATCTATAATTTACTATTAAGTTATTGATAATTAACTATTACTAAGTTACATTAATTTACTTTTAAGTTTTCAATGATAAACTATTAAATTATCATTGATTTATAACTAAATTATTTATGATTTACTATTAAGTTTATCAATTAATTACTACTAAACTAAAACTTATTTACTATTAAGTTATCACTAATTTACTATTAAGATATCATTGATTTATTATTAAGTTATTAATGATTAACTATTAAATTATCACTTATTTTTATTAACTTATCATTGATTTACTAATATATTGTTATGCATTTATAATTATGAAACTCAATTTTAAAAAGGTCTACTAATAATATATGAGAGAATTTTCATTTTATATGATAACGTTATTATTTTATTCAAGTATAAAATTTTTCACTAATTTTTTTTTTATTGAATAGGTTCAAGTTAAATTTATTCTAGTTTTCAAAATGAAAGTTTTAACTTCACTTCTGATAGTAACCTAGGTTCAATCCTTGATAACTTTAAGTATAAAAAAATTATTAATGATTAACAATTAAGTTATTAATTATTTACTGTTATGCTATCAATGATTTAATACTAAACTATTAATGATTTACTTCTAATTTATGAATAATTTACCATTAAGTTATGAATGATTTAACATTAAGTTATAAATGATTTCTATTAAATTGTTGGTGATTTAGCACTAAGTTATTGATAATTATTATAAAGTTATAATTGATTTACTACTAATTTACTAATGATTCACTAAAAAGTTATTAATGATTAATTAACTTACTACTAAATTATCATTTATTTACAACTAAGTTATTAATAATTTATTATTTGTTATTAATCATTTATTGCTAAATTATTAATTTACTACTAAATTATCAATAATTTACTATGATATTTTTATATTTTTACCATTATATTATCATTGATTTACTACTTAATTTTTAATTAATTTTATTATAAAAAATTTATCACCAATTTACTAACTAAAATATCTATGATGGCAACTACAATTTATTATAGATTTATATTTAAATTATATATGATTATTATTAGTAGCATTGAACAATGTATTATGTTTCTATGATTTACACTAAGTTATACTAATCTTACTTTAAATTTTTAATAATTTAACTATAAATTTTCAATTATTTTACTATTAATTTATCATTAATTTACTATTAAGTTATTTATGATTTATTAACTATCAATTAATTACTTATTAAACTAAAAAATTGATTTACTAGTAAATTATACTAATTTACTATTAAGTTATATTGATTTATCAACTAAGTTATCATAATAAATATTTTAAGTTATCAATTTATTTTTTTATATGAATCCTTAATTCAGTACTATGTTATTATGCCATTTTACAACTATATTATAATAATTTTACCAATTAATGTATTATGAGTATTATTATTATATTAGTTTATAATTTACTAAAAAATTATCAATTTTTACTACTAAATTATCATTCATTTGTTATTAACTTATTACTAATTTACTATTAAGTGATCGATGATTATTATTAAGTTAGATCGATTACATTTAAGTTTTCAATAATTAATTACTAAGTTATTAATTATCTACTAATATGTTATTATTGATTTGTATATATCCAAAAAGAAAATAATTACAATGTATGTTAGATGATTTAATTTGTAAGGTAAAGGAAAAAAGAAGAAAAAATTCAAGTTTAAATGACTTGAAAAGCATGAGTAAATGCTTTAAATTTATTATTTGTAGTTTAACACATAATAATAAGTTAAAATCATAATCTTTTATAGTAATGCAAGTATTAAAACTAAATTCAATAAATATATACAATATATTAAGTCAATATTTCTAAGATATTCTTTAAATTTTTAGTCAATGATAAAATAGTACATATTAAGATAAAGTTTTATTTATAATTGGATTGAATTATTAGTTTATGTATTTTCATACCTGTTAGTAAAGTGCAATTACATATAAAAGACTGAAATTTTTGAAATATTTTGTCACCAACGGAAATAATAAACTTTGCCTTATGTTTCTATTTTTAAATATACAATTTTGGGTGAAGATGTTGTTATATATATGATAAAAGTAATGAGAACAAATTTACTAAATAAAATTTATAAAAATTAAACAAACAACAATTCTAAAATAAAATAAATTCACAATAATCACCTTCATATTCTCTATAAAAATTTTCTTCTACTAAACAAAAGATAGTATATTTAATTGTTGCATCATTTTTATTATCATCATTTAGAATAACTTTTTTGATATTTTGATGCCAATCAACTTCTCTATATGAAAAAAGTAAAAAATATTTTGCATTTTCATAGAAAATTCTTTCTACTAAATGAAAAGACAATATATTTTTAATTGTTGTTTCATTCTTATTACTATTATAAAAATGACTTTTTTGATATTTTGATGCCAATCAACTTTTCTATTTGAAAAGAGTAAAAAGTATTATAAGGGTTATAACAACCCAAATAATATTTAACTTTATGTTGTCTTCATGAATAAGTTTGAACTATGATATAATCTCTTTTAAATGAAATATTTGAATTATTTCCTTCAACCCATATTAACAAATGAATGATTATAAACTCGTTGATCTAGATTAATATTTTGCGATAAGAATTTCAAAAATCCTTAGAAAAGAATATTTTTTAATCTCTGCAAAACTTAGGCATAAGAATTTTCATCTAAAATTATCATTAGTATTTTTATCATTTTTGCACTTAAATTTTTATTATGTTGTATTTTTATTTTGTTTTAAAATTTATTACTAGTGATAATAGTATAACTAAAGTAACATGGATTAATCAACTCAGATTTGAAATAATTAAAAACTTAAATTGAGTATAGATAAAATTTTTACTCATTTTGAATTTTAATTTAATTAAAAATAATTTAATATACATAATTATAAAAATTAATTAACTTGCTCGATTTTAATTGATTTTAAAAATTCAACAACTTTGTAGTTATTTAAAAACCCAAAATAATTGAACATAACCAAAATTTGAATTGAAACACTACCCAATCAAAATCCAATATTAGTTATTCATCTTTCATAACAATTTAAAAGTTTTTTTATTTAAGTTTTTCTCTGATTTTCAATGTTTTATTTTTATTGTTTCTATGGTTGAATTAGTTAATTAATTTTAAAAGTATTTCTAAGTTAAAATTGTAATTATAAATAATTGAGTATACTTGTTTTTTATTTGAATTTAGAATGATTTGAATTTAGGTTTTTAAACAAAGAAAAGAACGCACCTATTGTTGAGTGAAATTTGCTTAAGTGCATAGGTGAATAATTGAGTACACTATTAATAGAAGTAGATAATAAAACTTGACTTAACCTAATTGCTCACTGATCCTAAATCTAAAATCCAACACAATTAAATAAAAGATTTATCAAATGAATTTTGCTAATTAATATCTTTAAATTACTTTTAAATTTAGTTAAATTATAATTTATAAAAATTTTATTTTAGATGTAAAATGATAATTAATTTGATGAATTTCAATTTTTTTAAACAAACATTATCTAATTTGACAACTTTAAAAATTTTGATACAATAGTAAATATTTTTTAACTGATTTAAAGAGAAAATGAATAAGTATACAATATTTCTCTAAATAAAAGAGTTTCATATTAATCCTAAAAGATATACAAATGAATAACTCTATTTTTCATAAATTAATAAAGTTATGCATAACTATTCAACCTATCATCTAATTTTCTTACTTAAAATAATCTTTCATTGGTATTTCTATCAATTAAATGTAATTGTATGTTCTATTCATTGAAAGCATAATTTTTTATTTAAAATTTTATTATAAATAAATTTTTGTTAAATAAAAATATTAAAATACATAGTTTTAAAAAATAAAATAAAATAAAATAAATTCCTAACCTTGCTACTTGTTATGTTTTTTTTAAGAAAATTACAATTATGAAAATAAGAAATTTGTTATGCAATACGTATACAATTTATAATGATTTCATAACATAAATTTTCATGAATGAATGTAATTTTTGTATAAACATATTCAAAAGATAGTTCCAATAAATTTTGTCATACCTTGAAAGAATTTACCCAAAACAATTAATTTTATTTCATTTGATTTTTTCACTTATAATAATTTACGTTAGGTCATTCAATACCTAGATGACAAAAAAGAGTGAGTAATTTAATGCAATTGAGAAAGATTAAATAATCTTAAGATATAAATTTATCATAAATATGCATATTAAGATAAAGGTTGAGAGAAAACTAAATCACTTATTGTTTCAATCAAGATGAACAATTCTTATGGCAATTTGATGGGACCCAATCTTGAGTTATTGATAGCTCCAACACCTTTTGAATCATCTAATTTTATTAGTGAAAATTCCAATTAAAGTGTTCAATAAATCACATAATGCTAATTGTTGGTAGAGGGGATGTAACTGATTTCCATTAATTTGATATTAGTTTTTGTTCATGGGAATAACAATTATAAAATTCTAGAAGAAAGAAATACAAAAGAGAAATTAATTATAGAGGTCAGACTAAACTATGATAATAATACGTTAAAGAATTATTTCAAAGGATTAAAAACATTTAATTATGTTATCAATGATCAAATGATTAACTCATAAAAAAGATAAATAATAAAATCTTTAACATATATATAATTAATATACTAAAACAAAAAAAACTTGAAAGGAAAAAAATAGAAAAAAATGCTTCATTATCTTAATTATGATTATCTTTAATGAATTTATTTATCAACATAAACTATATATACAATTTTTTTTACAAAAACTAAATAAAAACAAACTCCATATAATTATTTGAACACTGAGTATAGTTTAGTGTCTACTAAATCTTGTTCAACCATGCTTAGTCTTGTCCTTGACATTAACTCACAAATAAGTTTTAGAATAATTCTAAACTCTTATTTCACTTTAGCCAAAGATTTCTCAAGTTAATTCAATTAAGACTAGTTGAGATACTCTCTTGATCACATAAGGCGATGAATCTCATCTTGATTACTTCATGCATCTTCATATGCTTGATATTATATCCAACAATATTCAACTAAAGCATTATTGATTAGAACCTTAAGTAAAGTCAAAGTATAACATTCATCATATAAGATCATAAGTAATGTCAAGTCAAAATATCACTTACATAACTATCACATGAGAATGTAGCTATAAACACTATGTGAACTACCATATAGCATTCTCATATAGGGTCATATTTAGTGAATTTGTTTCTTGTAATATGCATTTGCATGTTAGCTCAATTTTGCCCAAACGTCAACATATGAGATTGACTGATTGTTTCATAACTAAGAATATAACTATGTGCTAGTCTTAACAGTTTTTGTTAATTTCCTCTTATTGATAAAGTATTGATTGGGAACAATTTTAGAATATATAACTTTTATGCAATGATGGTCTCATAATTATAATCTCATTATAATTCCATTGTAAAGCTTTATTCCAATGACTTTATCACATAAGTATCAACATTGAAATATACGTACACAAGCTTAATGATAAACAAATAAGATCTTTGTGAGATATTAAATATCAAAATATTATAAATATGACAATGTCTTAACCAAAATATAATTAAGTTTAAATGGCAAATACCAACACAACTAAATAAACAAACTTCATGTAATTGTTTTATTCCTATGCACACTAAGTTTTGATCTCGTTCTATTTATATTTTTATTTGATGTGAAAAATCATTCTATTTATTAAAAAAGAGTCTAATAATAAAAATATTATTTAAATTAAAATTTATAAAAAATTAATAATGATATTTTAATCAAGTACTTTCCACATTTTTTAAATTAAAATTTTATTAAAGATATTTTAATTGATCACTTTTAACACTTTTTAATCTAATTATAAAAAAAATTAATAGTAAAAAATTCGTTTAAATTAAAACTCAAGTGAAGCATGGGTATAATTATTCCGTAGTTTTAGAGGCGCCAAAAAATAACAAGTCCATAACGACACAATAACATCCCACCAATTCTGATGCACTCTACCCTGATTTGACTCTAAGAAGTCCACAAATGATATAACCAGGAATCCAAAATCAACCTGCACTTAATCTGTCTGACTGTTTGGCCTGGTAGAGGGATAAAGGCAGCAAAAGTTGAAATAGCTTGACAAGGCTGAAACTCGACTACCCAATATAAATGACTTCAAAAATCAATGACTCAAACATAATGTAACCCAACACAGCTGATAAGATTGCCACCTATAAGTTCCACAGGTTTTAGAATAAAACAACAAGCTACCCTTTAATTTTTATGTAGATAATTTAGAATGTGATACATCTTATATTAAATAAAAAATTTAATTATTAATAAAATAAATTAATTTATATTAATTTTATTTCATATTTAAATAATCATATTAAATAAAAATAATTATCATATGATAAATAATTATAACTATTTGAATAAAAATAAATTATTATTTATAAAGATTATAACTATACAAAAAGTTATAATCAGTTGAATAAAAAGTTTATATTTATTCATTCATTATAAATAAATCTTTCAATATAACTATTTTCTCTATTTCTATTCGAAGAATTTTGAGACTTTGTTGTATCTTAAAAGTAAATATTTTTTTAAAAAATATTCTTTACACCTCAAAGCCAAAAACTTTTTTTTTTATTTTTGCTATTTTCTTGTTTATTTTTTCTAATATTTCATGTCTCCTTAGAGGATTAATCTATGGGGATTATAAACTGAAGTTGTTGCCATTATGGTAGGCTATTGCAAATTGGTCTCATTCCATATAATATTCTAGCTTAAAAGTTACATCCACTATCTTTTAAAGCAGTTTTTCATTAACTTGAAAGCAAGTTGTAGTATCAGAAAGGATCTCATATAAGCAAACTAAGGAAAAAGGTTAATAAGCTGTTGAATCACCTAGAATCTAGATGATCGAATACAATGGTGTCTTACATGTCTCTTCTGCTTTCTGTTTTTTATGCTACCAGTTAGGGAGGGCATAACCAAAAATAAAAGAATAAAAAATAAAAAGAGCCTTTTAATATAGAACTGCAAAAAGAACAAATTAGTTAGCGAAAACTTTCCATCTTGGTATCAGATGATGAAAGCAACAGAATAAAGAAGCGTAGTAGATGAAAGTAAATGCAATAAGAAAACAAGGAAAGAGAATGTCCCCAAATCCAATCATATCATAGCCACCCCGTGGATCAAAAACTCTAGAAACTCTCAAGAGCATGGGAATCGATTCGCCACCACTATTGTCACCTCGAGCAACTATTAG
>NW_019168026.1:11647189-11685269 GCF_002303985.1 Durio zibethinus
AAAAGTGGTGGCTAGTTTCTATATTAGCTGCATTGTGGACCATTTGATTGGCTAGAAACGAACTGGTTTTCGATCATAAAACCTTTATGGTGAATGATCTAATGTTCCTGACAAAGATGAGGACGTTTCACTGGATAAAGGTAGTGGAGAAGAAGGTGGTGATTCAAGAATCGGAGTGGTGGGAGTGCGCTAGAAAGTGTGTTCTGAAATTACAGAATGGTGATAGTAGAGGTGGTGAACATTGGAAACCTCCACCAAAGGGCTTTTGTAACGATTGATTGCTTGAATAAGGAACTTGGTATGGTGAGGTTTGTCACTGTATTACGTGAAGCCAATGGCATGGCTGATGCCTTGGCAAAGCAGGGAGTACATCAGTCGAAATTGTTTGCGGCCTGGCTATGAAGGCACGAAAGGTGACTTGTATAACGTACTCTGTACTGTATCTTGAACATCATTATTAATAAACTTATGATTTAGCAAAAGAAAAAAAATCATGGAATCCTTTTGCCTTTTTATATATCTTCATTATTCTTTGCTCTCATTCTATTTGTTGTGCCTTGTTTATCATTTTAATTTTTATTCTATCAATAAACTTTAATATTATAAAATACAATACCTTTGCATTTATTGGTTACTAGGTAAGCACTCATTTTCTCTTTAGTTAAATATGTTAAGCGGGTTATTCTACATTTAATAAATTTTCAATATCTTGTAGTCTTATATTCAACTTGGACGCTCCATTTGTTGTCAATTAATTTTAAGTTGGATGATTAACATGATATCTTATATTTTCTCCCACACATGATGTGGACCTATTAAAGTGAATTATCTCATATCTAATAAATTTTCAATATTTTATAGTTTTATATTCAAGTTGGGTCCTTTTGCTTATTACTAATTGATTTTAAGTTAGATGCTTAACAAAATATTTTATCCTAATAATCTTTATTCCATGAATTACCTTGACATTTAGGTTATATCATATACTCTTTAGCTTGCGTACTTTATTTGACTACTGACATCCTCCGATTTTGGAGAAAATATGAAGCATTGTGTTTTATGTAAACCAGGCAATGAATACCATCTTGGTACTTATTAAATAGTTCCATGTCCCTTGTTAGTATGGTACTATCTCACATTTAATAAATATTCAATATCCTATAGTTTTATATTTAAATTGAGCTTCTCCACTTATTGTCAATTAATTTTAAGTTTGATACTTAACATGATATCAGAGTTAAGATTCTTTTTGCTGCATTTTCTAAATTTGTCACATGGCCTATTAGTATAATATTATCACACATCTAATAAATATCCAACATCTTATAATCTTATATTGAAGTTGAGCTCTGTTAGTGTGGTGTTATCTCACACTTAATAAATATCTAATATTTTATAATCTTATATTGAAGTTGAGCTCCTCCACTTACTGTCAATTGATTTTAAGTCGGATACTTAACATGATATTAGAGCCATGATTTCTTACCATTACCCTTTTCATTGGATATTTAACATGATATTAGAACCATGATTTCTTTCCATTAACCTTTTCAAATCTGTCACTAATAAGCTTTTTTCATCTTCATCTACACGTGATGGAAACTTGTTAAAGTGTGTTATCTCATATTTAATAAATATTTAATTTTTTATAGTTTTATATTCAAGTTGAGCTCTTCTACTTATTATCAATTGATTTTAAGTTGGATACTTAATATCATCAACCAATGTAGCTTTGAACAAATCATGGTTCACGTAGGTGATAGCCTCCACTTGCACAGGCCGCTAAGAAGGAATGAGCTAATTGAAGGATTCAATTGCATCATTATAATTAATTTGGCTAATATTTAAAGCTTTCTTATTCAATCTAATTAAGCCAAGGCAAGTAGTCATAGATTTTTCCTGAACCAAATCATGGAATCCTCTTGCCTTTTTATATATCTTCATCATTCTTTGCTCTCATTCCATTCGTTATGCCTTGGTTATCACTTTAATCTTTATTCGATAAATAAACTTTAACACTACAAAATACAATACTTTTACATTTATTGGTTAGTACACAATTATTTTCTCTTTAAAATATTTTATTTTAATCTTTATTCCATAAATACGAATATAGTTCTCCTTAGATTGTGTGAATCATATTAAATATAATTATACTTTTCGGTTTTTATTTGAAGCTGTAATTAATTAAAAAATTGCATATATACTACTTCTCTTTAAGATTTTTAGTAGTCTATCACTGATTTTATTTATGAAAAAGAAGTATTACTAAACTTAACACATTTGGTAAAAATAAAACTAATTGATATACTAAACTTGACATTTTTTTTACACAATGAACTGCAGTGTGGGATAGAGATTTAAGCTTCAAACTTATTAATTATCACTCGTTAAAGATAACACATGAACCATAGTTATCTTCTGAGTTGAAAAGAATTACTACCTTCCCAGCAAAAAAGGAAAAACCTATATTGATTCATTCTAAACAAATTATAAGTAGAAGAAAACGCAATAATTATTTTTGTTAAGTAACACGGGGTTTATGAATTTTACCAGATACATTTTTTTTCCTGATTGATCCGAATTATTTCATGAATTTGGTCTTGACTATCACTATTTTAAAAAGATAAAGCATATAAATTTATATACCAAACTTTTTACTTTAATCTAAAGCTAGCTACTATCTTCGGGTAATATAAGGATATAAATTCTACAAGAAAACAAAAAAAGAAACAATGTAGGTGTCCGCATGATACTCCGATTTGATTTTTCCCTTTTGCACCTTTTTTTATTTAAATAAATTTTGCAACGAATGGAATCAATAGATAGAAACGACAAAACAATTCTTTTTTTTTTTTTTTGCTAAGCCAAAATTTATTAAAGTAACCACAAGGTTACAAAGCTAGTAAAGACTAGCAAAAACAAAATCCCCAATACCATTACAAACCTATATGAGTGTCAAAGATCACCTAACAGCAAAACAAAGAAAAACACCCTACAATTTCTCCAGAAAATCCATGAGTAATCAAGATACAAAAACAGGGATCCAAAATATGACCAATTATGAAAGAGCCCACCACACTTGAGTTTTGAAGGAAATATAGACAACTAATCATCAAAAGCAAGAAAAGGATATATTTATGGATTCAGAGATATCAAGTAATGACCAGTCGTTAGAGAATAAAACACACCATCATAAGACATAGAACCACCATGTACCAACTATCAAACACTAGCTGCTAGCATTATCATCTAAATTCCTCTGTTCCAATTCCATTAGCTTCTCAATAATAATTTCTTCATTACCATTAAATGACAACCCGAGACATTTCCCAAGCTCCTAGGTTTTGATGGCCTCTTCTCTATGCATCGAATTTACCCATCAAATATCATTATCTGAAATGCTATTATCCTTTTCAAGGATCACAGAGGGATCAGGAATACACAATGGAACCCTTGAAATCTCCTTCCTACACTACTTTAGTTTTTTCATTTCTTTTTCTTGACTTTATGACCTTTCAGATTCTTCTTACCTGAGTAATCAAAATGGTCGACAATATCTTCACAATTACCACCACACTCCTCATCGTCCTTTTCTAGATCACTCTCATCATTTTGTATAGATTCCCCGTCTTTCTCCTTCTCAACTTCCTCAACTAAATTAGTAGAATTTGAGCTCAGCCGATCTTCTAATGACTTCCTGTCCTTGAATACCCCTTCACCATTACCATATTTAACCATATCTAGACCACCACTAATGTCATGAGGTTCTCCCGCTACTTCATAATAGTTTGGAACCACATCACAGTCATCATAGCTTTTAACTCCTCTTTCACAACTCACTAAAGGATCAAGACTCCAATTATTTTCTTAAATTGGATCAATATTAGGAATATTCAAAGACACCGCACCACTTAGAGACTGCTTGTCATCAATAAAATGGCAGGCTTGTACTGGTTCATCCCCTAACCCTTGGCCTATACATGGTTAGCCACCTCCAAAGACAGATTCTCATGTGACAACACCTTCTCACTGTTTTGCATACTCCCATAACTCCTTGGCCTGTACATGGTTAGACATAAGCTTTTAATATCTCATCTAGATTGATTTTGATAACTAAAGACCCTTTGTCTGAAGAAACTTGAATATGATTATATGCAACACCATAAGAAACAGAAACTGAACTCATAGTAACCTTATCCCCACCAACCATGCAAGAATCAATAATTTTCTTTATTCCAGGTTCCGACAAGCTCTTTTTATGGCTGCAAGAGTCATATTCTTGCCACCTACCTTTAACCACTTCTGCATAAGATTTGCAATTGTTTAAAGGGACCTCAGGCCTACTACTAGGTTCACTAATCTTAGCAGTCTTAGCGTGTTGAACTTGGTCTATAACATCGGTTATTCCTTTCGCTTTGAAAATTCTAAGTTTATAAGAACCAATCCAAATGCCATTTAAAGCTAAAAGTAAATCCTCACAATTCTTAACATTCCTGAAACTAACAAACCCATATCTTTGACCTCGAACATTTCTTTTAGCAGGAATGTATATATTGACAATGTCACCGTACCACTTGAACAAGTCCCAGAAATGAGCAGTGAACCATAGATTAGGGAAGTTAGTAAAATGAAAAGGCACTGAAATACCTTCACCGTGGAAGTTTGCATCAGTTTGCTGGTGTTGCTGATCTCTCTGGCTTGTAGAATGCTACTCTGAAAGTCTCCTTGATTCTCCTTTAGATAGCATCTCCAAATAAACCTGTGATTACGCAAGAACCTCAAGACTAGGATTCACTGTCCTGATGAAAAACTTTTTTCCCACAGCATTAATGAAAACCTCTAAATCCGTGGGCTAATATAGAGGTCGTGAGCGTAGTGGAAATTGGAGCGAGCAGAGCTTTGGACGTGCAAGGACAAAAGAGCAGGTAAGGGCTAGTGCGAGCAAAGGCTTGGGCGAAAAGAGTGTTAAGGAGTGAGGAGTTTTGTCAAATAGTTGGAGGGTGCAAGCTGAGGAGGAGCAACCGCCCAACACGAACACGTTTGGAGTGGGGCCTAGTCGAAGAACAAGCGGCTTTAAGTTTGGGGAAAGTCGCACCGGAGAAAGACACCGGAGGGGGAGCCAGAGGAGCCGGAAGGGGAGCCGGATAAAACAATTCATATCCTATGGATCCCCACTATTTTAGGATGTCCATGTAAGTACCCCAATGAATTTTTTTTTAAAAATTTTTTAACTTTTACTTGGTTTTCCTGGTTTTTCCTCTTTTTTTTGTTCTTGTCTTTTTGTTTTATGTTGTTTAAATTAAAGTATCTTTTTTAATAATTCGTTGAAGTTGTAACGTGACATTTTATTTGATTTTTTATTTTTATTTTTTAATTAAATATATTTTATAAAAAAATTATTAATCGATAAAAATATCAAAACAATTTATATCTAAAAAGTTTCAATTTATCTTGATCCGAGACATCTTATAAAAGGCATGTTTGTAGAGAAACTGGCATCTTGTTGAAGCCAATGGCAACTTGATCGGATTGAGAGTCTGATTATTCTTGGAGCAGAAAGAGGATTGATAGTGGGATTGACTGAATTGTTAATGGTTATAATTGTCTAATAAACAATAATATTTGGGTTCATGCTCCATGATATAGAGCCTGTCCACCTGTTTGTACATTCCAAGTCTTTTTTTTTTTTTTTTTTCTTTTTCTTTTGGCAATTGCTCGTTGTATAAGTTAGGAGAACTGCCAACTCTTCTTCTCTAATTTAAATTTACAAACGATGATCACGATCATGACGTACAATTAAACGTATTGACGAGCTTATCTATTGATAAAATGTTTAAGTTTTTTTTTTTTAAGTATAATATATAAGATTAATTGTTACAAACTTAATTTTAAAGACATACATGAAGAGTAATGGCACATGTATAGTAAAGACTTGTAGGTGATTTATAAAAAGAAGGTATTATAGCAAACTTTATTGAAATAAGTTAACTTATAATTTCATAAAAATTAGATCACTTACTTACTGTTTTTATTATGAAAGCACTTGAATTTTGTGCATCAACTAAAATATTTTTATTTATACCTTAGCTATAAATTATTTATATTTGATAATCTATTGTGAAAAGCAAATTATTAGTTATGGCCCTGGGTCTTGATTGCTAGAGTAAAATTTTCTTTCTCGCCATCAAGGAAGAGAACAGCCACTTAGTGCACGTTTACGATTGCATGCATTTGGTACTGCTATTAGATTTCTTTAAATCTCTTCATTGACCTTCTTCCTACAGTAATCCTCAAATAAATAAATAAATAAATAAATAAATAAATAAATAAAAATAAAATATTGAACAACCTAAAGGAGAGATCGTATAACTAATAAAGAAGAACGTTTCATATAAAGTTTTACACTTACCAAAGTGTGTTTTTTTGGTTAAAGTTGGAGGCAATACTAACTATCACGTGCTAGGAGCTTAAGCCTAGCTACCGTGCGGTCTTAGACGGGAAACTATCATCCGTATGTGTAAGTAAGCATTTAACCAACTCTTTGTGCCGTGCACTAACCGATTGTGCCTTGCACTTATGTTGGAACTCAACCTCCTTGGAGTTAGGAGAAAGCTAGCAAAGGAAGGATTAAGGCAAAAGTAATATATTTACTTTTATGTATGTACACTTGCTCTTGTTGTCACCTATCTCTCTATGTGTATCTCTATGTATGTGTCTCTTTATATCTCTATCTATACAAATGAGGGAGAGGCTCTCCTATTTATACTTGAGCATCCTTAGTGCCTATGGCTTTCATGAGTCCAAGTGTACAGCCATTAAGGGCCTTCTAGAGAGTTCTAGGGTGCCTAGGCCTCAACAAAGTTGGCTAAGGCCTTTCTAAAAACATGCTGGTTTCAGGCACCCTATCTAGCCCCTGGGTCTAGAAAGGTCCAGGCACTTTTGCTGAGTGCCCGCACCTAGCAAGTTCCAAAGCCTTCTTTATCTAGACGTTATTGTACTTTTGTCCAATTGTGTATTTGGCTCTTCTAGAGGATTCTATGCCCACACCATTGGCCTGGGACTAGGCTTATCTAGAGCCTTCTCATATCTAGTGCCCGTACCACTCTTCTAGGGTTGTCTAGAAGCTTTCCTCACCTGGGTGCTATAGTGCCCAGCACTATGTCTATGCCTGGCCTTTCTGGAACCTTTGGTGCTCGTGCACTTAGCCTACCTTCTGGCCTCTCTAGACTCTTATGTGCCTACTTGTTTGGCCTGTCTCTAGGCGGTTCTAGACCCTTCATGCTTGACTGCTCGAACCACATCCTTGGGTGTTCTAGAACCTTCCAACGAGTAGTCTTCATACTTGGCACTGTGCAGCTCACCTCGAGCATACTGCTACACTCTAGCTTTGGCCTTGGCCCGCACACTTGGGTAATATATGTACCTTTATGGCCTCTGTTTTTATCTTTTTTGGTGCTTCATCTGCACCATTTCGAGCGAGTCCCTTTACGCGAACCTCTTGGTCTAGGACTCATGCATGATCCGTGACATTCTCTCCTACTCATTCTAACAACACCCCTAGTTGCTGGAAGAATGCCGATTCTTCACCACATGCTCACACTAGATCAATGTTTGACCCTGGTCCTGATGGTTTTTGGTACACTTTCGTGATCATCCATTTCTCTTGCCTCGATGCTATTGCATCGCTACCAATCGACTTTCAACTAAGAGTCGCCTACTGCATACTCTAATAGAAAGGTCTGGCTGATCCTTTCAGTTCGACTGGTGGCTCTTTGTAACCATATTCTTGCCATCCTCAATGGAAGCTTGAGAGGTCCACTTCTCTCGACTCAATCGAATAGCATCGAGCCTCTCACACCAGTGGAGTCTTCCGGGTGTTGATTGCTACCATTATCCTTGCCGTTGAACTCCTTACAAGACTTCACAATGGCTACAAGTTTGTTCCGTTATAGGCAAACCTTGGGCCTACGTGGTCTCGAACACAAAAAGTAACTAAAGGTAATAGCCTTATTAACTTTGTCCTTCTTAAGCTCTTTGGCCTTTATTGTGCTATCCCAAGGCTTTTCCTTAGCCTCGTATTCTGATAAAGAGCAATTACTCTTGTCTCCCCTACTCAAGTCGCTGTCCCTAGGCTCAGGAGACCTCGTACGCTCATACTTGACCAATGATTTAGCAATGTCAATTGCCTGACTCAAGTCTTGGACCTCACGTCACTTCAACTCAAGTCTTGCCCACAGCTTCAATCTATTGAGGAAGTAGAACAAGGATTCTTGCTCACCCATGTTGGGAACCATAAGTGATAGTTCCAAGAACTCCTAACAATAGTCTCACACTCTTCCCCTTTAAGTGAGCTAATAAAGCTTCATCTGAACTTCTTCTCTCGCATACTCCAGCTTAAACTGTCTTGTTAGTTTCTTCATAAATAATCCTAAGCGGTGCTTGTAGTCTCTTCTTGCTACATGTTATCGCACATTTAATGCCACCATAATAAGGCCACATCAATTAAATATAGGGCAGCGATGCTTACCTTGACTTTTTTTACTGTTCTAACCATTCAAAAGTACTGCTTTATGCCCTACATGAAGTTGTCGACTTCTTTGGCTGAGTGACTTTCCACAAATGGCTTTAGCTTAGGCACCTCCACCCTAGGTCCCAAACACCCGTTTGTAATCATGGCAGCTTGAAATGCAGTAAACTCTCACCTAAGTTGCTCTATCTCTTCTCGCAAGGCTACCACCTGAGCCTCTAGAGCTTCATGGTGCTGCATGAGCACTTTCATCTCCCAAGTCAAGGCACTGTGCATCTCTTCTTTGAGCTCTTCTTGTGTTAAGTCAAGCTCTTGGATGAAATCCTCGGTGTCTGTGAACCAATCTCTCAAATCTCTCATGGCTAACTCATACTTAGCCAATTGAGAGTTTATAGATGACAACATATCCTTCGAACTAGCCCTTCTTTCTTTGCCCATGGGTGGGTGACCCTCTTGTACATCACTCGTGCACTCTGTATGAGGGTCACTGGCCATTTTTTCACCCACATAACACTTCCCATAGCAAGTCAATAGCACAATCGCAAGTTGCTCATGCAACTAAATCGACAACAGCACTTATCGTAACGAAGGTTCTAATCCCACCACAGTCAAACCTATTCTGATATCAACTCAGGTTGGAACTAGCTTTGATACCAACTTTGGTTGGAATTTGCTCTGATACCAACTTCGATTAGAATTGGCTCTGATACCAACTATCACATGTCGGGACTTTAAGTCTAGCTACCGTGCAACCTTAGACAGGAAACTACTGTTTGTATGTCTAAGTAAGCCTTTAATCGACTCTTTATACTGTGCATTAACCACTGTGTCATGCATTTGTGTTGGAACTCAACCTCTTTGGAGTTAGAAAAAAGCTAGCAAAGGAAAGATTAAGGCAAAAGTAATATATTTACTTGATGTATGTACACTTGCTCTTGTTGTCACCTATCTTTCTATGTGTATCTTTATGTATGTGTCTCTCTATATCTATATCTATACAAATGAGGTGGAGGCTCTCCTATTTATAGTTGAGCCCTCTTGGTATCTATGGCTTTTATGAGTTCAAGTGTATAGCCATTAAGGGCCTTCTAAGAGTTCTAATGTGCCCAGGCCCCAACAAGGTTGGCCAAGGCCTTTTTAAAGACCTGTTGGTTTCAGGCACCCTGCTTAGCCCCTAAGTCTAAAAAGGTTTAGGCACTTCTACTAAGTGCTTGTGTCATGGGCTCTGACCTAAGACTCAGAATCTGTGCGGCCTTAGGCTTAGACTCACTTTCTTCTTGCCTAAATCAGCCTAAAATACAAGCGTGCGGGCACTAGAATAATAGAAAGGACAGAATGCGCAAGTTTGACAAAACAAGAGAATAAGAGAATTACTGGAATATGCGTGTATATTACTGAAGCAAAAGTGTATGATGATGTACAAAGAAGGTGATTCCAAGCCTAAGGTCGCACAGATTTTGAGTCTTAGGTCAGAGCCCATGACAGGTGATATCAGAACAGGCCCTGGACCATTTGACTCATGTCAAGCACCTCGAAGGAGGTAGGTAAGATGGCCAGCCTCCGTGATAAGGGCATCACGAGGTTGGGTGAAGGAGAATGTCATGCCAAGCACTCCAAGAAGGAGTAGACAAGGTACTCTAATCTCACATCGAACATAAAAGGAGAGTCACTAGGGTATAAAAAAGTTCACACTACCTTTGCCTTGTGAGACACCTTTTGTAGGACAAAACTATGAGGCCATGAAAGGATAGAGTGAACAATACCTCATAAGAGTGTGAACCAGGACCGTTAGATTGATCTGGGACGTCGAATGAATGCATGCCCAGGTCATGAAGCCGTGTGGGCCTAAAGGTTGAGTCTCGACTTGTGACACTTGCACCTAGTAAGTTCCAAAGCCTTCTCCATCTAGGCATTATAGTACTTTTGCCCAGTTATGTATTTGGCTCTTTATATTAATTTATATTAATTAATATAAACCATCCAGTTTATATTAATTTCTTTCTTCCTTTCTTTGTTTATCTGAATTCTAACTTTTTTTTTCTGATTATATCATTATGGCATCTGATTATTGAAAGAAAATTTAAGTGATATATTGGGATTTTAAGTGACTAGGAATCTTTCAATACTGGAACAGCCAATGATGATGAGAAAAAAATCATTGATATTAGTGCAAAGGGTACTATAGTTTTTGTTAGAAAAAAATAAATAAGAGAAGATAAATAATAGAAAAGAATTTTAGCTTTGAGGCATGAAGAACACTTTTTTTAAGGCAGTTATGCCTTTAGGATACAATAAAGCCTCAAACTCTCCAATTAGAAGTAGTGAAAATGGTTATACTAAAAGATTTATTTATCAAGAATGAATAGACATAAATTTCTATTCAGACGATTATGACTTTCTGTATAGTCATGACTTTTATGAATAATAATCTATTTATATTTAAATGGTTATGACCATTTGTTATGTGATAATTGTTTCTGTTCAAACTTAATTATTTAGAATATGAATAAAATTAATACAAAAATTAATTTTATTTATCAATAATTAAATGTTTCTATCAAATGTGGGATGAACCATATTCTAAACTACCAACAATCCCCACTAACTTGGAATGTTGGTGCTTAATTTCTACCTTTCATATAAATAAATATTATGTATACAAGAAAGTATCTCTCAATTTAAACCTTCAATTAGCATATGTATCTTAGAATTCTAACAAAGTTGATGGTGTCTGTAGATTTAACCTCAACTCCTAGTGTTAGAATTGAAGATATAATACACATAATACTTATTTATTCTTCTGTCAGAGGTTTATAGTTGCTTTTAGAACTATTGTGATCATGTGCTTATCATATTCATAAATATTTATAAGAGAGACCCCAATTCTTTTTATTGAAGCAGCACCACTTCTATGTTTATATAGATAGAGTTTCCATTATGTCTTCATGCATTAGACATTTAAAACTCTATTAAAAGTATAAAACTCATCATCTCCATGTAATGGATCACACTAGTTTCTAAAATTTAAATGGATTTTACTAATATTTAACAAACACATAACAATAACTTGTTTTTACCCATTAAACTTTATAATTAGAGGTTACTAATTCAAAGTTAGGTTCTCATTATTGGTGTCTAATAGTAAGCATTTAAATCCATTCTACTTGTAGTACTATTAAGCAAATATCTTGGAATTCAATTTTCTTTTATGGTAATTACTCCCACTTGATATTAAATATCTAATATAATCATTTCAGGCTAATATATCCAAACTTTTCATTTTGCATATCATTTATATGCTCAAGATATTATTGCCTCATTCTTATCATTTTAAGAAATAGTTGATTTTGGTTGTGGCCACAACTCTATATTTATTAATTTCAACGATTCTATTTCTGTACTTTTATACATTTTTAATACAATTATACTCTAGTATAGTTAGATAAACTCGATGAATAAACCAAATGATTTTAGTTCTTTTAAGATT
This sequence comes from Durio zibethinus, assembly GCF_002303985.1. The sequence goes on from NW_019168026.1 coordinate 11,659,207, forward strand.
TTTTAAGGACTTTTTTATGACTATACTCAAATAAGTGTTTAAAATTATTAGCTTGTATAATTTGCTCATAAAATTATACTAAAATCTTACAACACTATGGTGGTAATTTTTATTTATTTTGATTATTATCACCCCCTATCATGTGTAAGTATGCATTCTTTTATTAAAGAAAGTCTCATTCAATTATTCAAGATATTATATATACTTAATCAAGTTGTCATTTCATTTATTTTTTCACTATTTGGTGTTTTTTTTTTTTTTTTAAGTAGGAGGCCTCCAAATCCACCCTTAGTGAAAGATAACTAACAAATATCTTAATATTTCTATAAAAGTTTCAAAATTTTTATATTTTAATTTAATATAAGAGTTTACATCAAAAAGTAGATTTCAAATATAATAATGCTTCTGTAGTCTCCTTTTAAGATTTTTATATTAATTTATAAACACTTATATGAATCTATTTCATCATGGATACTATTCATAATTTTTTTTATTATTACCATAAACAAAATCATTTTCATCACCTAAATGGATCAAATAGCATTCTTCTTGCTATTATAAAAAGCTTTCATATTCATAAGATCTTTGAATCACTCATGGCTTTCAAAGTAAATATACTTTGAAAATTTCACTATATAAAATCATAAATGATAAATCATTTGTACAATCCATGAATTAGACCATATACATAAAAAAAATTACCACAATATGATCAAGATTATGGCATCAATTTTAGCTTATAGCTATTCTAAGCCAGCCATAATAATCCACATCATACCTACAAATCATGTAGATTTGGCTATTGAAGTTTTCTCATTTATAATGATGGCTTTTTGTGAAAATCAACTATCTCAAATGTTATCATGAGTTTTCAATACATATATTAATTGGTCAATAGCCAATTCCAAGTTTATGACTATTGAAACCTCTAAATTTGATTTCAAAAAAAAAAAGTTATGAGAACTTTATTTCTCCACCATTGTGCAACTTATATATCTCTGTTATTTACTACTTTTAATTGGTCATAACATTTTCGAATATATAATAAATTCAAACTTTATTCATAAGACCAATATGCCTATGTAAAATAAGAGTCCATAATATATTTAACTCTAATTTTATATACTTTCAAAATCATTTCGTGATCAATATGTTCATATCTAGATCACCACTCTCAACACTAGTAAGAATATCGACAGAACTCGGAGGTGAGCCAATATTTAAAGATGTTGAATTCTTGGACTCTTTCACAGAACTTCCTTCAAGATTAAGTTACCACTAGGACATCTATAATGCATAGAACGTGATGATGTTCTAGATACAAAGTCATTATCCTTTTCAACAGAAAATGCTTAAACAGGAGTGGTATTTTGATTACCAATTAAAACAAGTTGGTCTACAGTGTGAACCACACCATCTTTGATAAACATTTTGAAGAAGGTTCCAAGAAGCTTTTCCATGAGAATCTCAGTAATTTTGAGGGAAGAAACCAAGACATATGGATCTTTACATGCTAAAACACCAGCCAAGAAACTTGATATGTTTGTCACACTCAACAGGTTCTAAAGCATCTCTACACTGCTGAAGTACATAAGTTTTCCAATAACTAAAAGACATTTGCGGCGAACAATGCTAATGACACTGGAACCATAGATATGTATAAGAACAGGAAGGAGATCCATTTCAAACTGCTTAAGAAGTTTGAGTTAATCATTCAACAATTTCTCTTAAGCTGAAACCTTAAGAGCATTTCTATTAGTGCCTTCTTGCTTGCCAGAGTTACTAGCAAATGACTTTTCACAATAGATCCTTTCACAAATATATTTAAACTGGTAGGAAGGGAGACAATTCTTTGTGGCAATGAAAGAAGAAGCTCATTTGCTAGATTATCAATGTAAAAAATCTACTCCGTTAGTCTGTTTAAAGCTGGTAGAACAGATGAGTTAGAAAAAATGCCAAAACCTGATAGTATATCTTTAAGTATACCATTGATCCCAAGAAGAAGTAAGCTTTTGCTCCCAGAAGAGACTCATTTGCACATGTTAAAAGAAGTCGAATTAAGCCCATATATGTTGGTGTGCTCAACGATGCCTATCTACCTCAAAAATTACTTATGGAAATGAAAGATGCAGCTTGAGTAACCAATCCATGATTGCACAACTCATCTAATTTAACAAGGGAAGATGCAAAGGCTTCAGTAACCGGGTTAAACAAATAAAAGCATGCTCCAGCACCTTTGACACATTGAGTTCTCTAATACTGATTTTAAAATCATCTCAATTTTTTCCTTATATCTTATTTATGCAAAATTAAACTTGCTCATAATTACCTTTAAATTGTTAGAAAAAAATAAATAAGAAAAGATAAATAATAAAAAGGAATTTAGGCTTTAAGGCGTGAAGAACACTTTCTTATAGGTAATTATGCTTTTAGAATACAACAAAGCCTCAAACTCTCCAATCAGAAGTAGTGAAAATAGTTATACTAAAAGATTTATTTATAATAAATGAACAAACATAAACTTTTATTTGTTAGGAATAGTGACTCAAATCCCATAAGAGATTTATTTAGGATTTGTAAGATATTACTTGATGCACAAGAAAACTTACAGAAAAATAATTCTAAAAGGAAAGAGATTTTTAATAGGTAAGTTTGACTTGTAAAAGAAAATTTCTAAAAGGAAAGAGATTTTTAATAGGCAAATTTATATGGTTATAAATAGGTGAAGTCTTTACACGATTAGATATAAAAAAAATATGTAAGAAAGTTGTAGGATTTTATGGATAGATACCCCATAAGACAACTGAAGATTTACGTCTTATGGGTGTGTATGTTTGTTTATGAGTGGACTAAAAAGGACTGAGAGGGTCTACATAGGTATGATGTATAGGTACATATGGATATGTGTTTGGTTGTGTTGAAAGGGTGCACGTGGGTATATATTTGTTTGGGTTAAAAATATTTCATAGGACTAGAGAAGATTGAGAGAATCTATGGGTATTGATTATTAAGTGGTTGATATGTTTTTATGTATGTTTGTAATTCTCTACAACTAGTGGATCTTATTTTTCATCCATTGATATAGGTTAGTTGGACTAAATCATGTTAAATTATTATCTCTTATGTGCTTTATTAATTGATTGTTCGATTATGCTTCTACTAGTGTGATTTGATTAGAGGTCATTTGGCCTAACAAGTGTATCAGAGCTGTGATAATCTCCAACAAGTTGTATCAAAGCATGGTTCAAGATGTGAAAAGAGCTGAAGGTTTAAGATATGAGAAGAGGCAAGACTAGAGGAGCTTGATTCAAAAGAAAAATTCAAGTTCAAGTTTTGAGAATTAATGATCGATTTGCGTGAAATGTGAAGGCACACAAGAGAAGATAATTATGAAACTTTCATTACAGGTAGAGTCAAGTATGTCTAGTATTAAGACAGATGATTTGATAAAATTTGAGTCAAGGTGAAAATTATTAGAATAGTGACTCAAATCCCATAAGAGATTTGTTAGATATTATTTGATGGCAAAAAGACTTATAAAAGAAGAATTCTAAAAGGAAAGAGATTTTTAATAGGTAAGTATGACTTGCAAAAGAAGAATTCTAAAAGGAAAGAGATTCTTAATAGACAAGTTTGTATGGTTATAAATAGGTGAAGTCTCTATAGTGTTAGGTATGAAAAAAAGATGTAACAGAATTATAAGATATTATTTGATGGCAAGAAGACTTATAAAAGAAGAATTCGAAAATGAAAGAGATTTTTAATAGGTAAGTATGACTTGCAAAAGAATAATTCTAAAAGGAAAGGGATTCTTAATAGACAAGTTTGTATGGTTATAAATAGGTGAAGTCTCTATAGTGTTAGGTATGAGAAAAAGATGTAACAGAATTATAAGATTTTATAGATAGACACCCAATAAGACTACTGAAGATTTACATCTTATGGATGTATATGTTTATTTGTGAGTGGACTAGAGAAGACCGAGAGGGTTCACATAGGTATGATGAATGGGTACATATGGGTATGTGTTTGATTGTGTTGAAAGGGTGCATGTAGGTATGCGTTTGTTTGGGTTGAGAATATTCCATAGGACTAAAGGAGATTAAGAGAGTCTATGTGTATTGATTGTTGAGTGGTTGATATGTTTTGATGTAAATTTATAATTCTTTACAACTAATGGATCTTGTTTCTCAACCATAAACGTAGGTCAGTTAGACCGAATCATATTAAATTGTTGTCTCTTATGTATTTGATTGATTATTTGATTATGCTTCCGCTGACATGAATTAGATTAGGGCTTTTTGTCCAACATTGTTCAGATGGTTATGATCTTCTATATAATCATGACCTTTTATAAATAATAATCTATTTATATTTAAATAGTTATGATCATTAATCATAAGGTAATTATTTCTATTCAAACTTAATTATTTAAAATATAAATAAAATTCATACAAAAATTAATTTTATTTATCAATAATTAAATCTTTCTATTAAATATGGGATGCACCACATTCTAAACTACCAACAGTTTTTGTGTAACAGCATCCACTTTTCTGGCGCTACTCTACTTTTTCATGTCCTCTTAGTTTGTCCGGTTGCTGATTGTACTCTTCTGCATTGACGGTATTCAGGTAATGTAGATACTTTTGCAACTAATGTGTTATTTATCATGTATGTTTGGATCTATGTTCGAATCTGCTAATGGTTAGACAGAGCATGTTCAAAACAGACTATGCTTGTGAGTTATTGGTTTTTTCCCTGTTTTCTTACATTTTTGCAGCTGTTTGTTTGCAAAATGGAAATGCATTACAGAAAATATTAGCACCTCCAAATATATAACCATGCCCAATAAATATATACAAGTAATGATTAGAAATGCTTTGCGTTTGTATTAAGTAACATAAGGTTTGTATTAACTTTGATTGCTGTTGTTTTGCATAGAAGTTGGCTTCAACATTGTTCAGATGAGTTTTGCTTTGCGTTTGTTGACTACCTTAAAATTGATTTTTTTTTTTTTTTTGGGTTTAAAGGGGTATCTGTTTGATGATAACAGTCTTACAGTTGGCGACTACCTAATATCAAGGTGTTGTGGTCTCTTTTATGAAGTAGTTATGAATTATGTTTCGCTCCTTGCCCTAATTCTCTTCACGACTCAGGTTGCTGTAGTACTTCTCTGTTTTGCATTTGTTTATGACATCTTCTGTGTCTTCCTATCACCACTTATATTCCATTAGAGTGTGATGGTTGCAGTAAGTGCTCATCCTTTTGGTTTTTGAATTGATATAACTTTGCTTTGCATTAATTATTGTAAAGCATTGACTAGTCTTTTGGTTTGACTCCATGGAACATATTGAAAATTTGCGTCCAATTGAGCAGCAACATCTTTTCTCATTACTCAATTCAATACCATCAAAATGTCGATAGTGGCAGTTTGTTAATATTGGAAAGCCACGGTCTCATAATTTCCTCGTGATTAGCTGGTGCAGTAGTACTGATGGACATAAATAATAACACAATCAAGTATATGTTGATGGAACAAAGGATGGTTCCCTGCTTGGCTTGGTTGCTGCTATGATTTTTCTCATATGCTTCTCATGTTTGACTTACAAGAAATGATTTCTAGATTACAAAATATGCATAGAGCTACTAAATTGATTTTATTGTATTTTTATTTTGGACTTTTTGCATGCTTGTGGCTACATCTTTTTTTGGGTTTTAAATTCTTTGTTTTCTTTCTCTTTTATGTAATAGACAACATTCCTATCAGAAAGCATGTTGTTGTCAATCATGTAATTTGTAGTCCTAATCTTTCCTGTCAAACAACCAGTTAGACTATGCAATTTGGTTAAGGCCTGAGAATAAGTTTTTAACCCCAAACATCCTTATAGACAAGGCCTATGAAGTGTAAACCAAGCTGGTCTTGTGACAAACTTGTGCTGAGATTTATTTATTAGAAGAGGGCCTATTTAAATGTAAACTCTAAACAGCTAGGTCAAGAAGGCTTTGATACCACATAAAAGAATCAACAGTGTTTTAGATGTCAATTTGTTTGAAGGGTTACTTTCAATGTAAACTGGTTCAATTGGTAGGTCAATTCAGCTGCATAATGTATATTTTTTAAATATGTTTGATGTTGGCACTAGATACTTAATAGTAAAATGTAAAATTCTGCTCCTTGCCCACAATTCCGCTTTAATAAATGCGGTCTTAGCACATAGCAAGTTTCTAATTCATAATCCAAGCTGGCTCCTCTTTTGTTTTGTTTTTCTTTTTATAATTACACTCAACATCCAGTCAACCTAATGCTTATAATATAAAGTGACAGTCCAAGGACGAGCTTTGATCTCTTAACACTTTGCTCCTGCTAATAGGTTGCTCGAGGTGACAATAGTGGTGGCGAATCGATTCCCATGCTCTTGAGAGTTTCTAGAGTTTTTGATCCACGGGGTGGCTATGATATGATTGGATTTGGGGACATTCTCTTTCCTTGTTTTCTTATTGCATTTACTTTCATCTACTACGCTTCTTTATTCTGTTGCTTTCATCATCTGATACCAAGATGGAAAGTTTTCGCTAACTAATTTGTTCTTTTTGCAGTTCTGTATATTAAAAGGCTCTTTTTATTTTTTATTCTTTTATTTTTGGTTATGCCCTCCCTAACTGGTAGCATAAAAAACAGAAAGCAGAAGAGACATGTAAGACACCATTGTATTCGATCATCTAGATTCTAGGGTGATTCAACAGCTTATTAACCTTTTTCCTTAGTTTGCTTATATGAGATCCTTTCTGATACTACAACTTGCTTTCAAGTTAATGAAAAACTGCTTTAAAAGATAGTGGATGTAACTTTTAAGCTAGAATATTATATGGGAATGAGACCAATTTGCAATAGCCTACCATAATGGCAACAACTTCAGTTATAATCCCCATAGATTAATCCTCTAAGGAGACATGAAATATTAGAAAAAATAAACAAGAAAATAGCAAAAATAAAAAAAAAAGTTTTTGGCTTTGAGGTGTAAAGAATATTTTTTAAAAAAATATTTATACTTTTAAGATACAACAAAGTCTCAAAATTCTTCGAATAGAAATAGAGAAAATAGTTATATTGAAAGATTTATTTATAATGAATGAATAAATATAAACTTTTATTCAACTGATTATAACTTTTTGTATAGTTATAATCTTTATAAATAATAATTTATTTTTATTCAAATAGTTATAATTATTTATCATATGATAATTATTTTTATTTAAATATAATTATTTAAATATGAATAAAATTAATATAAAAATTAATTTTATTTATTAATAATTAAATTTTTTTTTTAATATGAGATGTATCACATTTTAAACTATCAACATAAAAATTAAAGGGTAGCTTGTTATTTTATTCTAAACCTGTGGAACTTATAGGTTGCAATCTTATCAGCTGTGTTGGGTTACATCATGTTTGAGTCATTGATTTTTGAAGTCATCTATATTGAGCAGCCGAGTTTCAGCCTGGTCAAGCTATTTCAACTTTTGCTGCCTTTATCCCTCTACCATGCCAAGCCGTCAGACAGATTGAGTGTAGGTTGATTTTGGATTCCTGGTTACATCATTTGTGGACTTCTTAGAGTCAATCAGGGTAGGGTGCATCGGAATAGGTGGGATGTTATTGTGTCATTACGGACTTGTTACTTTTTGGCGCCTCTAAAACTACGGAATAATTATACCCATGCTTCACTAGAGTTTTAATTTAAATGAAATTTTTATTATTAATTTTTTTTTATAATTAGATTAAAAAGTGTTAAAAGTGATTGATTAAAATATTTTTAATGAAATTTTAATTTAAAAAATATTGAAAGTACTTGATTAAAATATCATTATTAATTTTTTTTATAAATTTTAATTTAAATAATATTTTTATTATTAGACTCCTTTTTTAATAAATAAAATGATTTTTTACATTAAATAAAAATACAAATAGAATGAGATTAAAACTTAGTGTGCATAAAAATAAAAAAATTATATGAAGTTTATTTATTTAGTTGTATTGGTATTTGCTCTTTAAATCAAATCATATTTTGATTAAGATATTGTCATATTTGTAATACTTTGATATTTAATATCTCACAAAAATCTTATTTTTTTATCGTTGAGCTTGTGTACATATATTTCAATGTTGATGCTTATGTAATAAAGTTATCAGAATATAAATAAAGCTTTACAAGAAAATTATAATAAGATTATAATTATGAGACCATAATTGCATAAAAGTTATATGTTCCAAAATTATTTCCAGTCGATACTTTATTAATAAGAGAAAATTGACAAAAACTGTTAAGACCAGCACACAGTTATATTCTTACTTATGAAACAAGCAATCAATCTCATATGTTGAAGTTTGGGCAAAATTGAGCTAATATGTAAGTGCTTATTATAAGAATAAGTTTACTAAATATGACCTTATATGAGAATGCTATATGGTAGTTCACATAGTGTCTATAGCTACATTCTCATGTGATGGTTATATAAGTGATTTTTTGATTTGAGATTACTTATAATCTTGTATGATGAATGTTATAATTTGACTTTACTTAAGGTTCTAATCAATAATGCTCTAGTTGAGTATTGTTGGGTATAACATCACGTATATGAAGATACATGAAGTAATTAATATGAGACTCATTGCCTTATGTAATCAAGAGAGTATCTAGACTAGTCTTAATTGAATTAACTTGAGAAATTTTTGGCTAAAATGAAATAAGAGTTTAGAATTATTCTAAAACTTATTTGTGAGTTAATGTCAAGGACAAAACTAAACATGATTGAATAAGATTTAGCAGACACTAAACCATACTTAATGTTCAAATAATTATATGGAGTTTGTTTATTTAATTGTTGTAGAAACAACTATATATATATATATATGTATATAGCTTATGTTGATAAATAAATTCATTAAAGATAATCATAATTAAGTCATTGAAGCATTTTTTTCTATTTTTCCTTTCATTTTTTTGTTTTAGTATATTAATTATATCTATATGTTATTATTTTTTTATTTATCTATTTTATGAGTTAAACATTTGATCATTGATAACATAATTAAATGTTTTTAATCCTTTCAAATAATTTTTTAATGTATTATTCTTATCGTTTAGTCTGACCTCTATAATTAATTTCTCTTTTGTATTTCTTTCTTTTAGAATTTTATAATTGTTATTCCCATGAACAAAAACTAATATCAAATTAAATGCAAATCAATTACATTCCCTCCACCAACAATTAGCATTATGTGATTCATTGAACACTTTAATTCAAATTTTCACCAATAAAATTATATGATTCAAAAGGTGTTGGAGTTATCAATAACTCAAGATTGGGTCCTATCAAATTGCCATAAGAATTATTCACCTTGATTGAAACAATAAGTGATTTAGTTTTCTCTCAACTTTTATCTTAATATGCATATTTATGATAAATTTTTATCTTAAGATTATTTAATCTTTCTCAATTGCATTAAATTACTCATTCTTTTTTGTCATCTAGGTAATTGAATGACCTAACGTAAATTATTATAAGTAAAAAGTATCAAATGAAGTAAAATTAATTATTTTGAGTAAATTCTTTCGAGGTATGACAAAATTTATTGGAACTATCTTTTGAATATGTTTATACAAAAATTACATTCCTTTATGAAAATTTATGTTATGAAATCATTATAAATTGTATACGTATTGCATAACAAATTTCTTATTTTCATAATTGTAATTTTCTTAAAAAAAACATAACAAGTAGCAAGGTTAGGAATTTATTTTATTTTATTTTATTTTTTAAAACTATGTATTTTAATATTTTTATTTAACAAAAATTTATTTATAATAAAATTTTAAATAAAAAATTATGCTTTCAATGAATAGAACATACAATTACATTTAATTGATAGAAATACCAATGAAAGATTATTTTAAGTAAAAAAATTAGATGACAGATTGATTAGGTGTGCATAACTTTATTGAGTTATGAAAAATAGAATTATGCATTTGTATATCTTTTAGGATTAATATGAAACTCTTTTATTTAGAGAAATATTGTATACTTATTCATTTTCTCTTTTATATCAGTTAAAAAATATTTATTGTTGTATCAAAATTTTTAAAGTTGTCATATTAGATAATGTTTGTTTAAAAGAATTGAAATTCATCAAATTAATTATCATTTTACATCTAAAATAAAAATTTTTATAAATTATAATTTAACTAAATTTAAAAGTGATTTAAAGATATTAATTAGCAAAATTTATTTAATAAATCTTTTATTTAATTGTGTTAGATTTTAGATTTAGGATCAGTGAGCAATTAGGTTGAGTCAAGTTCTATTATCTACTTCTATTCATAGTGTACTCAATTATTCACGTATGCACTTAAGCAAATTTCACTCAATAATAGGTCCATGCTTTTCTTTGTTTAAAAATCTTGATTCAAATCATTCTAAATTCAAATAAAAAACAAGTATACTCAATTACATATAATTACAATTTTACTTTAGAAATACTTTTAAAATTAATTCGCTAATTCAACCATAGAAACAATAAAAATAAAACATTGAAAAACAAGGGAAATACAAAAATAAAAAAAAATTTAAATTGTTATGGAAGACAAATAACTAATATTGGATTTTGATTGGGTTACTATTTCAATTCGAATTTTGGTTATGTTCAATTTTTTAGGTTTTAAATAACAACTAAGTTGTTGACTTTTTAAAATCAATTAAAATTGAGCAAGTTAATTAATTTTTATAATTATGTATATTAAATTATTTTTAATTAAATTAAAATTCAAAATGAGTAAAAATTTTATCTATACTCAATTTAAGTTTTTAATTATTTCAAATCTGAGTTGATTAATCCATGTTACTTTAGTTATACTATTATCACTAGTAATAAATTTTAAAACAAAATAAAAATACAACATAATAAAAATTTAAGTGCAAAAATGATAAAAATACTAATGATAATTTTAGATGAAAATTCTTATGCCTAAGTTTTGCAGAGATTAAAAAATATTCTTTTCTAAGGATTTTGAAATTCTTATCGCAAAATATTAATCTAGATCAACGAGTTTATAATCATTCATTTGTTAATATGGGTTGAAGGAAATAATTCAAATATTTCATTTAAAAGAGATTATATCATAGTTCAAACTTATTCATGAAGACAACATAAAGTTAAATATTATTTGGGTTGTTATAACCCTTATAATACTTTTTACTCTTTTCAAATAGAAAAGTTGATTGGCATCAAAATATCAAAAAAAGTCATTTTTATAATAGTAATAAGAATGAAACAACAATTAAAAATATATTGTCTTTTCATTTAGTAGAAAGAATTTTCTATGAAAAATGCAAAATATTTTTTTACTTTTTTCATATAGAGAAGTTGATTGGCATCAAAATATCAAAAAAGTTATTCTAAATGATGATAATAAAAATGATGCAACAATTAAAATATACTATCTTTTTGTTTAGTAGAAGAAAATTTTTATAGAGAATATGAAGGTGATTATTGTGAATTTATTTTATTTTAGAATTGTTGTTTGTTTAATTTTTATAAATTTTATTTAGTAAATTTGTTCTCATTACTTTTATCATATATATAACAACATCTTCACCCAAAATTGTATATTTAAAAATAGAAACATAAGGCAAAGTTTATTATTTCCGTTGGTGACAAAATATTTCAAAAAATTTCAGTCTTTTATATGTAATTGCACTTTACTAACAGGTATGAAAATACATAAACTAATAATTCAATCCAATTATAAATAAAACTTTATCTTAATATGTACTATTTTATCATTGACTAAAAATTTAAAGAATATCTTAGAAATATTGACTTAATATATTGTATATATTTATTGAATTTAGTTTTAATACTTGCATTACTATAAAAGATTATGATTTTAACTTATTATTATGTGTTAAACTACAAATAATAAATTTAAAGCATTTACTCATGCTTTTCAAGTCATTTAAACTTGAATTTTTTCTTCTTTTTTCCTTTACCTTACAAATTAAATCATCTAACATACATTGTAATTATTTTCTTTTTGGATATATACAAATCAATAATAACATATTAGTAGATAATTAATAACTTAGTAATTAATTATTGAAAACTTAAATGTAATCGATCTAACTTAATAATAATCATCGATCACTTAATAGTAAATTAGTAATAAGTTAATAACAAATGAATGATAATTTAGTAGTAAAAATTGATAATTTTTTAGTAAATTAATAATAATATAATAATATACGCATAATACATTAATGGTAAATTATTATAATATAGTTGTAAATGCATAATAATATAGTACTGAATTAAGGATAATATAAAAAATAAGTGATAACTTAGTATTTAATTATTGATAACTTAGTGATAAATCAATAATAACTTAATAGTAAATTGTAGTAATTTACTAGTAAATCAATTTTAGTTTAATAGTAATTAATTGATAGTAATAAATCATAAATAACTTAATAGTAAATTAATGATAAATTAATAGTAAATAATTGATAATTTAATAGTTAAATATTAAAAATTTAAAAGTAAATTAGTATAACTTAGTAGTAAATCATCGATAACATAATAATTGATCAATGATAACTTAATAATAAATCATATATAATTTAATATAAATCTATAATAAATTGGTAGTGCATCATAGATAATTTAGTTGTAAATTGGTGATAAATTTATAATAAATAATTAAAAATTAAGTAGTAAATCAATGATAATATAATGGTAAAAATATAAAAATATCATAGTAAATTATTGATAATTTAGTAGTAAATTAAATATTTAGCAATAAATGATAATACAAATAAATAATTATTAATAATTAGTTGTAAATAAATGATAATTTAGTAGAGTTATTATCATTAATAACTTTTTAGTGAATCATTAGTAAAATAGTAGTAAACTCAATTATAACTTTTAATAATTATCAATAACTTAGTGCTAAATCACCAACAATTTAATAGAAATCATTTATAACTTAATGTTAAATCATTCATAACTTAATGGTAAATTATTCATAAATTAGAAGTAAATCATTAATAGTTTAGTATTAAATCATTGATAGCATAACAGTAAATAATTAATAACTTAATTGTTAATCATTAATAATTTTTTTATACTTAAAGTTATCAAGGATTGAACCTAGGTTACTATCAGAAGTGAAGTTAAACTTTCATTTTGAAAACTAGAATAAATTTAACTTGAACCTATTCAATAAAAAAAAATTAGTGAAAAATTTTATACTTGAATAAAATAATAACGTTATCATATAAAATGAAAATTCTCTCATATATTATTAGTAGACCTTTTTAAAATTGAGTTTCATAATTATAAATGCATAACAATATATTAGTAAATCAATGATAAGTTAATAAAAATAAGTGATAATTAATAGTTAATCATTAATAACTTAATAATAAATCAATGATATCTTAATAGTAAATTAGTGATAACTTAATAGTAAATAAGTTTTAGTTTAGTAGTAATTAATTGATAAACTTAATAGTAAATCATAAATAATTTAGTTATAAATCAATGATAATTTAATAGTTATCATTGAAAACTTAAAAGTAAATTAATGTAACTTAGTAATAGTTAATTATCAATAACTTAATAGTAAATTATAGATAATTTAATATAAATTAATGATAATTAAATAATTAATTATTGTTAATTTAATAATAAATCTGTGATGATTTTGTAGTAAATAATAAAAAACTAAGCAATAAATCAAACATAATAGTAAAAGCATAATAACATAATAGTAAATTATTGATAATTTATATATAAATTATTGATAGTTTAGTAGTAAATCACTAATAACTTAGTTGTAAATTGGTGATAATTTAGTAGTAAATTAGTTAATAATTGATAACTTTATAATAAATCATCAAAAATTAATAGTAAATTAATTATAACTTTATAACAAATCATTAGTAACATAGTAGTAAATCATCAACAATTTAAAAGTAAATTATTTATAATTAAGTAGTAAATCATTAATAAATTGTAGTAAATTAATATTAATTTAATAATAAATCACTGATAATATAGTAGTATATAATTAATAGCTTAGTAGTAAATCACTGATAATATAATAATAAATCATTAATAACATAATTTCCAATCATTGATAAATTTTTTTATACTTAAAGTTGTTCAAAATTGAACTTTAATTGCTAGCAGAAATAAAGCTAGAAATTTCATCTTAGGAAACTAAAATAGACTTACCACAAACCTATTCAATAAAAAATTTAGTTAAAAAATTTTAAATTTGAATGAAATAATAATATTATTATATAAAAAGAAAATTATCTTATAATATAACTAAACCTGCGCTTTTCTATGAAAATCTATTTTAATATATAATGATACAAATTTTATCAATGATTATTAAAAGTATATTATAAGTTACTAGGAGATTAATTACTAAAATTACATCAAAAGGTTGCTTAAATTTTATCAATGGTTACCAAAATTATATCATAAATTATCAAACTACTATCGAATGTTATCAAAATTTTATCAAAAATTAAGAAAATCAAAATTTGTCATAAATTATCAAATTTTACTTATATTATATCAAAATCAAAATTAAATTATTATTATAAATCATTATTCATAGTATCAAAAATTTTGTTTTTAAAATAAATTTTTAGAGATAAAAATTATACGTGTCACACACATATCAAAAACTAGTATATACATATATATATTATATATATATATTTCTTTCCCACCCTAGGTCAGAATAAAACATATTTTGTCTGTGAAACACAGTTGTTAATCTTAGGAAACAAAATGTAAATTTTCGCATATCATGTAGGTTTCTGAGCATAGTATTGTGTGTGAACTTAAAAGTACTGAATAACCTCGATGTTTGATCGGTGAAAATGAATGAATATCAGAGGTGTATTCTTGCATTTAGTTGGTTGAAAACCTATTAAAAAGAGTTGGATAACAACAAAATAACTATTGTGCAGCTATATACAGTTATACTTGTTTGTTTCAATTTCGCCTATCGTAGGCCTCTTCTTCACATACCTAGGCTTATATCTAATGAATGGGCATGGTCAACCTGCACTCCTCTATCTTGTTCCTTGTACATTAGGTAACAAAGTTCAGAATTCCACCTTGATATAGGCTACTTCAGGCTGGCTTGTCAGAAAAAATCTCATATACTCTCTCATTGTAACTCTTTTTCCCCTTCCCTTTCTCCCTTCCGATTTTTCTTTCCTTTTTCAGGAGTTGCTGTCATATTAGGTTTGGTAAGAGGAGAGCTGAAAGGGCTTTGGAATTACAGCCCTGAGTCATCTTCCATGACAAATCCCTCTGGAGAAGCTTGAAGCAGGTAATTTCCTTCTTTCTCTCTTCTCAATTTTTTTTTTCTTTTCCTTTTCAAGCACTAATTTGATCGTTAAAACACAAACGTCAATGGAATCTTTAACTTTTGGCAGTAACCGACCTCCTACCTCATGATTTCAAGTTGTTTTTGTCAGGATAGCTCAGCACTAATAGTTTGTTATTTAGTTTGTTTATTTAATTATTAATGATATAATACTTAATTATAATTACAAATTTTTTTGTACTTATAATTTCAAAATAGCTTAAATTTTGAGGGAAAAAAAAAATCAATCCGTTCAAAGTTGAAATCAGGGGAATTTTAACTAAAACTGTGTCAGAACAATTGGTGTAATGTACGATATTCATTAAAAATTTTAATTATTATTAGGATGGACAATCTAATCCGTCGGTCTCGTAGGATTTTTTTTTTTTTTTAAATCGAGTTTTGGGTCGGATTGAATCAAATTTTAGATAAATCCAATTAAATCCAACTTGATATTATATAAAATAATTTTTTAATTAATTATTTAATTTTTTATTTATATATAATTATATATTTAAATATATTTAAAAATATTTTATATTTAAAAAAATATTTTATTAATTTCGGGTCGAATTAGGTACGATTTATATAATATCAAATCGGATCGGATTTAGATATTAAAAAATTTAAAAAAATTTCAAATCAAGTACAGATATAAATTTAATGAATGTAAAATCAGATCACATTCGAGACGAATAAAAATA
The DNA here is from genome assembly GCF_002303985.1 of Durio zibethinus. The sequence continues at coordinate 11,675,369 of NW_019168026.1, forward strand.
CGTTTCAATTCAATCCGTTGTCAACCTTAACTATTATGTGAGATCTACTGGTGTAATGTACGATATTCATTAAAAATTTCAACAATATGTCATATATATTGTTGTAATGTATGATATTCATTAAAAATTTCAATAAAAATTTTAATTATTATGTCAGATCATGGTGTAATGTACTATATTCATTAAAAGATATGTACCATATTGAAGTCGATGTATACCTACCTTATTAATATGATATTATTAGATATATATCTATCATATTAAATTCAATTTATATCTACCACATTCATTAAAAATTTCAACTAATCTATTGGTATAATGTACTGTATTCATTAAAAGATATGTACCATATTGAAGTCGATGTATACCTACCTTTTTAATATGATATTATTAGATATATATCTATTATATTAAATTCAATTTATATCTACAACATTCTAATATAGATATATTTTAATGAATATTTTATTAATATGAGACACAGTTGTGTTAATATGATATACAGTAGCAGATCTTGACATGGGGTCAATTAAAATTACATAAATTTTTATTTGTTATGTTATTCAAATTTAAGATTTAGTGTCAAATATAATATATGTTCAATAAAAATATACTAATTTGTCTTTATTTTTAGAGTTCAATCTCGATAATCATGTTTATTATATGTGTCAAACACATATACTTAAAAAAATAAAGATTTCAAAAAATTAACATAATTTATTTAGTGTTTTATAACAAAAAAACCATAAATACATAAAAAAAGTACCGACCAAAAAAAAAAACCTTTGGTATGTGGTTAAAAAGTTGTAATCTTATTGAAAAAACTAGAAAGTTAATTTATTTTTTTTAAGTTTACATGAATGTGATTTAATATTTATTACAAATCTATTATTTTTAAGAGTTCGGGAATAATAATTGTAGATATAATAAATAAACAAATAATAATGTGATTTTAATTTTTTAAAAATTACAATTGTTAAACTTAAATTAAAAATAAAAAATATAATTAACAAATAACAATTTTTATTTGAGAACTAATTAAAATAAATTAATATATATAAAATAATTATAATATATATAATATAATATATATTAAAGGATTGAAGAGTATTAAAAACAATTGCTTATACAATTGTCTTTCAACACCTATTCATATAAAGAAGCACATCATGCTATCATATAAAATAGTGATAAACGCTTGGGCCATTTTTTCATCTATGAATAATAAATTATGAAAAATTTAAAAGTTAAGAAAGTTAAAAATTTATTACCAACAATTGCCTATTTTGTTTTACAAGTTGTTAATATTTTAAGCTATTATAACTAGACTCATTAATGAAACAAATGTTTAAGTAGCTCTTCATTTAGCTATCTAGGATAGGCATTAAAAGGTTTGCAAAATTTTGAGGGGGCTAAGAGCCCCTCAGGCTCTCATGAGGCTCCGCCTCTGGTGATATATATTGACTTCAATGTATATATCTAGAAATCAATATATATCTACCATATTTTAATGCATATGGTAATGGTATTATTAGAATATGGTACATATACGTTGTCTTCAATATATATATATATATATATATATATCATATTGAACTCTATATATCTGCCATCTTTTAATGCTTATGGTATTATTAGAACATGATAGGTATATGTTGTCTTCGATATATATCTATCACATAAATATGGTAGATATATATTGACTTAAGAACTAATATTATTGTCTCACTTAATAATTGCAATTAAATTTTTCAGTTTGTGTATCTATGTGTCATAACGTTTAGATATGGAGATTTATCGCTAAACATTGGCTTTAAGAGTTGTCACAAATCTTTTTTATCTAAGTGCGATTGGTCACCTAAGGCATTATCCTTTTAAGGAACATCTAAGCCTAAGGATCCCTAAAAGAATAGGTTTAGGTCTACTAACCAGAACAGAGTTCGGGAGTACGGTTACGTGTGAGGAAGTTATAGCACCCTCACAACGCTTATTGAAAGATAGTACTAGCTTAATTTTGTGTTATCCAATAAGCTTTAAAAATTTACCAAGTAATTAATTATTGAAAATTATTCTCAATTGACTCTAATACTTTTAGTAGAAAATTAAAAAAATTTCCTTACCTCAAGAGTATGTAAGGAAACTATTGTTTCACTTGCAGAGGCTCTATCGTCGAATTATTTAACATTCAAGAAAATTCAAAAAGGAAAGAAATAAAATGAAAAAAAATGATTCAGCTTTAGATATAAATCTTTTTCTCTTAAAAAACTCATTGCTTTTGTATAAGAAAAATTGATACTTTCAACTTTTCCTTAAAAGCATTTGAGAGTTTCTATTTTAAGAAAAATTGATACCTTCAACTTTTCCTTAAAACATTTTTTTTTAAAGAAAATTGGTACTTTCAACTTTTTCCCAAAATATTTTTTTGAAACTTTAATTTTGAGGAAAATTGATACTTTCAACTTTTTCCTCAAAAATATTTTTTATAAATTTATTTTCAAGGAAAATTGATACTTTTATCTTTTCCTCAAAATATTTTTTAGAAAATTATTTTCAAGGAAAATTGATACTTTTAACTTTTCCTAAAAAAAAAATTGATAATTCAACTTTTCTTCCAATTTTAAAATTATTTTTTAAAATTTTTATTTTATAAAAAAAACTCACTCAAAAAATTTAAATAAATAAGTAAAATAAAAAGAAAAAAAATTACCGAAAAGGTTTCGACTCAGCTCAGAAAAATTGACTCAAAGCGCGGTTAATGGACCGGCTCGACTCGGTTCAACCAAGGCAGGGACGCGGTTTGCAACGCGAGCCAAGCTCGGGTTGGGTCATCCTAGTGAAAACGCACAAATCCTGGGCAACCACTACGCCAAAACGACGTTCATTTCAGGACCCTATAAAGGCCAAATTCTTTCTTTTTGCTTCAGATCCCCTTTTCCAAAGTCTTTCAAAAGAACCAAAGCAAAAATGAACTCTTGTCCCTCACTGCGAGTCTGCTTTCAATGCCAATGTAACAGATGCCAATGTAACAGCCCAAGCTTGAAGTAGAAAGAATTTACTCAACTTTGCTTGATTGGGATTGCTGGGAATACGGGTTATTTAAAAGATGCCCGAAAAATCAAAATTCCCTATGAAACAGTTTAAACTTGCTTGGTATCCAACATGAGAACAAATAAACAGCTTCCTGCACCATATTTGCTTACAAGATGGTGACAGATTTAGGTGCATCAGTTCTTGGCCCTTAAAGAAACCGATACATGTATAATGTTCCAACAGAGTCACCCATCTCTTCCTCAAATAGCAAACCTAATCACTTCAACCACTAGGCGAGTGTAGCATGGGCAATCTCCTGGCAACCTTGTGAGTTAGTTTACATGAGGACATCCAAAGGAACCTCATGTTGTAGTAGTGATGCAAACCAAAAAGCAAAGTTGCATCCCAAATGGGCTATCCCTAATCTCAAGCTTTTGCAATTGTGGCAGCTCTCAAGTTACATATTTCACCCCCATGTCACTATCTCCGGCAAAAGCAACTGACAATGTGCATATCAATTTCCCATATTTTTTTATATAATCAAAAGCTTTATCTGCCAGTAAACTAGGTACAGCAAGGTGAGTAAGCTTCTTACAATTCATAACAATGGCTCCAAAACCATCATCCATAGGAGCTCCAGTCACAGCATCAGGCTTGCGACGCTTCATTATGCATAGCCGGAAAAGAATAAGACTCTGGACAGTTCTTGACATTGCTATGACAGCAGCATTAGTCATCCTCTGGAAAAATACATAATGGATTGCAATTTTTCAACAACCCTCAGAAATAGCTTGGAAGCCCACTTCAGAAAGGGGGCTATCACTATCCTCACTAGCATCAATACGAAAACCCGAAGCTCACGTAATTCCTGCATGTTGCAGCCACTGCTTTGAAGTCCTTCATTCACATATTGAATCAAGGATCTATAAAACCTGGAGCTTGTGGCAGTTCCCTATAATTGCTTAAGTTGTTCTGCATTGATGTTGGCATAGCTGAAATTCAAAGATGTTAGATTTGCACAACAGGGTAATTACGGGCAGATAATTTAAAATTATTTCCCTAAATTCAGAGAGACAAACTAAAGATCTGCAAGCAGCAAAAGCAGTTCGGTAATCAGGTTCTTCATCACCTTGCCTTGCAACCTCTAGCGGGCTAAATGATCCTATCCCAAGGTGTGTAACCTGCGGAGCTCGAGTCATCAAGTGATATAGCTGCCCAATTGAAACATATCGGTTGAGGCCTAAGTTTCTTAAGTGAAAGGAGACCTTGCAACCAACCTTTCCAATTGCCTCAAAATTTATTGGGCATTCTACACAATCAAATATCGACGACTCAAGATGAGATTCACCCTCAGGAAAATAGGATATCCAATCTGTATCATCATCTGTAACCTCAGAATCAATCAGATCAATCACCCTCAGCTGTCTGCACTTGCTAACAAAAATAGCAAGGCCACTAGTTCCAAACCCATCACAGCAAGCGAGAATAAGCTCTTTAAACCCTGAAAACGACTCGACCAACATTTTCAGATCATCATCCGTCACGGTTATGAACTTTAGGTAAACTTTTTCCAGCCAAGGGCAAGCCTTGGCCATCGCCAGCTCCCAAGGACTGAAGCGGGCCCCCCAATTGTGCAGCATTAGGTTAAAATCCATGAACATGGGCTTCCCTTTCAAGTGAAGAGCCCTCACCCTGATGAACCTGGCCATCGCCTGACCCGACGAAATCGCGTAATAGTTCCCTATGAACAACTCAGATCGCGTCAGTGCCTCAACCCGGTACCACAACTTGTACACCAATGAGAAAGCGTTTCGATCCCACCTCGACATCACAAAGTGGAGCACATTTTCCAACATGTTCTCCAGAACCTGGTCCGAGTACAATGGCTGGAACTCTGGGTGACCCGACCTAGACCTGGTGGCGTTACAGTTTCGTGCCTTGTTGGAAGTGAACTCAAGATCTGATGGAGGAGATTGCTACCTTTCGTCGTCCTCAGACATTTGCTTTTCTAAACACCTTGTTTGGGTTCTGTTTTCTCTCCGTTTTCTTTTGTATGCTTTCTGTGTGTAGCTTTGGGGTTCGATTACTGGCAATGGGTGCTGTAGGTTTCTATCAAGATCATTTGTAAGCTTTTTTTAGATTGTTTTAGTGCAAGTGGGAATGTGAGTGACTTTGGTTTTGGCAAGTTTGGCTGACGGATTTTGAGGCGAAAACCAGGCTGGGGAATAAGGACGATTGCATGCCTTATGTATCTGTGAATGGTGGTACTTTGTCTCCCACTGTGTTTTTGCCTATCTGATTTTCCCTGATCCTCTGTTCTCCTGTTGCTCTTACTGCCTATCTTGCTGTGAATTGACATGATTTATAAAACTTTATGATTAAGTTTCAGTTCAATTCTGATTACCATCCAAGGCTAAAGATTAGCATCTAATTATGCTCTCTGATAACAATCATCACCAAGCTTAATCTCATTCTTTCAACTTTTTTTTTTTTTAAATTAATCAATGGAAAAAGAAAAAAAATAGACCATAAAATAAAAAAAAATGATAAATACGAAATAAAAAAATCTAAAATAAAAATCTTTACAACCGAGCTTGGATTAGTCTTAATTGACAAAAATATCCCAGACAAAATGGGGTGTCTACAATATGTAAAATATAAAAATTATCATGTGAAATTCATATCGATATATCAAACACAAAATATATATTTTATTTTTGTCAAACCATAAACAATTTTCACTAAATTTTAAATCTATTGCTTTCATGTCTTTTTTTCGTATATAGTTTTTATATTGTTTTTAAAATTTTTAGGTCTAATTGAAATAGATGAATTTAAAATATTTTTAAAAGGTTGCAAACATAAAATTTTGGTTTTAAATTGATCTAAATTTGTGGAGACCCGACTTAATTCTTGGAGTATTGTCCACTTTGATTAAAAATTTTTACGGTTTTATTTTATAAAAAATATCTTATAAGTATAGATCTATATCTTTACATATACCTCGTATCTTATCGTCACACTTACTCAATATGGGGTATGGCATCACAAATAGTGCAATTTAGACAAAGGTGATTGGAATGGGAGCAATGAACGAGGATATAAAAGGGCAAGAGGATTCTTTAATTTGCTTCAAAAAAATTGTGTGTCAGCATCTGCCTTGGCTTAGTCGAATAGGAGAGCCTTAATTAGCCAGCCAAATTACTTATCTGAAAAAAAATTAGCCAACCAAATTAATTGTAATGATGCAGTTGGATCCCTCTATTAGCTTATTCATTCCCATTCCCTTTGAACAAACTCAGCAAGCAGAGGCTATCACCTACATGGACAATGATTTGTTCAAAGCTACAGAAAATGGTGACACGGAACTATTTAATAAGTATCAAGGTGGTCTTCGTTGCCTAGTTGACGGAAGGAAAAACATAGTGCTCTATATTTACTGCAAAATCGAAGGACGACAGGTACTTAAAAATGATAAATGGTTTCTGTGTTTTTCAGAAAAAGAGATTTGAAAAAGAGTTCTCCCTTAACTTTGTCAAGCAACTTGTCGACGAGTGCCTATCACTGCTACTGCAACCCAATGCCAAAGGATAAATCCCATTGCATGTAGCAGTTAGACATGGTCATTCTGATATAATCATATTCCTTATTGAATGCTCCAAAGTATTGGACTTGATATTGACTAATAAAGTCCTGAGCTAGCTCTTACTAAGTGTGAATATGGGATTGATTCAGCTGAATATACCATCTCATTGCAGAACCAGTAAGACTGTCTTAAAATATATGCATCAAAAGCTTTTCATCACTAGTATTGGTAGTTATTTTTTGGTAGTACATGATAACATGAGTTATTGAACACTTTATACCATTGTACTTCTTGAACTCCATAACTTTGAATTTTGGAGGAATAACAACATTTGGGACTAAACAAAGCCCAATAGCATCCATTGAATCATGAAACCAATTTCTTCCATTGCTGGCAACCTTTCCTCGAGCCTATTCATCTTTTAGTCAGCTTTTGAATCCTCCACTGACTTGACCACTTTTAACTTCAACTTTTCTTTTTCTTTTGGATCATCTAGATCAGGGACCTAGATCGGTTCTAAGGCTTTTTCCCCAAAGACTGGATTAACAAAACTTTGGAACTGACCTTGGGCAATAGTAGATTACATTCCTAGGTTAATGTATAGATAGGCCCTTGGGAAATTTGCTTGTGCCCTTTAAGAATGTTAGCCTTGATAAGGGCTGAATCCTGAAGGGTATAGAGGGTCAATTACATCTTACATAAGACATTGAGGTTGTCTTGGAGCTTTTTCCTCTTTTTTCTTTATTCAACTTATTAAAGGCTTTCAAAATTTTATCCAGCTTCCCCCAAAGTTATTCTTAGGCTTTTTCAATCTTGTCAAAATGATTGGAGTTTTCTTGTTCCATCTGTATCAGTCGAGTTTTGGTGTTATATTGGTGGTGAATGAGGTTTTTTTTATGGTGAAGCTATCCTTCAACCTTGAGTACCACAATTATATTATTAGAGATGATATGCTCATGTTTAGTATTTTTAATGTATGACTGAAATATACTAATAATATTTGCCACATAATTATTATTGATAAAAAAAATCTCAATTTGAAAATAAAATTTCAAATCTACATCCTAACAAAGCAAAAACAATATTCTAAAGTCCCAAACATCTATTGTAATATTTCCTAAACATTATTCTAATGCCTTTTTACAAACTTCCTAGCTTGTTGGTAATGATCTTGTGCCTCAATGACATTTCTCTGACTTGATTTTCAACTAGTGAGTAGATTCATAATGAATCGATGTAGATTTTGATTGCATTTGGCATTTCATGGATGTAGGTATAAGATTTGATTTATCAATAACTGATATGTGGGTAAATATTTCCTATAATGAGAATGATGCAAATGCATAATTAAATATGAAAATGAAAATGATGTATAAAGCTAAAAAGATAATATGATGATGCAAACACTATAATAATTGAAATGATGTAAATGCACAATGTCAAACAAATAAAAATGGTTAGCTAATCAATATATCACATAAATAATTTCTCTTTGTATCCCAATTTCAGGTTACATCTATCAATGGGTAGGAATGGCTCTAGCTTAAGGCTGGCCTCTTAAGTGTAAATTATATGCAAGGCTAAGTGATTTGGACCACTAAAAGTTCTCAAATTGATCCTTACATCATTTTTCATCATAGACTAGTAAGGCTTCCAATTCTCACCCATCATATGCTACTAATGGAAAAGATTCAATTTGAGTGGGAGTATTTTATTAGTCATTGCAGAGATTATTATTTCACAAGAGCGTAGGTACTTTACTCCCTTCTAAGAAGGATAGAGCTTGGGTATAGAACTCATGTAATGCAAATGAATATGATAGTGTGTGTGAAGGATCATAAAATTATCAAACCTTTATAAATAAAAGACAAAAAAAAAAGGTTAGCAAATAAATAATGCAATCATTATAATTTAAAACCATTAGCTCAAAAGATAGGATAAATTTAAAATATTATGAACTGACTCTCTATTAGTCTCTAGCAAAGTCACCAAACTGTCATAATATATAAATATGTAAATCTATCGCTAGGCACAACTTAAAGAGTCACCACCAATCTTTTTTATTTAGGTACGATTGGCTACTTAATGAATCTATCATTTTAAAGAGCTCCTACACTTGACTAAAGGTTCCTAAAGAATAAATTTTGGTCTATTAATCAAAACAAGATTTGAAAATTCAGTTATATATAGGGAAGATTATTACACCCATACATGCCCATCCAAAGGACAATACCATTTTATTTTAAATTATCCTAAAGTCTTGATTCTAATTGTCTTCTATTAACATTTAAATATTGAAAATAACTTTTAAGATTCTTTATCAATTTGACAAAATTTTTAAAAATACTTTTTCACCTTGAGAGTATTCAAAAATCTTATTTGTTTTCTTGAAGAGGTTCCGTCATCGGAAAGCTTAACTAGTTTTTATTAAACTTTTGTTTTATTAAAGTATATCTAATCTTTCTACCATTTGGGCTAAAATTAGAAATATTTTCTCACCCTAAAAATATCTTAGATAATCATCCATTTGTGATTAGTAAGAATTTCATCCTTCAAATTTATTTTTATTTTACAAGTTTTATTTCTAAATTTTTCACCATATGGATCTATTTAGAAATTTTCTTTATCTATTTCTAAAATTTTCTCCATTTAGGTTTATTTAGAAAATTTTCTCATTAGTTTCTTAATCTTTGAAAGAAAATAATATGATAATTTATTTTTTGAAAGTCCCATTTAAAATTTTAACCATCATTAGGGATAAATTTAGAAAAAATCTTCCACCTAGAAATCTTATGAAAATTCGACCATTTATGATTTTTAAGATTTCATTCTTCGATAATTTTCAAATATTTTCACCCAAAAATTTTAAGTTATGATTTTTAATATTTTTTAATTTTTTAATTATTATTTGAAAAAGAATACAATTACTTTTATTGAAATTTTATTCAAATTATTCTATAATTTGGTTAATTTAGAAATTTCTCACCTAAAGATTTCTTAGAATATTTACTATTTGAAATTTTTAAGAAACTCACATTGAATAATTATTATTCATTCCCAAAATTTATTAAACTTGTTTTATTTTTATTTAAAAAACTTTCTAATTTTTCCTAAAAATTATACTTAAATAGTCAAATAAATAAAATATACAAATATACAATTAATTAATTAATTATGATAAAATACAAAGATAACTAGAACTTAAGAAAAAAATAAGTAAAAAGTAAATACAAAAAATTGAGTCACAATTTATTTCAAAGCACATGGACCTTTTAATTGTGTTTC